>OX457024.1:22817774-23417774 GCA_949752745.1 Protula sp. h YS-2021
GGGGGGGGGGGTTCTTTAGAATGGAATGAAATGGTCGGCCCTATTTGTGGGGTGGTCAAAGCCCGGGTCCCCCCCCCCCCCCTGTGAGGAATCAGATGCTAAAAATCCTCTACAGATCAAATTTCAAACCGCAGGCGACGGTGCTCGTGGCCTTTTCAACTTCAGTTAAAAACCAGTGAAAGTTACTACGCGCTAAGACTGCTGAGTGACTTCATATTACATTTTTCACGTGAACTTGTATATTTCTCTCAAAGCAAAAATAAAAACAAACAAACAAACACACAAACAAAAACATTGAACTGTATTATTCAACATTATTTCAGTGATTAACTGGTTTGGAACTAAACAAGAAAAAAAAACACAAGCAAAATAAGAAAACCATCAATTTTTTTTTTGAAAATGCTTTAATTCGAGCGCGCTCGGAGAGGCTTGCTTCGGTTTGCGCATGCTCTAACAGACTTGGTTCGGTTTCCATTTGATATCGAAACTTCTCCGCACAGGCAACTTTTAGGAGAAATTAATTCATGGCAAGCGTTACAGTATTACCCAGAGCGATCAGTCCTTATATGCGTATTTTTTTACTGCTGCGGATTTGAGATCTAGCAACGGGTAGTCTCCAAGTTGAAATATGTTTGAGGTTCACGATTTGTGTTCAGAACACTCTTGACTTCATGACCACCCCCCTCCCCAACCCCAACCTTTCATTCCACAAAGTCTTTACATCTCTCGAAATAGCGCTTAAATTTTAACTTGTCCCAACAAAAGTGGTAGAAATTAATCATTGGATGCGTAACCAAAAAAACTGGGAAAAAAAGAATTCATCAAGAATTCTTCGCTAGAAAAAGGCTGTTTTTTACTTTTATTGGGTGGCTACACCAGGAGACGAGGCATTAAATTTGCTTAAGAATGTTAGACCCCCTCCCCCGCCCCCTCTTTTTTTCGGGCATGAACGTGCGTTCCAGTTTTCTCACAAAAACTTATCCTGGACTGATGGGTCCTGTTATCGTTAAAAAAACATCCCAGTGCTGTTTCCACTTAGAAAAATCGATGTTGAACTATGAAGCAAACAGCTTGGTCATGTCAGATATGCCAAAAACAGGCGGGAAAAGAAGTCGCAAAAACTTGACAAACCTATCTCAAGTTTTGTAGGGGAGAGTTTTTGCTAGTGGGCACAGCTGTATATAATCTGTTTATATTTGCGTCTGTGTATGGAAACGAATACACTTGAAACTAGACGCTGACCTTGAAATGGCCTAACAAAAACGTCATGCATATTAACTTTGTGGTAAAAAAAAATGCAACCTGTATGAAATTTAACTTTGTTCTGACACTATACAAGTTTGTTGTGGCCATATGATAAGGCTGTTTGCGTAAGGGACAAGCTTTTGAAAGTGCTCTCCTTGGGTTTTATTCAATTGCTGAAATTTCTCTGTTCTATACGTGTTCTCATATCACCTTTACTTAATCACTGTGATAGTTCTTTGTACAGGATTTTGCGGTACATTTTACAGTGTGGTAATAGTGTGGTCATTTATAATGTGATCTTTTACAGTGTGGTCATTTATAGTCTAGTCATTGTTATCAGTTGCCTTTTGTCCGATTTTACGTTAATTTTTAATTCCAAAAGCAGTGCCTTTTGTTGTCCGAATGCGTACGGATACATAATTGGCTTGAAAGGGAAGTACTGCTCGCTGAATGGGAGGGGAATATGAATAAAATTTTGGCCCTCAAACGACGGAGTTCAAAAATCGGATCAGAGTGAGTTCGCAAATCGTTAACCCCTTCAATGTGTTAATGATGACAGTTATTATGATGAAAGAAATACTGATCAAATAATTAATCAGTCAATTCATTCAATCATTAATTGCGCCAGCCCCCCCCCCCCCCCCCCCCCCTCCTGGACTATGAGATGGCTGATTCTCCGCTTTGCTGCATTTCCATTATTATTCACGCAGCATTTTCAAACCAACAGAAGCGTGCGGAGAGCTGATATGTCCGCCTATATTTAGACATCTGAGATATATATTTTTTCATAGGCGTGTTTTTTTCAGACTTTGTCGCTGCGACTACTGCTTCGAGGTCATTGGCATACAGGTCAGCGGTTGTAAATTATGTCTTGAAATTTGAATTTTTTTGAAGTGCTGACTTTACCAAGTTAGCTGCCCAGGGTCTAGGAAGACTATGCAAGCGGTGTTATTTCTTTATTTCAGTGTTCGATAGCCGAAGAAATGAAGGACTTTCGCCGAGATCGCAATTAACTTAACAGAATTAGTTGCTATTATGGCATATTTTAATGTATGATTTCAGAGCCAAGCTTATTGACGTGTAGCACGTGTAAATCCGTATACAGCTCGTCCTGGTTCCTCATTCAGCACGTGCAGAAACAACACCGGCTGAGCATTTACGTAGCGGACTCGCCTTCATCGCCGCTAAAGTCGCCGACCGAACACGCACCCGAAAGTCCTTTCACCAAAAACAGTAACACAACTAAACCGCTTGAGGCGTCGCTGAAAAATCCGCCATCGACTAAAAATGAACACTCGCCGTCCTTAGGTAACCAAGTGCGAATATCAAGTCAAACTTCACCGCTCATAAGTCAGCATCTCTTTTCTCCTTCTACACCCCCCTTTATCTCACCACATCCGCGCCCATCAACAACCCCTACTCTTTCATGGCATCCATTTCCCCGTCCACAGCTTAGTACAGATCTGATATCGCTACCACCGGACTACGTGACTGATCAGCTGAGGCGTTTCGCTACCAGCTTACCATTTCGACCAAACTCGGCTTTAGATGGAACATACCCGGATGTATACTCATCCAGACTGCGCCAACTGGCGGCAAATCCTGCAGTCACTGACGCACCGAGTAGTCCAACCTCTTCCTCCCCTGCGGCATCTGCAAAAAAGATATCCCTGCCCTCTCCGGACGCTCCGTCGGCTTTTAGCGCTCCCTCCAGCAGTACGTCCAAGGTCTCGTCCGTGTCGCCACCAGGCGGCGCCACGGAGCGAACGCTGTCGCCAGCAGGTGCGCTGGGTCCGGCGCCGGACGGTCCGCCAGCCAACAACGGCCGGAAGTGCGAGATTTGTGACAAGTTCTTCAAATATGGTAGCAACCTAATCGTCCATAAACGAGCCCACACTGGTGCGTCTTAGTGCTATGTTCTTTACTCCGTACTTCTCTTAATAACGCATGTAATTTTCTTATTCAAACACTAATCTTAACAAATCACTTCAATACGTTGAATTATCTTTCTGGCAGCATGTTTTTTCTTTAGCTCTGTCTGTGAAGTAAATACGCTAGGCTTCCGAGCGAAGACAAGTTTTTGAAAATTCCAATGCCAGGTGATTTTGAACAAGAGATATTATTTTATTTTATTTTTTATCTATTGATTATTTTAATCACACAGGTGAGAAGCCATACAAATGTCCTCACTGCCCACGAACTTGCATGCAGGCGTGTACGTTACGGAAACACTTGGTACTACGTCACAAAACGTCATCACAGCTTCTGTTGCCTGTTCCGCAGCAAACATTGCAAGGTATGCCATTGGACAGTTCGATGTTAGAAATCATCTTAATGTCATTAAATTTTTATTTTCTTATATCAAATACGAATACAAAACCAACTAGTTTATAGATACGACTGCATTTTTGATTGAGAAAACAATTGTTCAGCCTCAGGAGTTATGTGCTACTCTATCCTTAAGGTTACCCTTGTTTTTGTCATTCCATATAATCATGTATATTTTAAGGACATTCTTAAAAAATATGCAGCAGTATATTATTCTAGGCATTAATAACAATATTGATATGTACTGCAGAACTTGGAAATAGCCATAAATTCTCGACTAAACTTTTCCATTTCTAATTCCCTTGTGATGTTATTATATCCCCACAATCCTCTTAATTATCGCCTGTTGAATGCGTTGGATGCGTTGGCGACGATCTCTGCTTAAGCATATTGAAGTTCGCGACCAAAACAAACTCAACAAAATTGAACCAAAAACATATTTTACAGTTTTAGGTTTGACGTTTAAGAAATTTTAATATGTAAAACTTATAGTTAATTGGCGTTTTGTATGAGGCATTTTTATTGCACACAGATGAGGATGCGAATAGTGAGGACGAGGAAGTGGACGACTCGGAGACATTCGCGCTGAGGGAGGCCCAGTGCCAGGCTGAAATTATCATGTACACTAAGGAGCACCTCAAGCTGGCTTCGAATGAGCTGAGGCCCAAAGTCTCGTCCGAGGGCCATGGCGCGGCTACGCCGACGCTGGAGTCGGCTCTGCCTCACGCCGTCCCTTGTACGATCCCGGGTACTGGTATACTGATGAAAAATGACGCGCTGTCAGTGATGGTGGATTTCATGCAGAAAACGGGCATGGATCAGATTGAACAGTACAACGAAGCCTTTCAGGAAGCGATCAAAGAAAGTAGACGCAAAGAGAGCGAAGACGGCGACGAGAAGGAGTCGAACAAACAGGAGACGCCTGCCAGCAAGGAGCGCCCAGCAAGCTCAGACGATCTGGACGAATCGTGCGACGCGGGTGAGTCACGTGACAGCAGTCCTCCAATCAGACGACAGTCGACGCCATCACGTGATCGAAGCCCTGATGAGGCCACACCCAGTAAGAAAGTCAAGCTTGAGGGCTCATCCAGCCAGCCGACCACGCCGTCAGCACTCTTTACGTCCCCGCTGAACTATTACCCGAGAGAAATCACAGCGAGTATCTACCCTAACATCTGGTTCCCTCCTGCGGTGACACTGCCGAATCCATGCGACTACTTCCCGATTACACCGCCGTCAACGGCACCGTTTAGCGCCCCAGCGTTGGCGCCACGAAGCCAGGACATCACCGTGGGTAACCAACCAAGTGCCTTGAAGTTTATACCGGGTCCTACTGCGCGGACCCCCGTGTCCACTATTGTTATAACGCCTATAACGTCCACAACGCAAAGTACTACTCAGAGTAACACTAGCCCAGGGAGCGCACCCAACCAGCAGCTGAAAAGAAGGAACGATACGTGTGAATTTTGTGGCAAGATTTTTAAGAACTGTAGTAATCTGACCGTGCACAGGAGATCACATACAGGGGAGAAGCCGTACAAATGCAACCTTTGCTCGTACGCATGCGCACAGTCCAGCAAGCTGACGCGACACATGAGAACCCATTGCCGGCTGGGCAAGGACGTCTACCGCTGCAAGTTTTGCGACATGCCGTTTTCCGTCCCGAGTACGCTAGAGAAACACATGAGGAAATGCATGGAGATGAAACCCGGTGTGAACGCGACCACAAGCTCCTCCAGCTCCATGATGAAAAGTTCAAAGTCGTCCGCCAACCGCATTCCGGCGTCCTTGCAGGATTTTAACCTTTTCAAATCAGTTGAATCAAGTACAACATCTACTGGTGTCTCAGATCCTTTTCCCTCGGTTTTGGGCAGCGGAGGAGGGTCGTTACCTGGGAACCTCAACGGGCCAGCTGATCGTTCTGATTCGTCTAGCGCCAACCTCTACCCTGGTATCGATCTGCGCAAACTCACTTCCAGCAACAGCACAGGGGACGACGATAACGTCACCAAAGGCGTCACCGAAACCACCAAGACGTCCGTGAATGGATCGAGCTCCGACTCGTCAGCCAATGTGTTCCTGTCAGGCATTGATCTGAGCACTAGTAGGCCCTCTAACGGCAGCCTCTCGAGCAGCCCGAAACCTATGGAAGCAGTCTCGTCCCCAGCAGATCTGGCCTCGCTTCGATTCAACAATGGCGACACTCAGCGGTCACCCGACGATTCTATGGATGCCTCTTTGAACATCACCGACAGCGCGGCCGATCACGTGACCACGACTCCTACGTCACAGAACGGGTCGGATTCTCCTGCGACCAGGTTTTATCTGGGCTCAGCAGACGATCCTAAAATAGAGGATCGCATCGATGGCACTGCTACAAAACGCGGGCAAGGAAGCGCAAGCCCCCTAGCTGTTTCAAACGGGCCAGGGTCACCAGCGCACAGGTTTTTCGCTGGCGTTGATCTTAGCAAAACCAGTGATAAGCCTGATAAAGATGAGGTAGATGATCGCAACAATGTTGTCCCCACAAAGAGCCCCAAAGCGGCGGATTGCAAGGCGAGCTCACGTAACGGGCCAGGTACTCATGTGCAGCTCAGGTTTTGTACTGGCGTGGATCTGACTACGGCAAAACCGTCCGAGGACGATGCTCCAGGCTCTGATGATCGCATTGATGCTCTTTCATCCAAATGCGCGTTAAGCAACTCCAGTCCAACGAATAACCTGACCCTAGGCACAGTGTGAAAACAAAAAAAAGCGTTTAGTGTTGTGGTAAGTAAAGACGTCATATAAATGCGTCATGCAGAGAGGAAACATGAACAGAGAAAGAGTGAACTCGAGTGCAATATGATGCCGCTGGTATGTTCCTGTAGACTGGAAAAATATCGTTGTTGTTTACAGAAGCTTAGCCGTATTATCGGGATACCGGTTATGGATGATATGTACATATTTAGCTGAATTTCTTACTAGTTTTGACACACAGTGATAACATTTGAAAAGGGTATTAAGCGTTTCTTTCTGAAAACCGTTTGCGCCTCAATATATTGTTAATGTATATATAGTCATTTTAACTTTCAATGTGGATTGTGCTTTGAGCTTTATAAGCAGCTGGGCTTACAGATATGCCTTCAAATGACATATGGCTTAAGTTGGGAACCTTCCAGATTTGGTGTTGTCTGAGCTGTATGTAGTGGAAACAATGTGTAGTGGCAGAATACCATCCATGACCCTTTACCCAAGCTACAGCAGGGGACGAGGTCAACGGAGGTAAACAATCAAGTTTTCAGGGCGATATTACCCACAAAAGCACATGAGGGGTAAGGCTATTGTTGTTGGTAAGATTTCAGGGCATTTCGTTGTGTGCATGTGACGGCCCAGTCTGCCGATCTGTGCGGTCTCGGAGTGATGCAGCGCCATCTACCGTTATACCTTATATGTAAACACACTTTCAGCAAATTAAATCAAGTCAGTCTGTATTATATTCTGGTAAAAGTCTCAGGAAAATAACACTTTCTAATACAATGATGTTACTTCAAATGGAAAATATTTTGTTCTTTGATCCATGTTTCGTGAGAAAAATTTTAAAAAATTCCTAAGAATGAAGATGGTTTTTAAGCTGTTTTTCACTGCGACGGAAAAGTTTGTTGGTTATTGGCAGACTGAGGGCCGCGTTATCGTTGAATGGCACGTATCGGTAATTCTGGGATTTGTTTGCTGTTTTCAGTGATTAATTCATGCAGTGTTCGTGTTCACGTCCATGTTCACGTTCCTAAACGAAGGCTATTGCATTTCTTCTCGGAGCTAAATCTTGCAAGCCCTCCAGTCGGTTCGGGTATTTGCACAGTTCTGACTTACTTCAAAACTGTCTCACAAGTGTTAACAGTGGTTTATTTCCGTGAAATAAATATTGTATAAGGTATTGTTACGTATGAGCCGAGTGTAGGATTTGTGATAAAACAATGCGGTGAGGTGTTCATGCCGAAGCTGTGCTGTTTAAAGCCTTTAGAAAAACAAGACGACAATTTCTCTAAAGACGGAGTGACATTTAAAACGGAAGCAGGGTAATTTTGATGTACATAAACGACATAAAGGGTTAAAAATTAACCAAAATCAGCACGTTTATTTTCCCAATAAAGCGTTTTCCTGACATACCGTATCACCCGACTTGAAGATGTTCAAATCTGTGAACGAGTTGGTTGTCATGGTAACTGGTGAGTCGGGGTTACCATGGCAACGCTACGCTATTAATCAGACCCGGTTCAAAAAAATCCGCATTATTCATTTTGGGTATACTTTGGCGAAAAGTGAATTTCTAAATAAAAACAATTCACAAAAATAGTTTTCGTTAAGGGCCGTTGGGTTGTTTACCAAATAAAGATGTTGAATAATGGAAGAAAATGAAGTGAAAATGGGAATAGGTTGCCACTGGCCGGGTGATACGGTTTGTTCTGTTAGCAGATGGTGTGTGCACCGGACAATACTGTCTCTAAATCTCACTCAATTAAATCTCGACCATTTCTAGACAAACATGACAAAACATTTGGTTGGGAAGAGAAACGCTGAATTAGACAATTTTAAAGTATGTTTGTATTTAGAACGTGATTTTTGTCGGCTGTTGTTACAATTTGATACCCGTGAATTTGTGTGATTTTGTTTTAGGGGATTCTCATATCAACGCCCGTAAACTGTGTATTCCTAAGTCTCTAGTTGTTAGGGTTAGATTCTACTACCAGGGGTGTTTACAGTTCTAACAGATTCTAGTTTTTTTTTTTTGGGGGGGGGGGCAGCTTTTGGGGTTCTTCTGCGTTGCCCCCCAGCTGCTAACTGACTAACCGTGAAAAAAGTGCCATATTTTTATGTATATACTTTACAGATCTTGCATTATATTCCAAGTTTACCAATCAGTGTATCTTTATATTTTTGTCTAGCATGTTCTTGCCTATGTATAACTTACACGCACGTAGCTGCGCCTTTTTATAGCCCCGTACTTGATGTGCTTTTCCTTGTGCTTGATTATGTTACAGTCAATGGTTGCTATGACAATGACTAGTTACCTTAGTACCCGTAATTGTTCTATGTGATGAATGACAGCCTTTGTTTTTATCACATCAAAGCTTGAGTTCTGGTGGTCATCCAGCAATACATATATCTCTTGCTGCGAAAAAAACGTCCAAAGTAAAGGAAAGTCCTATGACCCATTATATGAAGCGCCGAGGCCCCCGCCCCCTCCCCCCCCCCTCCGGCAAAAATTGTCATCTGTTGGTTTCAAGTGCACTCAAACAGAAACTGTTTCAGATTTTTTTGAAATTCCATTGACCACTTTGGAAGGGTCGTTATGAAAATTGTAGTTTTATCGAATATACTTTGGCCAAATCAGATCTGTGTCTCTAAAAGTAGGTGTCCATGGATTTCCCGCTTTTGCACATCCATGGACTGCCACACCTTACAGCTACCGCTACATATAAGTATAATGTCTGTAATCTACGATTGCAGCAATAAAACCAAAAAAAAATGTGTCAAAAGTATTCAAATTAAATGAAACTGAAGTGCATAAGTCGCTTGAGTAATTACGCTGTGCGCTGATTTCATAAATAATCAGAATACGATAAAAACCAATGTATGTTTTGAGGCACAGTCAAACACCGTGTGAGGTTATTTTCACTCACATATAATGCATTCTTGTCGTTACCTTATCCATAGAAATACTCCAAGGCGCGCATTTTCGCGCAGCCTCGACATGAATACGACTACCGTGTTTTGAAATGTGCCCTATATAAACTTAATTAGCATTGACTTAAAATAATGAATTGGCCATGCTTCATCATTCCTGATCAATGTGGCCACAGAAGGATGACTACCTCATCAGTCTTCCCTATCGTATTCTGGTCAGCTTCTTACTTCAAAGTGTCTCGATTCTAAGAATACGTAAAGAAAATGTATTTGAAAAGTAAAACTTTAGCATGACGCCAAATCATTTTTAACCAATCACCTCCACGTTTTATATGCGATATTTGAATACAGGAAGTTGTCATTAAATGCGGTTAACTACGGTATGTGTGAACTAAGGCATCTAATAACGAAAGTCCCGATTTGCTCCCGTATAGCGTTTTCCTAGTCCCTGTTCATATTTATTCCCAATGGCCGTATTCGCAAAAGTTAACTGCACAGTTAACAATTCCCGTAACTGTCCCGGTGGCTAACAGGACTTGTGAAAGTTTATTAATAAATTCTACTTTCATTTTAAAACACATTCTTGTAAAAATTGCTCGCCTCTTTTTAGCCAAATCAGTTGATTTCCCTTTTTATGGTGTACACTTAACTGCAAAGTTAACTTTTGTGAATACCGGGGCAGTTTGCCAATTACTGCCTCGATAAAGGCCCTACAGATTTTTGGCTTGTTTTATCCATAACTGCCATGACATCATATTCCTACATTAAAGCCGAAATACAGAAACACAAATTGATATGAATTCCGAGCTTTTTTTCTTTTTCTTTTTATAAACTCGCGGTTGCATCACTGTGCGTTACGTTGTTGTTTAGGAAAGACCTAACTCAGTGCTTGATTTTCATTACTATATTTACCAAAGTAGTTTATGTGAATATACCGTAGTGTGCTTATGCTGTAAATATGAAAGAAACCCGGTTACTTAGTATTGTAATTTCGTGACATCATCGTCTTGATTTATAGTGAACAAAAACAGAATCGACACCGGTAAACTTGTTATTCTTCCAGATTTTATATTTTGTACAGTGGAGGATAATTTGAAGTCTAAAAATCTTTTATGAATATCAGTTAAAAAAAAAATTAAAAAAACGAGGCGTTGTTTGTATGCAAAATTTAGTAAGCATTCAAGTTTTAAAAAGTTTTTGAAGATGACCTCCAAATTAACTGTTTAGCGTGCAGTACTTTGATTCGTGTCTAAGCCCTGATTCATAAACTCGGCGCATGCGCAAATAAAAGCATTATTCCCGGTCAAAATATTTGCTTGTGCAGCTGTGAAAACAGGAAATTCTATTTTTTCATTCATTTTCAAAAATAATACAAATAAACCGGGGATAACGCTTTTATGTGTACATTTTCACTTTTTGCAGGAGTTTGTGAAAAGGGAATCGTATACTTCTCAGTCCACCTTGTGTTCCATTTGTTTATGATCCCTCATGTCGGGATTTGGTGAAAAAACAACATCAACCAAAAACAACAACAACATGCAAACATTAGTTAACGGCTGTGTTTCACTCCCTGAAACTTGTAAATACTCGTGGGTTCGAATTCACAAACATTCGCCGCTATCCCGACCGTGTGAATGCGGTACATGTATTCTGCTCTTCGGAGAATTTTCACTTGTAAAAAATGATGAGATTTTCATTTTGATACCCCCAGGGCCTATACAAAAAATAATTCAAGCCGCCCACGCCAGAATAGCGGGAATTCGTTGTGAAGAGAGGACCCATTCTCGCTTGGTGTTGCGAAAGATAGTTTCTAGGTTACGAGCTTCAAGTCGTTCTAATGCGCATAACATGGATGAAACTTCCGGTGAACGAATGTAAGTAGTTTTATAATCTATGATTTGTAAATGATACGCTATGCTATTTTGCCTCTACCATCGCAATGCTATATGACATACATCATGTACATGGGTTTCGCTTGCACATGTATACACCTGTATACACCTGCATACACCTGTATGCATCTGTATACACCTGTATGCACCTGTATACACCTTCATAATCTGCTGTGTAGTGTAGCGAAAATATCTACATTTAAAATCACTATCTTTCAATGTAACCAAAGTTATGAGTCGTAGCTTAATCAATTGTGAAAAATGTTGTTTTGTCTATTGCTTCGCTTCTGTCTGTAATTCAGTATATTGTCCCTCTAAACTTAGCTGACAAAGGACCACACAATCAAAGGGTAAAAAACACAATATTCAGTGTAATATTAACTTTAAACTCAAACACAATTTTCGCATGTAAACAAATATATTCGATTTTCAAGTTAATTGTAGAGTCCTTCTGGCAGTGGGAATGGGGTACGAAAAATGTAACAGCAGAAAAAACTGGGGCCGTGTTGATTTATATAAAATAGACTATTAACACATGATATGATGTTTTGTATTAATGTATATTTACCGTTTGATTGTTAAGTTTTGGTTGTGTTGTGTCGCCATAGAGAAATTCGATTTAAATCAATTGTTATCGTAAAGTAACTGAAGAAAAACAAATGACTGGAGTGTCAGGTTTTTGTGTTCCACATTTTTTCACCCTGATGAAAAGTGATTTGAATTAAATTAATGTGAATACACACTGTCTATATGTTATACATATATGGGCTTAGTAAACATCGTTAGATAAAATAACTGTCCCCTGCAGTATAAATGTGGGTAAAGATTAAGACGTGTATATATTGGGCATTGAACTCGACTCATTTAGTGATAATTGATGAAGATTCCTTGGTTGTATTTTTCTGTGTGGCTATTATGGGCCCACCCAATACAACTTTTCATACACTAGAATGTAAGAAAATTTCTAAAATAGCTCGTAGCTTTCTAGAGTAAAGCCAACCCCTAAGTCCATACACAGAACAATTTGATCTACTGGTGCCTGATTTCAAAATATACTTTTTTAAAACTGACACTTTTAGGGTGACCAAAGTCTTCGTTATCCGCCAGCTACTAGTAAATTTAAATTTAAGGGTAAACTATTGATACACTTTCAAGATGTTGCTTATAGGATAGTTATAAAAATTGGATAATCTGCACTTGGTTGCGTACGGCTTAGTATTATTAAAATGCAAATTTAGTGCAATTTTCGTGCAATAAAGTATAGTTACTTGCAGTGGTGATTTCAACTCAGAATTGAATGTGTTATTGCTAAGAAGACGTTGACGTTTATCGTAAACCCTCTGGCATTGACATATTTCAAAGTTGAATACTTGAGGTTTGAAATTATGTTTTTTTGTTATCGCTTTAATGTTGAGATGCTCTTGTTATAGCTTGGGGTCTGCTCTTTCCTGTGTTCCTGTTGTTAAGGCTGGTTTCCCCTGCACCAATATTTCGTGCAAACGGCTCCCCTCATTTCAACCTGTCATTCACTGACGGAAATTGAAGGTACTGGGGGGGAGGGGGTTCGTGAGTTTCGTATGAATTTTTCTTTGTCTACGGAAGTGCAAATGACCGAGAGCAGACCCTAAAGATGTTTAGCTTTGTGTTATGCCTCAGATTCTGAATAAATCAGCAGTGGCTTTCATTTAGATATCGCATTGAGAAATTATTTTATATTATGTAACTATATACTAGATCGGTTAACTGCAAAAACGAAACTATACATACACGTTGTTTTATAACGGATAAAAACACTTTATTTGCATCAAACTAGCATTTGATCATAAAAGTCCCTATTTGTTTTTCTGTCATGGTCCAGTGAGGCACTTGTCTAATAAGTATAAAATGCCGCTTTATGTTATAGCTTTATCATTCTGACTATTTCAATAAAGATGTAATTTGCGGGTTAAAGCGTTAAATTTGTAGTGTTTGTAGTGTACCTTTATGTACTGGTCTTAAAACGTAGAAATCAATGAAAACTTAGTCAGTATCTACAATCAGGTACGAAATAGAAGTTAACTGGCTTGTTTCGCAATAGGCTTACAAATTCTGTACCTGATTTAGAATGTGGCTGAACCTTTGATAATTTTTCACAAATACTTGTGACGAGATTTTTATTTTCTTCACAATATCTTTTGGGATGCTTATACTCTTGTGCTATATACACCACAAACCAAAAACACACAATCCGTGTAAAATGCCAGGATGGGGAGGGAGAGCTCTGCTCATACTGCCCTGTTCTATCTTTTAGATTAGGAGATAACGCTATCTCTTTGCCATACTTACAACCGGTGTGCTTACTTGACAGCCTTTACATATTACTTCTAAACAGTGTAATCCAATTATATAAATATATAAAATATTTTATGCCTGTGGATATTTTAGTTTGTGTGTCGTGTAGTTAAGCTGAATACTCACAAAGTAAACCTTGTTTTTTTTTGTTTATTTTTAAACATACAGTACCAGAGTGCTTATAAAACATGTACAGAATCGATCCATACTTTGTTGTAGCAAATGCTTGTTATAGGTCAATGTAAACACGTCATCAGTCATGTCGGTAGTAGTATTTTTCCCCTTTGTATGTTTACTTGAGTTAGAGTGAGAGTTCACTGTAGTTTTTTATTTTAAAAAAAATTTCGGAGTTTTGGGGTTACTGCTTATTTAAAGTTATAGAAATTATAATGAAATCAGTGTGTGGAAGTTTTAACATTTTTACAGTTTGCCCAGTTTAGTACATATGCTTTACGTTCAGCATCATTTTCCCTCTTAAACCACTCTTTTAGCTGTTTTTTAATTACATTTCGTAATTACATTTCGTAAGTGACAACCTGCATTGTCTCAGCTTTAATTTCTGAATATTTTAATTGATGTATTTGGTGGCGACAAGTTTAGTTTTTTATGCGTGTATTTATAGTATATACTTGCTTACTGTTGACGTTAAAACCGCTATTTAATTGATTCTGTTTTTTTTTCAATGAACACTTCAAAACCGGAAGTTGTATAGAAAAACACTGTGTGTGGATTTTGTGTGTGTGACGTCATCGGCCGTGTAGACATCTATAATCGGAATGGGAAAGCCCGCAGAGGAATTGCATCGCTATTAAGGCGATGGCTGTTTGTGCTAGATGTGTGAGGAAAATGTTAATTGTTTTAGCCGCGTACTATATTCTCTGTTATTTAATCCATGTTAGTGGAAAACCCGGTGAAAATAGAGTTTATAGTATGCAAGTTTGTATAAAATTACACTTCCCTTGGCTGAATTCTTTTGTCAAAATTATTTGCAGCTGCAGTCGTCTTGATTCACGGCTGAGTAAGTGAAAGCGAACTTTTGGTAGTTTGGGGTTATTTACAAGATAAAGAAGTTCTCTTAAAATAGACAGCCCAGGTTGATATATTGACAGTAAGTGATCAGTAAAACAAGAAATCCGTTTGATTATTTGTCATACCTTCGATTAATTAGCAAGTGTCTACTTGCGAATGACGACAGAAAAACGCTAAACGTTTCAAATTACTTTTCCCATGATACATCTGATGTTTCCGGATGTTCGTACATGTAATGTACCTTTGAAAGGGTTTGACTTTGCTAACTGTGCTATCCATGATTGTGTTTGTAATTGTACTGTAAGTACGACTCATCAATAAAAATACATATTTACAGCTGACAATAGTTTGATTGCACGTTTTCCCTTTCTTTCGTTTAAATTAGTTTTGAAACTCTGTGGGAGACTTCCATTGCCATTTTAAGTAATAACAATTACATATTGACCTACCGTAGGTAACAGCAAAGGTGGGCAAATTCAATAAAAATCGCGCCATCTCAACTATCGTGTGGCTTATATTTTAAAAACAGCAATAGTACTGATTAATAATTTTTTTGTAGTAATGAAAATTACATTATTTAAAAAATGTGCTAGAATAAGAATAAGACATATTCAAGAAATAGACGATTACTAACTATTGTTTTGTTTCGATTTTCTTGCTAAAATATTTGGCATAATGTAATCGCATACAAGCTTAGGTCTATATTTGTTGTGGGAGAAAATGTACATTAAAATTTATAACACGGCCATGCCTGGAAATATAGTTTCCTTTTAAAATTATCCCAGCCAAATCTGTATTGACAATACAATAAGAATTAACATCAGCAAACTAGGCCAGAATCTAAATTTGGCGTTCGTTTTCCACTCGATAGTCTCGTAGTTACGAAACTAAAATCCAAATTGACCAGTACTTGATTTTATTTGACCAGTAATACTTGCAGTGGCAACAAATTATTGACATTTGTGTACAACGTGTTCTTTTAACACAAAAAATAAAATTAGAGCTTATTTCTCTTGAAAAGTGTTTGCCAGGTAAATACAATTTAAATCTCAGTAAAATCTACCTGCATACGCTTTTTCTTGAATATTAAACCTGAGAATTAAAGTATAATGCAGTGAATTGTTTGCATATTGTTGCTCAAACTCTTCTGGCAACGTCCCATGAACTGATGTTGGACGGTCCGTTCGAAAATAACATAGAACACAGGCGAAAGAAAACGACTGCCACTGCCATGGCGGTGTCGTGGTTGCACAAGCGCAAAGTACTTCAGCGCATCAGGAGTTTTGTGTAATTTATTGAAACAATTGACCAACTGCATTGAAGATGAGCACGTTTTCAGCCTTGCACATTTACGATTTAGATGTGTTTGAGATGTGTTGTTTAGTGGATTGGCCAGCTCAAAGATGTCAACTGATAGTACGCGAATATTTCTATTAAATCCCCGAAACCGAGCATACTGTAGTCTCAAAACAACTGCATCACTCACTGATGAGCATCGCTCATTAAATCAATAAAGAAGCAACTAAAGAAAATTTCTTATTACACTCCTTATCTTAATGATGTGAAGCGGAAATAACTCGTCAAACTTTCCGGAGTTCGTTTCCTTATTTTCTTGCAGTATAATTGGTAGAAGTAATCACTGCTGTCTTTTTATATATTTATGTATAACAGAAACACAAAAAAAGAAATGTGAACGTGGAATGCATTGACCATAACGTAATTTATTTCTTCATGCTGACTCTCATTAATACCGAAATATCTCATGAAGGATTCAAAGAGACAAGCCAGACATGAGTTATATGTAAAAAAAAGTGCAGAGTCGGCGGTAAGTCATCGATTGCGCAGGCAGCCGCTAAGTGGTTTTCAGCATCCTTTGAATACGTATATAGTGGTGCATCCCCATGTCTGTTTTAAAAGTATGCACAAGGTCTCCCTGGGAAACACGAGTCGCATTGCTGGTCTGCTTATGGGGACCAAATGACATTTGAACTAATCTATTTTGTCTTGTATGTTATTAGTGACTGTCTAGTGTACGACACAACTGGGATATGACTGGAAAGCCTAATGAAGATCTGTGTGAATGAAGTGTTTTTTTATCAAAGTGCCGACATTTTCTGTTTCACACAAACATACCGCCAGAGGTACCCGTTAACTTTCTAATCGAATTCACAAAATATTCTAAAAGCATCATTCCCATACATGTAACATTAGGTTAAGAGATACCTATGTAGTTTGAGGGTTAATAAATATTGTTCTATGCAAAGTTTTTTATGGTCAACTAGCTTTGACCATTCTTCTAAAATGCAATATTGAAAGTACCGTTACTATAAATTTTTCACACAGTGTATTTCTGAGGACACACAAAAAAACAAACTTAACTGATAATATAATTCCTATTTAAACACTATGTTTCGTTAGATAAAACGTGACAACTTTATGCTTAACACTACGCCAGATTTTTGTTTGGGCACATGCAGTTATTGCACATGACAATAAGAATCAATGTTAACATAAGAAAACATATTTGAAGCGAACTGGTAATGATATTGTCTAGTTTACATTCACATGATATTCCATAGAATATTCTAGCAAAAAATAGTGACTTTACTAATATCACGACCTTCATGATGTAACAATTCAAAATTCAAAAAAATCATAATTATAAATTGCAACGGGAACGGGCTTTCAGTTAAGCAGTGTATATACAATAATAGCATATATCTCAGCCAAATCAATGTAGCATTGGATCGCAGCAAAGCTTAGTAAGACTGTAAAAATATGTGCCATTAAATCATACTATTACTAGTGGTAATCTTATAAATTTTAACATTGGTGTCATATTTTATCATTAGTTTTTCCCTTCGGCTTCCTTTAAGCAAATTGTAAGGCAGACAAGGTATTTTCAAACAACTATGTGAAATAACTTATAAGATTGACCATATTTTGTTGTCTGTAAAGTACGTTAAAACACGCTTTTACTAGCAAGAGGAAAAGTGTAACAAAACTATGCTGAAGATGACTGTCAGTCTCATATTGAGAAACAAATCTCTTAAAGGATAAAATTTAAGCTTAAAGATTTATTTGTATAACTCAATTTCGGCGGTACATTTCTTGTCACTTTTCTTACTCTGTCTATAAAGATGATGGAATTTACTACAAAGGTACAATTAGTTGCATATTTTTCTGCGTATGTCATCATCTGATCTTAGAGGCTCTTCTCATGACAAATAAATAAATCAGGTCTTCTAAAATTAAGAAAATGATAATAACCATAAGCAACATCCAAATATAAATTTGAATGGAAAATTCATGCAATATACTCGTTAACAATTTCAATTACCATTAACCAGAGGTTCTTTTGCATTTAAAGGGTGAAATACCCACTTAGGTTCATGCGTACAGAAACCCCCTTTTAAAAATTTTGCTATATCTAGAAATATATTGAACTAAGCCAGATTATTCATCTTCAACCGCCATATATATTAAAGGCATTGTTAAAAATGACAAATATCTTATTTTCTGTTTGAACTGGAAGTGCCACAATCTTTACGTATCAATGAACTAGCTTGCCTTTTCAATATGTAAATATATATAGAAGATGGAATGCGACAGACTTCGTCTGATAGCTGATAACGTCATCCAGAACCTGACTTGGACGCCATTGAGAAAGAGACACGGAATTTGATTCACACTATTCTTTAATACTTCGGTGTGAATAACCTATATACAAAAACAGTTTTTTTGTTTTCACAAAGAGTTCTAATAGCACTTGTATGACTTCTACGATGCTTTTACGTCTTGTGTTAATATTTTCTCCATAGACCCATGTAACATAATTAGGCAATTATTACTAGAACTAAAGGGATTAAAGAACTATAACATTGTCTTGAAAAGGTCAAATGAAGCACTGATGCAAAATAGTACGGTTTATTGAAACTCCTCTACGACTTTGATAAAAAAGTAGATTCCATCTACTGACTGCCCAGCAATGGAAGCCGATGCATAAAAATTACTGGGCTTTGGGTTCTAAAAAATGTTATGACTGTTGACGATAACGGAATGCTAGTTGTCCTTTAAACACCACTGAATTACTAAAATAAGAACGTCCTTAACAATCTTTGATATTACAGTATATCTGTTCAGGTAAACAATGAACATTTCACCGTTATGGATCAAAGCAATTTTCTGCTAGTCACATTATTGTTTACCAAAAAACGTTAGATTTCTTTCAGTTCCTGAACAAGATAACAAAACAAGGCACGGACAAAAAACCAACCTAAGTCAATTTTCACCAAAATGTAACTTGAATTCTGTATGATTCATTTTCTGCAGTCTCTATAGGACATACAAGAGGGTAGATGGCTGTCATTAACATGCAAATAAAATGAACCAAATGAAGAATTTGCTGAAAAAATATATTTGGAAACCAGACCGAATTTCGCTGCACGTAACGCAATGGCACTCGCTTTCAATCGCAGAAGCTCAAAGATACATTTTATCTTGTCAAAGACAAATCTTGAATTTTCGAGATAACTTTCACTTCCGGATTGAACAAGGTCATCGAAGTAAATATAATGCAGCCTCTTTTAGGGACATATAATCCAATATGATATGAGTTTAAAATGGCGCTAACCGTTTTGACCTTGACAATGACCGAGAAGGTCACCAAACCTCCAACAGAGCGAAAATAAGCGCAGAATCGCTCTATCTCTAACGTTTTTAATCTAACGGTCAGCTTCTGATTTTTGACCAAGACCATGACCAAGGAAGTCAATGTCACCAAGATATCTTTTAAATAACGTCTTTTAGGCTGAAAGAGGCCAAAATGAGCTCAGAATGGCTATATCTCTAACCTTTTTCGCGAAAATGAACAACTTCCGGTTTTTAACCTTGACCATGAGAGAGGGGTCTAGGTCACTGAGGTCCCTCGTACATAACGCTTTTTAGGACCAAAGGATCGAAAATAAGCTCAGAATCGCCCTATCTCTAACCGTTTTCGAAATAATAGTCCTTTTCCAATGCATTTCGATATGCAAAGATCACTTGACCTTGACCCTGAATGTCGAAATTCAGGCCGCGAGATTACTCCCTACTGATGTTGTGCACGTGATCAAACAAGGATCTGAGCGCTATTTCCAGCCATTTTTCGTGATTAGTAGGGTTTCAAAAATATGTTGAACTCAATTTGAACTTAACTTTGGAGATCAAGGTAAAAAATATTAGGATACCACGATAACTCATCACCCTCTATACCTCTGTCGTCTTCCTATGTCAAATCTTGTAGAAGGAGTTTTCTGAAAACCACTTTGAGGTCAAAAAATACTTTGACCTGTATTTGTTTTTGACTTTGAGTGTAAAGGTGAAAAATGGCGGATTCACGACATCTCATCATCCTCTATCTGTGTGCCAAATTCGTCCTACATCAAATAGCTAGGAGGGGTTTTCTGGAAACCTACGAGACGGGGTAAAATGGTTGTGTGCTGATAAGGATGGGGGATGGGGTTTCATCTTGATCTTGATACTATTATCATGTATTACATATATATATATATATATATATATATATATATATATATATATATATATATATATATATATATATATATATATATATATATATATATATATATATAAAATCGGGTTTAATATGTGAAATACGGTTTATTTTGTTAGATTACCCCAACCAGTAACCAAGGCTTTCTAACTTACTTGTTTCAGTGTTCTTATTCGGTGTTTTGTCAGTCACTAGAACCGTATTTCGCAAGCGAAATCTTCAACACTTGACAAACATTAAAAGTTAAAAAGCAAAACTCATTTTGGCATGCGCTCCTCAGTGACTCTAAAGCCTCACCCCCCCCCCCCCCTCCCTCCGCGGAAGCCACCTGGACGTGCCGCCCCCCCCCCCCCCCTCTTTGTCAAAAATATTAATATTTTGGACTTATTAGTATGTCAATTGTTTTATTTTGACAAGTTTTGAAATGGTCATGCAGTTGTTATATTACCAAACACCACAGCTTGAATTCCGTTTATAAACCGTGTACATCTGTTTGGTCATGTTGGCTCAGCGGCTATATTCATTGAACAGACTGGCACTATCTCTATGCAGGCAAAGCTCGCGTAACGCCCATATGCTGTGCTGTTTTGCTCGGGAACAGGACAATTCCCTCCAGACAATTCCCCCCAGTCAATTCCCCCCGACAATTCCCCCCAGTCCATTACCCCGAATAATTCCCTCCGTAGGACAATTCCCCCCGAGGACTATTCCCCCAATTCATTTTTATTTTTCCATTTTTTCTTTTCTTTGTATTTTTATCTCTCTCTCTCTCTCTCTCTCTCTCTCTCTCTCTCTCTCTCTCTCTCTCTCTCTCTCTCTCTCTTTTTACATATTATTGCCCTTTTATCTTCCAATTGCAGACTGTGTAATTGTCCATTCAACACTGTCGCAATTGCAATTTACATGCCTTATCCAAATCAATGAACGTTAAGTTGGCCACCTCAGGGCCAGTAAAAACGAATCGAGGCTGGAAATTCCGGAGGCATTGGTTTTTTACGTGTTTATCGGTCGCATCCACCGTAATGCTCGCGGTGTGCCTGGTCAAATTATGGGTGGCCGCTTGCCAGATCCACCAAGTCGCCAGTATGCCGACTCTGCGCAGCGCAATCATCAAATAGTCCGCGACTTTGAAAGCCGACAGATTGTTGACTATTTGCATGGAATTGCCCACAACATCAGGGTTTAAATGGCAGAAAAGACTTTCCTTCCAGACAGAAGAAGTTTGCATTTTTGATTTTACGATATTTTACAAATAAAGAAATGACAGATACCTGGTTGTTTTATTTTTGTTTTGGCATTCAAAGTAAAATAAAAATTAAGTGGGGGGAATAGTCCTACGGGGGGAATTGTTCAGGGGGGAATTGTCTGGGGGAGTTGTCTGGGGGGATTGCCCTAGACCCGTTTTGCTCACCCGTTACTTTGCTGTATTTATTCTAAAATCAGCTTTGTTCGCATGGCGTTTTAAGCATGAAAACGAAATTGTAGACGAAAAAAGGGGGGATGCATACCCTCAGATCACGTTTTACAGAAGTACAAAGTTTTGTGGTCCTAGGGCCTGTAGTGTCAGAGAACAAGCTGAGACAAGAAAATGAATTTTACTGTCAAGAAAAAAAGCACCAACGGCTGCCCGCACAAATTCATTTAAGCCTTGACCAAGTCAAAGCCTTTTCAAGTCTTAAAAATAAAGAATTTCGACACCGTCAGTCAAGCGTCGTAATAGACCAATCATAGTGTCGATTCGCAACAAAGACTACACGCGAAAATAAAGGAAAATCGCCAGCCATAGTTCAACAGCAGCCAGTTATTGTCTCAAGTCAACACTTATGTAAAACTCCCGCTTGAAAAATCCCGGGAATTAGGAGTCGTAAAAAGTAAATAACCATAGAACGCATTATCGGTGAAAGACTGTATTTATCATAACTATCGATTCAGGCCACTAATCATTCAGGCCTTTTTGTCCAGTTGCAGCTCTTTCCGACTAAATGCGAGCAATCAACAAACTTGATGTGTTGGCTGCAAAGAAAAAAATATAGATAGTGAATAGCCAAGTTTGTTTGATATAAGCGGCCAGGATCTCAAATATTGACCGTCTAGTCCGTGAAGCTGATCTGCCTTTCAGTAACAAGCCATTGTGTTTTTATAAGTAGAGCACCAGTGGTCGGTTATTTGGCTACAGGCCATACAGCGACAACAGCGTTCCTTTTTTTATTAGAAGCATTGGTGCTAAAATATCATTTTATAATTCCTTATGTCAAGCCTCGCCACAGTGTATCTGCATAAAAGCTTTAAGCGTGTCTATAATATATCAAGGAGACACAGACACTGAAGCCAGGCCATCTGTAATTTATATTTTAAAATATTTATTCATAATAAACGTTTCTTTATTTTATCAATTCAATGTTGAAAGCAAATTTGCTTGAAAAAAAAACAACCCAATATATGTATTTGTCCTGGTCTGTTTTGTGTTTTTCTTAACTTTATAGTTTGCCAATTTAATTTATTGCTTAAGGTAGAATATGTATAAAACACGTAAACAACAAACCACTGCTCAATACATACCATGAAACATGGTGTGCCAGTCAAGTCGCAATACTAAACTTAGTAACTGCGAAGTTTTAATATCTCATTCTTACTTTTAAACAACTCTTTCCTAAGTCACAGTTATGCAATCAAAAGCCCTGGAAATAATGTAGGAAGTGAGCTCGTACAGGTGCCCCCTACCCTCTAAAAGCTTCGCATTCTGAGTAATAACGTGACTTGTGAGTAAGGTTTAACATCTCCTCAGACAGGAACTTCTCGGATAGCTATTAGAGGCTAATAACTTCGTTACGGATTCCGAACAAAACAGGCAGAAGGACAGTAGCGGTATCGCTATGGAAACGCTGTTTTAACCTTCATTGCCCCTGCATTATTTCATTTAAAAATTAACGATATATCCCAAGTATAAATATAACGTATTCTGTCTGATTTGCTTTTAAATGTTACCTATCAACTGAGAATAAAAATAAAGTTTTAATATTTGAAAATTTTAAAAAAATACTATTCACTGAAAGGAGAATATATTTCGGCTGGAAACGTGCCTGACAAAGTCTCAGGTGATTCTAACAGGCAGGAAATGAAACACAGTGATTCCTATTTAGTCATCGCCTGAGAAGTTGAATATTTAAGCAAAGGGATCACTGGCCTAAATGGAATATATCTGATACGTTTATATACTATTCATATTTATGGAAAATAAATCTTTGGTCATGATTACAGAATCAATCAGAAAACTTCTACGATTTTACCTCAAAACCAGTTGCAACCAATGGCACTAGCAGAAAAATGCTGTTTATTTACTGAAGTTGAATGAAACTATTTCATGAAGTCTGTCACTGCCAGGAAGAGGTGTTCTAAGCCAGGGGGGAAGGTGCAAATTTCAGGAGCGGAAGCAAAGTTATTGAACTTTGCCGATCACCCCAATAAAATGATTTCCTCTTGTGCCAATAAACATCCACCCACAATGAATTTCACATTGTTTGTTGTCATTATTGTTTATTGTCTACCTAAAAATAATACGGTTGGTACTTCACTGCTTGTTGTGTACTTTGATAAAACGTATTATGATCTTTTACCTGCGTTGTATCTTTCGCCTTTTAAAACTCTTTGCTCTGACTTGAAAAACTTATCTTCATTCGTAAAGAATAAAATATCTGCGATATTTGAGGGATCAAACATGCCATTTTTAAACTTTCACCAGGACGAAAGGTCCACTTGACGTCCATCGACCAATTTTCAACATATTTTTAAAAAGTACACTTTGCTGTATTTTGACACACCGAAATATCAACGTTTATCCAACGTTTTGCTGAAACGTTGTTTAGATTTCGGGATTTAGTTGTATATACAAGAGCAAACAACCTCGTCGTATATAGACGCCGGGGGCACAATCAAAGCCAACTATATTATCGCTCACCGGAAATTGCGGCCATGAGCGATCTTTCAGAAAATAAGTCAAACTGATGAATTGAAAATATGAAGGACGCGCAAGTTTATCTCCTACGTTTGGAAATAGAAGTGGAAAGTGGCATCATACAAATTCTAAAATACGGGATGATCCGGGGGTGCGTATGGTACTTTGATGGAAAGGCGGTTTCCTCATGTCTATGACGTCACTCTCCCGACGTCTCTGCAACGTCGATCCCCAGAGGTCTGCCCAATTAACGTTGAAAAGCGTTGTATCTACTTTCATATACAACCGAATTGCAACGTTGATATAAGGCTGGTCGTGAGCTCTATCCAACGTCTATGGGGCGCCACATGCTCACTGGATAAAGCAGCACGGTTATGCCCGCTATCTTATCGTTCCGTCTTATTCATGTCAAACGATGCACAACTCTTTTGTTTTATTTTACTCAATGCCACATTCCTCAGAAATGAACCGTTTCAAAAGTGACCAGAAAGCCACGTACCAGTGGTATCCAAAAATGACGTTCATTCAATGTCGGTGTCAGACGTCAGCTGTCGTCGTTCGTCAGTTGTCGTCGTTCTGCCATGGAAGAAAACGACTTATTTCTATTGTTGCTTGTGAAAATATAAGCTATTTTTATAAATCATCAAAAGTCAGGAATTTAACAGTTGTGCTTGTACGGCTACAGGAGTTTTTTTTTTATTAATTTGTCAACTAATTGTTTAATTATTACACCTGTTAGCAGGCCAAATCTGTACCTGGCCATTCTCAAGTCAAACTGTGACGTCAAAACGACCAAAGATAGACATCACAATGGCGGATGAAGTACAGAAAGTGAGGGCTGGCGGATAGGCCAGGAAGAAAAATAGTCTTGTCTCATCTCAATTTTTGGTAAAGACTGACCCGACGGGTGGCAATCTTTTTTTTTTTTAAATTTTAGTAGACGCAGAGAGTATTTTGAATCACCCATTGCGGAATTCAAAATCAATACTGATTGAGTGTTTCGACCATCGCCTAAAACACAGTAGTACAGAAATGACAGTAAAGGGCCACCCATAAGGAAGGCGCGGGGTACGGACAAAATGGCAACGGACATAATGGCAGCGGACATTATGGCAACGGACAAAATGCCAAGCGGACATAATGGCAACGGACATAATGGCAAACGGACATAATGGCAAAGTGGCAAAGCGGACAAAATGGCAACTTAAGAAAAAATGAAATAAAAATGAATGAAAAAATGTTCGATTAACCGCATTATAAAACAACTAGTTTACGGTTAGTCCACCTCATGTCTAGGCGGGGGGCGGCTCGAATCTTGCCTACCTTCTAACTGTCTGTTTACTTGGAATAAAACAAACAAAGGGGGGCTCAAAATTGATGAACGGATGACTGCCCCACCAATAGCCTTCCTAATTATTTTTCATCTGTCTGGATAGCCTTACTTTTCTTGACTAAATCTTTCCTTTCGAACCCCCATGCTTTTTACCCCACCCCGCCCCATTTTTTTTATTCAATCGACAAGTTGATTGATCAGAGGAGTGATTGATAAGTTAATTGGTTTGTTTCAACTCTCATAAAAGTAAAACTATTCAGATAGATGAAAAATAATAGTGAAGGTTCCCGGGGGGTCAGTGCGCCGGTGGGGCAGTCATCCTAGGTGGCACAAATAGTGGGGCAGTCATCCGGCTGGGCAGTCATCCTGCGTTCCCTACGTTTCTACTTGAGCAGGCCACAACATTCGGGGAAAACCTCGGGGAAATGTTCCACAGCAGTAAATGAGAACTGTGAACTGATTGGTTAAGTGACTATCTAAATAGATGCATTACACATGAATTCAATTATGTTTATTTATGAAGTCATTAAATGCTATTGCGTTGAATAAAAGTTCAGTTGAAATATCGTCTTTTTTATTTCAGTTGCCATTTTGTCCTCCCTGCCACTTTGCCATTATGTCCGCTTGCCATTATGCCCGCTTGCTATAATGTCCGTTGCCATTATATCCGCTTGCCATTATGACCGTTGCCATTATGTCCGTTGCCATTTTGTCCTACAACCAAGGAAGGCATACACAGGTCATCGTGAACAGCATAACCCCCAACCGGAAGTCCAAGATAGCGGTCATTGTGGCTTTCAAATTAGGTCAAGGTCTAAATTACTGGTATGATCACACGGCTATGGTTTAATGAGGTAACTGTACATAAACTGTGAGCCGGAAAATTGCCTTTTTTTGGGGTTACGGACAGACGAGTGACGTAATCGGTATGCTTTAAATCAAGTATTCTTTACATAAAATCATCTACAATTAGGATTTATCACTTACGTTACTGTTAGCTTACATATTACGAACAGTTATTCAAGGAATCGCCAAAATGGGAAAAGTTGCATGACGTATTATTTATATAATGTGCAAGGTTTAATGTCGACCATTTTAAGGCAAAAACAAAAAAAAAACAAAAAACAAACAAACAAACAAAACAAAACAAAAAAAAACAAAAAAAAGCAGGCTGGCCTATTTGATACTGAATAACTATGATTTTAGGAAGATACCATTTTGATAGAACGCTTCTTCATGCAAACTAGTTTTTATAAATGCTTTCATTCAATATTAATAGTAAAAACGCTCATGTCTATTCATAATATTTTAAGCACCTTTGATCAATCTACTGCAAGCACTTTTCACTTTTTTTCTTTCTCTCTCTCTCTCTCTCTCTCTCTCTCTCTCTCTCTCTCTCTCTCTCTCTCTCTCTCTCTCTCTCTTGGAGAGAGAGTGTGAATTTTTGGAATGTCCCAATCCCAGTAAAAATAAACATATGAACAAGAAGGATCTGGAGAACGACGATATTTAACTACCGAAGACCAATAGCAGGCGAGGACATCATAATCCCCTGAAAAGCGAAACATAGCCTTGTTAATAACCAGAGACCTAGCTTGAACGGTAACTTTTCTACGCTAAGGCATCATAATAACTGCTTTTATTCCACATGTGATCTTTTTAAGACTACTCCAAGGAAAGGCCCTGTTCTTTATGATGTGATGTGGCCCTTGTGACTGTCCTTACCCGCTGTCACAAAACCACCCCCCCCTCCCAAGTCCCTCGCCCCCCTCCCAAGTCCCTCGCTCCCCCCCCCAAGTCCCTCGCCCCCTCCCCGCCATTCACCGCGTTACGTTCTCTTCCTCCTGTCACTGAAATTCCTTTATGTTAAAAGTTCATTGATGTCATTGTGAAACATTGTTGACAAAGGTATGCCGGCAAAAATTTAATCTTCGATCACAATTTCTTCCCAGGCTGAAAAATAACTGGACAGCCCCTCGCCCGTGTCATATTTCTTGATTCGAAGCTGTTTTGACCATCAGGCAATGCCGACAAAAAAAATTGGGAAAGAAACTTATAATGACAAGAGATTACAACACATGTCGGTATCAAATCCTCTTTTTTCAGCCATCACCCCCTCCCCTCACCCCCCCCCCCCCCACCCCGTCTACGGTTGACAACCAGATCTTATGAAGTATGAAGTATGAAGCTGATGTGACCCTTATACTCTTCTGTACTAATTGTTTTGTAGATATTTCTTCAAACGAATTCATTTTCATCAAAAGAAAAATTATAAAAATTTACAGCACTTAAGAAATATCTAAAAAATTATATACTTGTTCTGAAATTTTCTGGAAAAAAAATCGTCGGTAATGCTTCCATAATGACCTTGTGAATGTTTGGAAATCAACAACGCCAGCTGACGGTAACACACAAGAACCATAAAGCTAATAGCCCCAATTGTATGTCTGACAACCTATCTGCACAAATGTCGGTCTGGGTCAGTATATTTCGAACAACCCCATCGCAAGTCATTATCTGATAATGTTTATACCATTCACATGCTAAAATGACGCAACTGCAATGTGAGTCTGAAAAGCGTTTAGGTCAGAGGTGGCGCACGGGTGGCTGGGCAGCTATACAGCCTCGCCCGCTCAAAGCTTGATGCATAATTTTCCATCTATTCTTCGTCTATGTCCCAGACAACACTACAGTCCTTCAAATTTCTCCCTCTTTCTTTCAAAAGACGATAATGGCATTACTGTGGGGGACAATTTGAAGTTAAAATTGTCATATGTCCTCTAGGTTTCAAATCACAACTGGGCTATTGAATATAAATTTTGAAATCTTGCGCAACCCCCATAAATTAAGTTGGACCCCATTCGCTTCCCCCACCTCCATCAGTCATTCCATTAGGGCAGTCACAAATGAATCAAACGTTTCCAGGCTAGTGTGATTTGTTAGAGAACAAGTGACCACCCCTTTAAATTTTTCGGGGGAGGGGGGAGGAGCAGGGAGAGGAAGGGAAGGGAGAGGGGGAGGGGGAGACGACGACGACGACGACGATGATGATGATGATCATGATCATGATGATGATGATGATGAATTCTAAATAAGTTATCACACCTAACGTCCTCGGATTACCGTTTTACTGGTTACTTTTAAAGCGTATTTGAGGCCCATAATATTTCTCATAAAACCCCACTTCTCACAACCCGCCCTCCAGATTGTCAACTCGTTGGTCGCTGAACAAAAAAAAACAAGAAGAAAGAAAAATGAGGAAAAAAAAGAAAATTATATATGTGTGCTTCATATATGCTTTGAACATAATGACAAATAACTGTCTGAAAAAAAAACGTTATCTATACAAAGAAGCTAACCATAATACGTCTGCAGAATGGGATCAGGGCCCCTTCAATTCAGCTACCGTTGGACGAAAGACCCGGGCGTCGATTTAGATAATTTAAGCCAATGAATGGTCTTTATAAAATGCATGTCATGTTAACAAAGGACAAAGAACTGAAACATTATATAGCAATCTCATTTGCCAAGTTTTTTTTCATCATTGAATCATGATTAAACGCAAGTTTGTGCAAAACAGAAGTTTAAAAGTGGGGCAAGTGGACCCATAAGTGGAGGGGTTTTGCAAAAGGGCTGCGCTGCTTTGCCAATAAAGGAATCACTTCGGACCTTGCTACCTCTTTTTTATTTGCAGCTATCAAGTTAAGATGATTTGAACAGAGAGAATATCATCTTCATAAGTGAATCAGTTTTCTACTGACTTAAATTTAGATAATATATTATTGTTAATACAAGTTGGTCCACTCATTTGTGACAATTGATCAGTTATGAACAACTCAATGTGTACAATATCGCCATCCAGAGAGACGCACGCACTGCCAGGCGCATAGTCACTGCGGCAATAACATTTCTCCCCAAACGGAAGCGCTACAACTAGTCCGATGCAAAAAAGTTACAACTAAATTTAAAACAAAAAGTCGATGTGATGTAAAATAGTGCATTGGAACCAAGTATCCATAACAATATCTCAACTTCTTAAGATTCATAAAGTTTTAAAATTTGTTGCAAATTAATTATGTTTAACCTTTCACTTGGTGCAATGAGCAGATTATGTAAATGATACATTAATTTCTTTTGCGAATAGACTTCATTTTTTTCGGTAGACCGGAAAGCTGACAATCGGAAATAAAAGCCATACCACAACCAACGTATTTTCCCTATAATTTGTCAAAATAAAAACACTTTGACTGAATTGCTAAAAAGTATGATAATCTTGTTGTTTTGTGTGTACATGTCGTGTAAACGATAGGGGCGCTTGCATGCTAAAGTTTCATTAGACTATAAAAACTAAACAGATGTATATCCGAAATTCTTAAAACAGCAGTCTTGTAAAAGCTTAAACACCGCTAAAAGAAACGGTTATTCTCGGGATAAGGTCTTCTGGTTTTGAAACAAGACCGAATGTCGCTAATGCGTAAGGAAACATGAAATAAGGCAGTGAGCCATATTTCACATTAAAACGTTTCCTGGTATTAAGATCATTACAACTGCAAATGAATTAAGCTTCAATCTCTAAAGGTTCCAAAAAGATAACCAGATCATGTGACCTTAGACCGTAAAAGTATAGATCACGAAGTTAACCCTACTAAGGATGGAGTATGAAAATGTGGTCGCTCGCTCTCTATCGGCTTCCGAGACACGACCGAGCAGGTGGAAAATGAATGTTAAAAACTGCACCAGGTCACGTGGCCGTTGGCCTTGGAAATGTATTTCAAAGCTCAAACCAAGAGGTTACCACTCCTGGAAATCCGTGTGATGGTAGAGCCCGAAAACAGAATAAAAATCTCGAATGATTTCCGACAAAAAATTTATGTGACCTTTACCCAAGTTCAAGGTCAAAATTCTATGTTCTTATGTTATTTATAAAAGAAATCATGTTAATTGGTTGCAATACAAAAAAGAGCTCAGAATTATTCTATCTCTCTTACCGTTTTCGAGACAAATCATTTTCTGTAGAAAACTAGATTACTAAAAAGTCTTGTCGATAAAAAAACGCCACTTCCCATCTCCTCGCGCCATGGAGCTGGATTGTTTACGATTACTTCCTATCAAAACAGTAACAGATAAAAGGAAGCTAAAACTAGAATTTCTTAAGAAATACATGGGGACAAAAGATGTTCTAGAAAATATGACAAATTCAAACAATTTATATTTGGCAAATTTTGCATACTGTGGTATGGTCCCAGCTGCACAAATGTTCACACAAAATCTTCGCCGAGTTAGTTCTCATTTTTTCATGTCGACAAAGTCATACTGACTGACACCAGAAAGCCTGAGAAGTCCAAACCACCCGCTCACCAGGGATGCCTACGGTCAAGGCCGGAACACACGAACAGACGACCAGTTTGTTTTAATAACAACAACAACAACAACAAAAAAACTGACCAAGCACGTGGGATTGATGAAATACAATCATATCCTTAACCTCCACTTAATAACAAAATAATATAATACCCATTGTCCTAACAAAGAGACAAAAATAGAACGATTCAAAGAATTGGCACCAGATCTTTGCGTTGACAAGAAAATCTTAATAGACACATGTCCACCCATGGAGTGCCCAAGGACACGTAGACAAAGGTGTTTGCTCGCCAGCAGCTGTCACCGCTGATGAATGCGAGCGATTCATGCAATCTTCCCCCGATACATCGCGGTACGATGCCGCCGTTTATTTTACCATCCATCGTTAAATTTTAAACTTCACAATGGAAGCCTTTCCCCACCTTGTTATTGAAGAAAGTATACGTTTTGGAGGAACCGGTGCCCCGTAACCGACACCTTTTTCCAATCCTTTTTTCTCCAGGATTTCTGAGATAAATTCAGAACTATTTTCTGCAGAATCACTATAAAATCTCGCAAAGCAAACAATCTCCAGCAAAAAAGTCGATCTTCGGTCATATGCTCAGTCGCTCATCCATCATATGCTCAGTCGATTGTTGGTCATATGCCTCGTCGCTCATTTGTCATATGCTCAGTCACTCATCGGTCTTATGCCCAGTCCCTCATCGGTAATATCCTCAGTCAGTCATTGGTCATATGCTCAGTCGCTCGTTGGTCATATGCTCAGTCGCTCATCGGTCATATGCCTCGTCGCTCATTTGTCATATGCTCAGTCGCTCATCGGTCATATGCTCCGTCGCTCATTGGTCATATGCTAGGTCGCTCATCGGTCATATGCTCAGTCGCTCATCGGTCTTATGCTCAGTTGCTCATCGGTCATATGCTCAGGCAGTTGCATTTGCTCAGTTGCACATCCCGTCATTTGCTGACTACGAAAACAGAAAGATGGGCATCGGAGATGTAGAGTTCTCCGCCAAATCTGAGTAAAATTCGTATGAGGGGTTTGTGGTTCAAAATGAAGTGTAACCAGAATGACCAAATCAGTGTAACAAAGTAAGTCTTGCCAAGCTCCACTCCGCCCAACACACCCCTGGTTATTATTGGTGCAGAATAGAAAAATCAGTATATGTGGTAACACATGTCTAAAATCTCTACAAAGACGTGAATATTTGAATTTACTCAGCTGTACAAGTCTGGATTTATACTTTACGAGAATAAGCCTGGTCAAACTCCTACATCTGAATGCACTATACGTAATTGTTAATCAATTTTCGACACAGTGTCACTTCGCTAGATTGTCCTCTTTTTTTCAAGAATGAAAAGGGGCTGTGTTGCACATCATACAAATGGCTTCGCATATATGGCTTGGACAAAACTATCAGTCCAGTTGTTAGCGGACGGATCCTCTAGCGGTCTAGCAGACGGACGGACGGACGAAATGACAACACTAATAGCCTTTGATCAAATTCAGATTTTTTACAATTTGCAAATTATAAAAGAAAATTCAGCCTCTGTATGATTGTATTTGAAAGTATGAAGCCATGCAAATAAATCTGTATACATCTCATATTGGGTAACCATAGCAGTAAGATATTTGCCAAATTTTATCAGAGATTATTACATAATCAAATGGAAACATCTTCATAGATTATAGAGTAACAGTTCGTAAAACGTCAACAAAACTTGAGTTGGAGACAAAAGATAAATTTTTTTGGTGAACAAATGATGGTTTTTTAAAAGTTTCCTAATGAGCAAATGGACAGTGGGCAACTAACCTGCACCGCGTTTATTCTAAGGCGTGTGGTATGTTGACGTATTGGTTTCCAGTTTTCCATATTTGTTTATGGTCTAAAAGAGTGTAAGGGTACATTGCACTTCTAATTAGAATTATCTGTGACAGTGGCTGCTCCACTGGGACAAGATTACCACCGATATGCTTTCACTTTTTGAAAGCAAAGGGCTTTGAAAACGCTGTAAATATCTTAACTGACCTAGAAAAACAGAAAACGCTGGGATGAAAGCGCAGCAAAAATTGCATCGAGGGCCAGAGTATAATACCAGATCGATCCCAAGGAGAAAGGAAATTAGATCTGCCCAAAAATGTGTGAAAATCCATTAGCAATCTTGAGCATAAGGGCTTTGCGAAGGCTTGATGTCATTAGGGCGCGGGGGAGCTCATCGAGTGGCCTTGCGAGTGGACCTCAGCCGCAGCCAGAGCACGTCATTTCGTCGCTTTCTTCTCAAAAACGTTTTGACATCGCCAAGAGCTGACAATTTAGTAAGCCCCGCACATGTGGGAGTAGGTAAGGGGGATGTGGTCAAAAAATTCCCCTCATGCTAAATGATTTCCTCCTACCACATTTCCAGCTTCCAGGATTCTTAACTAAAAACAAACCCTGTAAGTCACACTTGAGTGGCATCTGTCAAAGAAAAATCATAACCCATGGTAACATTTAGGTGTATCAACAATAAACACAACTGTGGTAAGGTATAAATAACTTAAGCAGTTTGTGCTTCTAAACATTTGTGCGTATTGCAAGCCTTCAAACTGCTGTTGTGTGTTTCAAGCAATTCGGGCACAACTTCATTTGAACAGTACTGAATAAAGGCTAATTGAAAAAAAATGACCTTTGACCCTTTTCGGTGCTGCGTTTAAGGTGAAGTTCATCAAAGATCAACATATTTTACACTCTTGCAAACTAATAACTCACCAAGTCTGAAGAAGAAAAATAAGATCTCTTTATTACTGAAGCTTTCCATAGCGTTTTGTTTCTGACCTTGTGCGACATTGTTGTTGAGGTCAAGGTGACACCAAAAGCTAAGCAGCTATCAAAGGCTATTAAACCAAATGCAGATTAATCACTGAAGTCCTATAATGGGGCTGTTTATTTTAGTAAAGGCTCACCCAGGACAATATGTATTTTACCCCACCCAAAACTAATAATCTATTAAATCTCAGTGTCAAGTAAGTCTTCGTGGGATGTTAATGTCAAGGTTAATACTGGTTGTCTCTCGCCAAAAGAAAACAGCTACCGCATATACCATAATGTGAGCGGACAAATCAAATGACCAACGCAAGGAAGTACTGCGTCTCCTGGAGACACACATAATAATGTATCTATTTATTTGTAGTTACATAGATAATGTATTTAGCTATTACCCTCCATAACATACACAGGTGATTTTAAAACTCCAAAAAGTGTGGTTTTAAAAACCTGAATTTTATTAACGGCTTCTTGGGCATTCGCTCTCAGTTGCGTGTTTTGGTAACACCGATTAGGGGATAGCACGTGATGGGGTGGGCGAACTCCGAGATGACTCCAGATATCCGCAGAAATTACTTTACAATTAGTAATACATACTGAGATTAGGTGGAGAGAAGTCTTGCCCCCGGAGAAGATACCATTTTCACAACAATGTAAATGCAAATTAAAGAAAATACATCTGTGTGATAAATTTCCCATGTAATAATTAGTAAGGAGCATTCGTATGTACTTGTGTAAACTTTTAATTAAAATGTTTGTTCACAGTTTTAATCGGATTGTTTTTAAATTTAGTGTAATTATTTCCTGCGTAGTCCACTCATAATTTTTTTGGCTGCCCGCCAAGAATTAGACAAATCACTGAATTTTTAATTATTTACAGTGTATTTTCTGGGAACCAATTTTCACAATGCTTCTTTTCTGACAGTTTTTGTTAGATTGCTGTCAAATCTTGCATGAAATTTTCCTTGATAAGTCTTTCTTGAAAGAGTACTTCATTTGGCAATCCGCCAGCAACTGGCCACATGAGGGTGTTTTAACAATTTTGGGAGCCGGCATTTCTATAATTTTCAGTAAGCAGTTTTCAAAATGCTTCTTTGATGCAATTGCGTTCAGATGTTATACAAATCATCCCTAGTTGGTCGTGTCTTTAAAATGTGATTTTTTTTTACTATCCGGAAAATCTTTTGATGCTTGATCAACTAGATCTCGTCTGACCACAAAGTTCATGGGCATTCTTGTTTCAGTGCTACTCCTATAAAACCTTCACTATTCAAATAGAATTTTTACAAGTAAAAGTTTAAAAGCAATCGATTTGCATGCGTGGGAGGACCCTCTCGAACCACTCTCATCAAAACATTGTACTCAAACAACGGCAAGTCTATTATTTAACGAGAACCTATTTTTCAAAGGCGAAATCTTAAACACTTGGCCAAAAAAAAATAATACTTAAAATGACTTTCTCTCTTAGAGTACAATTTTAAAAACTTTTCAGTCTGATTTTTTGGTTAGCTTTTCCTTTGCAGACAAAAAAAATCCAATTTTTTTACATAACGAAACCTTTGTAAGAGAGTTTTTTGCCAGTTCGAAACCTTTCTAGAAAAAAAAAACAGCTCCACTACTTACTCATGTCACGGCACCCCCCTCCCCCTCCCCCTCACCACCCCTCACCCCTCACCCCCTCACCCCCCCCCCCCCCGACCTTCCCCAAGAATTTGTGTAACTGTAGCTAGTAATTTAAATGAACAATCAGTTGTATTTAAAATGAGAAACTAAGATTTTGCATCTATGCGTCGTTCTTACAAAACCAACACAGCATATGTACATAAAGCACACGTCATTTATGTAATGCACAGTGTGACTGTTGGCACATGCTTCTGCAAATGCTGCTGCAGCCCTTACGCGTTGCTATTAGTGACAAAAAACTCACCGTTTTTTATCAACAAAAGGTGAGGTACACAGCTTCAGATCAAATACTACTTATGTGGTGGTCTTAGGGCAAGTATTTCCAGAGGAGTAGTAAAGACAAAATGACGGACAGACAAAGAGAAAAAGGGCTGAAACATTGGCCTCGTATAACTTCATAATATTCTTTACAAGTCTTTGACTTGCCACGTATTAATAACATTGTGTAATTATTTCTGGCATACTCTGCTGTACTTCAAACTGAAATCAAACATCAAGCGAAAATGACATTAAAGAGCAACGCATACACGATGTGCATACACCATATGCATACACCATATGCATACACCATATGCATACACCATATACATACACCACTCGTTTGTCCAGACCGTGCTGTTAACACAACCAATGCACATTCAATTGATTATTTTCACCTCATGTAAAATATGTCACTTGTTATAGGAACCCCAGTCACTTGACAACCCTTCCCCACTCACCACCCCTAGCCCTCTCATGCTGTAGCAATTTATCTACAAATTTATGTGCTGAGTAAAAAAAAAAATGGTTTGAAGTGAACAAATATTAATTATGAGTGCAGTTTTTGTGACCTAAAAAAAGTTGAAGTCAAGCTCAGTCAAAAGAAGCTAGTATATCTGTGGACCGATTTTCTAAGTTCATTAAATGATAATTTGACCGCACCACTATACACATTCCAGACGCCCTCCCCTCTCCCTACACACCCTCGCTGGTTCACAACTAGCCTCGGAGAAAATGGTGGACAAACACAAGCAGATTGCACACAGCGTTTTACCACGTATTCATGGAGGGTGTAGGAAAAAATGGCAACGGAAAAAATGGCAACGGAAATAATGGCAACGGAAAATTTTGTAAAGTTCTATGCCGTGGCAGCTCTTTATTTCCTGGTAGAATAATTATATTAAACATGATCAGTCAGATCACACATTCCTGCGTCAGATCACACATTCCTGCGTGATATGAGCCTCAAAAGAGATCGACGAAGATCCATTCATAATAAACCCACCCCTCGATTCTAACAGCTTGAATGTTCTTAACAATATTTACACATGCTATAAATAGAAATGTTAACAATCCGTGGAAGTAAGAGATTTTAAAACTGATCCACATGTTTTTTTTAGTCACAATTAAATCAGTGAGGACATGTCCATGCACACGTACCTGAATTCCTCTCTGTTTCATTACTTTTTTTTAATCTCTGACGCACTGGCTCTCCACGAAATTTGTGAACATTTTTAGTGCCCTTTCAATTTTAGCCTAATTTATGCAACCCTTGAAGACAGAATAGAGGTGAGTGCACTCATGCCCTGAATGTTTTTTTTAAACACCTACAAAGTCTGGTTTTCAAAAACTACGTGGACAACTTCAACCTACTTGTAAATCCCCGGGGCCTGTTAATAGTCTTAAGGAACAACTTGCTCACAGTCTGAAGTGTTCACGCAAACATGCCTGTTAAACTAGACCCAATTCCGTTAGATAGCAGAATGGTCCACTTGCAGAAACCACAAAAGGAACTGTTTGTGTTACATTATTGCCAACAGTGTCCAAGTCACCTTACTACCCCTTCTCTGTTATCGTTTTTAGCCAACACGGTGGAAAATTAGATCAAAATCGCCCTATCTCTAACCGTTTTCGAGATACTGGTCATCTTCTGGTTTTTCACCTTGACCGTGACCCAGGGGGGTCCACCTCATTTGCTGACAGGTCATTTGCTCACCGGTCATTTGCTCACAGGTCATTTGCTCACAGGTCGTTTGCTCACCAAATAGTGGAAAAATGTACCGTTTGCTCACCAACGTAAAATTATTATACATTTCAATTTTTCTCAGATGTTTTAAATATCCGCTTCCTTGTGTTAGATACAGTTCATAGACAGGTTGTAATCAAAGTTTGTCAATATCCTACTGCTTTGCTTTTGGGGTGCGGGGTGGCGCGGATATTTTGTTTGTGACATGAAATTACATAACTTTTTAATACTTTTAGATCAAAGAGCATACGCAGCAGTGGGGTGCGGGGTGGCCCGGATATTTTGTTGTTCTTATCTTTTCTTATCTTTTAAGTCAGAAATATCTGCTCATCCGTATTTCAAAATGTATTATAAAAGCAGCAAACAATGCAGGTTGTGGATTATGATTCATTATTACGTACTATAAATTATGATTATAAACAGCTAGAGACATGAGCAGTGTACAATCAACACAAGTATGATTTATAAGAAATTAATTGAACGGTTATAAGCAAGAACTAACAGACTTAGAATAAAGAGAATGGGATCATATGCATAGTTAGATTTTGTTTTCAAGTTGTGTTCTAGTATGTCGATAAAGTTGATAAATAAATAATGGATCATTTGAATAAAATGTGTTAGGTGAGCAAACGACCATTTTTGAAATTTTCCTTGTGAGCAAAACGTTCTGTGAGCAACTGGTCGGTGAGCAAATGACCTGTGAGCAAACTGTCAGCTGAGCAAATGACCTACACCCGACCCAGATCAAGGTAACTCTTATGTAACGTCGCTTAGGCCCAAAGGGTCCAAAATCTCTAACCGTTTTCGAGATAATTCGGTACACGAGGTCATGTGATCTTTGACCCTCAAGATCAATTTTGAAAAATATTTTGACCACAGTTTTGACGAGTCCTTGTTATTGTCTATAATTCTATCAAATGTGGAGCTCCACGGACTCATAGGCTACCGGTAGTAGGGGCTTTCTGGAAACCATTGTGTAGAAAAATAACTTTGACCTCAATTTGACCTTGACTGTTGAGGTGAAAAAAAAAAAAAAAAAATTGCAGATTCACCGAGCCCTTGGCATCCTCCACACGTGTGTAAAATTTCGTCTTCCTCCGACAAAAATCATACAAAATGGTTACCAGAAAACCATCCAACGGAAAAAAGAGAAGAAAAAAGGGGAAAGAAGCAGAAATTTTCTGAATAACTACAAAGTTATTCGCAGTTGCAAACAAAGTTTGCAAGTGAGAACAAAGTAGGTTAGCATTTTCACATCTTGCTTTTTATGCTTATCAAGCAATTGTGCTGAAAATGAAGACAGTTTTAGGAATGAAGAGATGTTCTATGGCACATCCACACAATGAGCAGCTAAACTAAAAAAACTGAAAGTTAATAAACTGAAATTAAAATCACAGCATAACCAACTTTCTATGAACAACATAAAGGTTACGGACGAAAAGCTCGGGTCAGGCAGGTAGTGCCAGCCACAGCAACAATCAAATGGTTGAAGTTAAGATAGACTCAACATATATACTACAACTGCCTTGGCTGTAACTACAGCGGACATGGAATGAATATGATTTCCAAATCCCCCACTTTATTATTACGACATATCAGACTCCGGCAAAAGAATAAGGAGTTTTTATGTAACGACTTTTCATACATAAATGCCCCAGTCGGTTTTACAATGTACGCATATATACGTATCGAAATTATTTATTACTTAAATCGTGGTGTAAAACAATGTCACATCTATGAAAATATATATTCATAGGGGAAAATGATCTGGAGTGAGATGTGTTTTTAGGCAGTGACATTTTTCACACATAGTTGGAACTCTGGAAACAGCATCACCCAGTGGGTATGTATTAAAGTGGTCCAATTTCCCGGGTGGTCGTATTTGAGGCGTTCGGAGGCGCTGTTGAACATAATGGTTGAAAAATAGGATGGTTCATAAATGGTCCTGTTTGTGAGGTTGTCCCATTTGTGGGATGGCCTTCTCCAGGGGTAACTCTGTATTTCTTGAAACATACTTTGATTTGTAACAGACTGAATCGAGTCGCGATCTAGCACGGATTCTATTCGCACAGGAAATACCTCCGTAATATAAAATGACCACTCCCTAAAATGTGCAATGAATGAATATGCACTCTGTTACAGTATTATCGCAGAGGAGGGATCAACGAAGGAGTGAGAAAACTAGAGCGGCCAGTGCACACAAAACATAAGAGTGCAGGCTTATATTACACACTTTCAATCGATACCTACTTAGTTTCTTGTTTTTGTGAACAAAAACAAATGTCTCCCCGACTAAACCCATGACCCCCCCCGTCCCCAAACTGAAAAAAATATTCATTTCTGCAAACATAACCTTCATTCATTGTAAAAAACTCAAAATAAATCAAACAGATGGTGGTCACTGAAACAGATATAAATGAGCATCTTTTTTCATCGGAGTCTGGAAGGTGGTCGCTAAAACGGGTTTTACTGTAGGCCCCTCTTATCCAGATCTGAAGTTGGTCACTATAGCAGTTTTACTGTACGTTACATTTTTATCCGGGTCTGGAAGTGGGCAAGACAGGCAGGTTTTACCGTACGTCTTTTTACCTGAAAGTGGAAGGGGTCACGACAAACGGTTCTTACTTTACATCTTTTTATCCAGGTCTTGAAGGCGGTCGGGATTTTTTTTTTTTTGCTAACCATCAACCTCCACACGCCCCTCCGCTCAGCTATTTACTGTAGGTCCGACTATAAACACAACTCTAACCTTTTTACACAAGGCAACGGTAACGGTCTGTACCCTAAGTGTAGTTATAGCCATGATAGACTACCTTGTCTTCGCACATTCCAATCGGCCAAATAGCACTAGAAAGGCATTCTTCATAACTGCGCATCAGATGACGCACTTCGGTGGGAGAAGGGGGAAGCATTTCGTTGGCAAAATGGTGAGCTGCTCCTCATAACACAAGATATCGGACGACCCAATTTAATAGCGAAAAATGCTTCAGCAAACAATGCTAATCGATACAACATGGCTCCTATATATAGCACATTTTGGCAACCTAATCAAGTATGCGGCGAAAAAAAAATCAATAGCTAGAGCTGCTTAGAGCTATAATACGACAATAGTATTCCATGACCTCGTAGATAACGACTCCATCATGCACCGCAACTGACACTGACCCCTGACTGAGTGGCACGTTACGTAACAGCCATAGATGAGAAATGCACAAAAAGCTCAATTTCAGGCAATAACAAATAGCAATGGACCGACAATAATGCTGTTACTGTTTTGAAGCTTTCTAAAGAATGCAGGAACACTAGAGAATCTTCCGGAAAATCTTCCGAAATCCCCAGCGCAGTTAACACCCATGCATAGATAACAAAGCAGCCAAAAATTGGGAGGCTGGGGTGGGGGGGGGTGTTGACGTTAAGCACCTTTCTTGATTTTCTATACGAGTTTAATAATGTTTAACAAAACCGTGTGACTTATCCGAGGAATAACTACATCAAATTTAAAATCGATCCGACTTTCCGATGTCGAGATATTTTTTTTAAGAACAGATAACTTTTTACCCGTCAAAAGTTGAAACAGTCGTCAGACTGAACCAAGGAATATCCATATAAAATTTTAAGTCGATATGACTTTCCGTTATCGAGATATTACGCATAAAAGATCTGGTTCAAAATATACATATTTTACGCGATGACGTCATACGCCGCTTTCGTTCGTTCTACTTGCGAAAAATATTTAAAGTTTCTTTCGGACCTACCAAGCAATAATCCGACCAAGTTTCAGCTTTCTCCGGCGTCCAGCAGCTGAGAAATTTCGCACGCAAGATTTTTACGCAATGACGTCATACACCTGCCCTTATCACGTGACACGCCAAAAATTGTTAGAACAGTCCGGCTGACCCAAGGAATATTCATATAAAATTTGAAGTCGATAGGACTTTCCGTTATCGAGATATTTTGCACACAAGACCTTGTTTATAATATATACATATTCTATGTGATGACGTCATACGCCGCACTCGTTCATTCTACTCGCGATAAAATTCTATATAGTCTTTCGGACCTACCAAGCAACAATCCCACCAAGTTTCAACTTTCTCCGATCTTCAGCAGCTAAGAAATTTGGCACATAAGATTTTTACGTAATGACGTCATACACCTGCTCTAATCACGTGACATGCGTAAAAAGTTGACAAAACCGTCCGACTGACCGAAAGAATATACATATAAAATTTGAAGTCGATAGGACTTTCCGTTATCGAGATATTTTGCACACAAGACCTTGTTTATAATATATACATATTTTACGTGATGACGTCATACGCCGCATTCGTTCGTTCTACTCCCGAAAAAAATCTACAGCGTCTTTCGGACCAACCAAGCAACAACTCCACCAAGTTTCAACTTTCTCCGATGTTCAGCGGCTGAGAAATTTCGCACACAAGATTTTTACGTAATGACGTCATACGCCTTCCTTAATCACCTGACATGCGCCAAAAATTGATAGAATCCGCCGACTGATTCAAGGAATATTCATATAAAGTTTCAAGTCGATAGAACTTTCCGTTATCGAGATATTTTGCACACAAGATCTTGTTCAAAATATATACATATTTTACGTGATGACGTCATACGCCGCATTCGTTCGTTCTACTCGCGAAAAAAATCTACAGCGTCTTTCGGACCAACCAAGCAACAACCCCACCAAGTTTCAACTTTCTCCGATGTTCAGATATTTTGCACACAAGATCTTGTTCAAAATATATACATATTTTACGTGATGACGTCATACGCCGCATTCGTTCGTTCTACTCGCGAAAAAAATCTACAGCATCTTTCGGACCAACCAAGCAACAACCCCACCAAGTTTCAACTTTCTCCGATGTTCAGCGACTGAGAAATTTTGCACACAAGATTTTTACGTAATGACGTCATACGCCTGCCTTAATCACCTGACATGCGCCAAAAGTTGATAGAACCGTCCGACCTTACCAAGGAATAATTCGATCAAGTTTGAAGTTGATCCGACGTTTCGTTCTCGAGATATCTTGCACACAACACTTTGTTCACAACAGACTGACACACACACACACACACACACACACAGACACACACACACACGTACACACATACACACACACAGAACGTACAAACACTATATGTCTCCCCTTGGTCGGGGAGACATAATAAAAACCTGTCCTAAGTGAACAGATATATAGTTGAAATACGTAGGATGCTTAAATATAGCATACCTGGTTAGATCCACATTGAAGTTCTAATTCGGACTGTAAAATGGAAAATTGAGAATAGTTAAACGGTATTTCTCTATTTAAGAACGCTTAAAATTTTGTTTTATGGCATTTCACTGTATTTTGTAACAAAATAAGAAAACAAATTAGTCAGGTTGGCCTCGTGGACGTCTAGAGTGAAAATATTTCTCCAAACGTTGCAAGGACGTCGGAAGTCTGTCGGTTTAAGTTGACGGTTCTTGAATTTTCACCCGCAAACATTAACGTCACACGTTTGAACAAAAATGGTAGAACGACGGATCACAACCATTTGTATTTTTAGCATGCATATGTCTCAAAATGTCCATATAAAACACTTCCTACGTCTTTTTGTCGATGCTTGTATAGACATCAGGAAAAGTTTCATCGACGTCATTACAGAATGTTGGTTCTTCAACAGCTGAAAGGTTTGGAAAACAGTCTGTTGCCGTTTAAACCCCGCTCTAACCATTTTTTCGTTTTCTCCCTCAGTTTGTGAGTGGTATTTACAATTATGACTCTCACAGAAGTGTTGTGCCGTAAGATGATAATTAATGATCTCTCTCTCTCTCTCTCTCTCTCTCTCTCTCTCTCTCTCTCTCTCTCTCTCTGTATATATATATACAAATATATACACACATACACACACACACACACACACCTATATATATATATATATATATATATATATATATATATATATATATATATATATATATATATATATATATATATATATATATATATATAAACCGACAGTTTTAGCCAAAACACAAACACTGCTGTTCGTTCCGATTAGTCCGATTACTGTGGATGGCAATGTTGACCATGCGGCCTTCTACCAAATCTAAATTTTGTCAAAATTGATCTGTTTCTCCTTTCAACTTTGTAATGTTTTCGCTTTCACGACTGGGCACAATGTCCCCGGACACTGCTTTTAGTTCTGGTCTGTTTGACATTCATATAACATGTCTACTCAAAGTCTGTCGGATTTTCTCTTCTTGTTTTATTTCAGATCATCAATATTCAGTCTTCAAATTTAAGTTGCTTTAGGAACTTCATATATTTTCCTTCTGAAAATAATGACATCATAGGTTATTATTCAGAACCTTTTGGCTACAGACACAACAAAGGCAGGTTTTTTGTGAAAAATAATAACCTGCTTCATGAATAGAGTGACGTGATAACCATGATTTAATTAATCTAACTACCACAGACTCTTTATTAAACCAGAAATGTGTGCGTTGGATCACGTATGGCCCGCCTATGGGCCTATGTTCTGACCTGTCTCATGGACCGACGGATGGCCCGACGTCGGCCCAAGGGTAGGTGTACAACTAAGACCCATAAGCTTTCAATCCATATAGGTTTCAGGCTGATCGAAGCAAAACCCCAGGACAAGTTTAGTCTACAAAACCCATAAATTAAGCTAACTATGCGTTTTGGGCCTCTGTTCGAACCTTTCCCAATCCATATAGGTTTCAGGTTGATCGAAGCAAAACATTAGGACACGTTCAGTCTACAAAATCCATAAATTAAGCTAAATACTCGTTTTGGCCTACGTTCAGACCTCTCTCACGGACCGACGGACCGACCGACGCCGGCCCAAAGGGGAGGTGCACAACTAGGTCCCACATGCTTTCAATCCATATAGGTTTCAGTTTGATCGAACAAAAACCCTAGGACAAGTTCGGTCTACAAAACTCAGTCTATGAGTGTCCAGGCACGCATGCACAACGGGCGAAAAGTTTTTTCCTCAAAATCACCTTATTTTATCATAGAAACACGTTTCCAGGCACTACCTGAAATTTCGATTGTGGTCACGCAGCACCGACAAGTCAATTACTATATGGCCCTCCGGGTATCGCCGGGCGGGCCATAAAAATAAATACGGCTTTAGGCGCAGCCGAGAAAGCGGTGTCTAATTTCAATAAACACTTGTCTAGGGTAATTAACTAAATCTCCGGCATTGCCACACCATTAAGCTGCTGTAGATTCACAAGAGCTGCGCATGTCGTTATAGCCGGGGCGACTACCAGCTCACACAAAAAAAAAACGGATCAGTAATAGCTTAACACCCCACCCCTTCCCGCCCCCGCATGTGGCATGTCGTTATAGCCGGGGCGACTACCAGCTCACACAAAAAAACGGATCAGTAATAGCTTAACACCCCACCCCTTCCCGCCCCCGCATGTGGCATGTCGTTATAGCCGGGGCGACTACCAGCTCACACAAAAAACGGATCAGTAATAGCTTAACACCCCACCCCTTCCCGCCCCCGCATGTGGCATGTCGTTATAGCCGGGGCGACTACCTGCTCGAAAAAAAGGTCAGTAATAGCCTAACACACCCCCACCCCGCGAACTACCCGCGAAAAAACAAAACGGGTCAGTAATAGCCTGGCTTTCTGTGGCAGGAGAATGGTCAATTACAATAAGGACCAATGAACGATACACAGACTTACGGTGATCAGCCATTACCTTGTACCATTACAATCCGCTACCCCCCCCCCCCCATCCCCTTCCCCAGCCCTACTGAACCGCAAAAACTAAATCACACATACTGGTACCCTACGGACAGGTCGTCAAAAGCGTTTTAACCATTTACCTTTAAAAAAAGACATTTTACTTGAAAGGAACAGCGCTAGCACGCCTCAGCACAGATAAAAGATGGTTACACCACAACGAAATCAAAGCAAGGCTCGCAGTGTGGTTACCTGGACGACACACATTTTCCATTTCCTGTGGATGAGAAAATTGATGCGATTCCACGCTTAGGGGGGCCTTGTCTTGGCCAAGAGTGAGTGTGAATGGACTGAGTGAATAGTTCAGCAGTGGCCCCTCATCAGTGGGGTATTCAAGCGTAATTTACTCAGCCGATCATTTGGCTCTCATTGACAACGCGGAGTAGTCAAGGCCAAAGCACTTATCATACGCAATTACTGCGCAAGGACAGCTCGTTTGTAGAAAATAAGCTTTGTCGTGGAGACTTTAAGACATCTGTAATGAAGTGGACCCTTAAATACGAGCGCTTCTCTCCGTCCCCACAGCTAATCATAAGACGACATGAAGCTTTTCAACCATTTCCTTTAAACAACATGGATTCTTCTCTCAGCGCAGGAGCCCCCTTCACCCAGTGGAATAGTCATATTTTTGTTTCTAAAATCTCTGTAACAGTAACACACTGACACAGTAACACTCGTCTAAGTCTGGCTTTCCAGCCTCCCTCGTGAAAAAATAGGTTATTTTAATAGGTCTTGATCAAAAAGTTCAAAAGTTTTTTTCCGCATTCAGTTGTCTTTGCATTGTTGAAAAAGCCTATAAGCCAACAAAGCAACAAGAGCCAAACGAAACTGCTCAGAATATCAGAGAAAAGTGCACTCGATTAATACATTAACTTCAAAATGTCAATCACCAAAAAACTTATTTTAAACATAAAGGAATTTTTTAAAGATTACTGTGGAGATCCACAACAGTTTCATGTTTTGTGCACAATAAATAAATAATGGGTGAAATTAGGAAATAAACACATTATAAAAAGTATAATTGATTAACTTTTCAAAAATTAGGTTTCATAGGTTTAAAAGGTTCCGCTGGAAAGCCTGGTCTAACCGGGTCCCACTCTGAGTTAACGCCTTTCTAAGTAGGCCACACTGCACGGTAACACCTTTCTAAGCAGACCATACTCTGTGGTAACACCTTTCTAAGCAGGCCACCCTGTAAAGTAAAACCTCTCTCTGAGCAAACAACCTGTACGGTAACACCCATCTAAGAAAAAAAAAAACAGTACAGTAGCACCTATCTATGCAGACCACATTCAATTTATACGCCAGCTGAAGTAGATTTCTTTGTGCATAACAATTTGTACAAAATTTGCTTCTAAAACTTACACGCGGAACTGCTGTTTTTATTATTATAATTACTATTATTATTGCTGTTGTTGTTGGAACGGTTCAACATGTAGTAATCGATGTTGGATTAACACAATTTCACTGGTCCCTCTGACAGAACTTTCCTTCAATGCTAAAACTTCCAAACTTCTACATCACACTTGGAAGTTTCTACATTACCATATTTCTTAACATCTGAAACTTTTTTTGTTCAAACAGGAAGAAATATGGACAACCTGTTCACCAAAATTTTCTCCAAACAAAATGACTGCAAGTTTTCAAAATGGATGCAAAGTTTCATTTTTAACACAATTTTCTTCTTTTTTTTTAGCAAACCTGCGTTGAAGTTACGTACCCTTCCATTTCTCGTCCGTTCACTACTATCTCTTAATCTCTCGCTTTTTGAAACCCCCTTTGCAAGTTGCAGATCTTCCAAAACACGTTTTAAGACGGAAATATTCATACATGAAACAAGTAATCGTAGGTATCACTGGCGATTACCCCCCCCCCCCTACCGGCGGTATAGATTACTATGTAGTGGTTGACGCTTTAATGCACATAGCATCCCATGATTTGTCATTGCTGGCACACGTTTGTGCAAGGAAGGGACATATACGCCTTACTATTGTGCTGCTCGTCACTGGATATACAACTGGGATACAAAGTCGTGCTTGCACAAAGAAGTCTAATTGTACGACAGTAGTGAAGTGGCTGGCCAATAGAGTGAATATATACATTATTTAGTTACCAATAAGCATAGTTCATGTTTCACACTCCATGTCGTTCAAGGGAGCGGCTATTTGTACATGGGCTGTAGCCATCGCCACCCCCCCCCCCCCCACCCTGCAACTCGCAGCTCCGCTTTTTTTTTTTTTCAGTCAAATTATCAAAAGGGGTCTCAGTTAAATTACGAAAAGGTACTTAACTAGTGCGAAAACAACAATACCCACGTTTTCAAAGCAAAGTTTACAAACCGGTGTAAAATTACAACATATCTTCTTTCACTGAGTAAGATTTCAAAAGATTCCCCCCACTAGTGTTGGAGATCTAGCTCGGAATGGATAAGTCAAATTTCACGAAAATGTCTTCATTTTCGTCCAATTCCTGTGGGGCCCGTTTTAAGGCGAAATAAAATAATACCCAGGTGCACAACTATAGCACATTTCTTTCACTGTGCAAGGTTTCAAAAGATCCGCTCGCCCGCATCGCCCGCGTAGTGTTGGAAATCGGAACGGACAGACAGAACTCTTTCCTATAGGGGCTAAAAAAATGGAACTGCTGGATAAAACGTGCCCAAAAAGAAAAAGAAATCAGAGAATTTCAGTTTAAGCTTTATTCTCAATCCTCACAACTTTACATCCTTTCTTAGGAAATAACAATCCAAACGGATACAAAATCCATGCAGGTTCACTTTAAAACATAAATTTCATGACACAAACAAAACCCTTTCTGCCCTAACAAAGGCACGTATGGCAGTGGTGGCGAAACCAGTCGTTCGGTCGTCGATGACGACACATTTCGGCCGTGACGACTAGCTTTTTCAATCCGGTCGTTCGGATGATGGCCATGAAAATTCCTCTCTTAATAGTTATTATTTTCAACCCAATTATTATCCACAATAATTTCTTTTTGCAAACCATACTTTATGCTAATTAATGCATTGCTTGACGACCATATATATGGCCGGGCGACTAGTTTTCCTAAACACGTCGTCCGGGTGACGACCAGATGTTTAGAAATTTCGCCACCACTGATGCAGGGCACTGTTCCTCATACAGCACGTTTCTCGGGGGCAGTCATATGCCCAACATTCACAATTCAACCCCAATCAAAGATTACACTATATCCGTTTGATTTGACTAGCCGGTACGCGGTACGCAGTCACCCCGGATGTAGTATTCCCAAGCAATAGCTTCCGGTGTTTGACTTTACATCAAATCCACTCTAATAGAGTCGTTTTATTGCAGCCTTTAGTCTTACTTTTGCTAGACATGTTTTACACACGCTGCCAGGAAAAAAGCGACCAGCAACAAATAACCAGAGTTCATTTAAGTATATTAACTACAAAATTAACTATGAACAACACTCGCGAAGCACCGGCACTTGCACGGACAGCTGGGAAACAAACGTCAAGTGATCAGCTTCTGATATCGATCCATGGAGACAACACCAGGTATCAGACACTCCATACATACATGCAACCTGAACCACATTCCCGACTCAAATTCTGATAATTCAAATGAAACTTTGATATTTTATAATTTTGATAATTCTTTCGTGAATTTAACACCATAGATTCCTTGTCGAACAGGGGTTTATAATGAAAAACTTGAACAGCTTCCTCTATACACAATAACAAACAGCTGAGTCTTAGCCTAGTTTTTTCGCTACTCAGTAATCGACAAGTTTCGGTATTCGTGACCTTGGGGGTGACCCTAAAGGCCGTATCCTGGGTGACCTCTCTGGTCTTGGCCTCGGCCTGTTCATGTCCATGCGGCGAGGCCTCTCCCGCTCGTGGTCTCTAGATCTGCTCCTGACAAAACAAAATATTATACATCTTCATACAGGCTTAAACGAAACCAAAATAAAACTACGAGAATCACAGAAAATTGCGGAAGATTCCGAAATAGGACTGAGAGGTGTGATTGGCATTTTGTGTGTTGGCTGGGGACCGAAGGCGAGGCTTGTGAATGTTCTACTCTGCGTACAGCGCGTGAGTGTGCCTTGGTCACATCGCTGGTACTGGTGGAGGGGGGAGGGAGGAGGAGCAATAGCACTGCCAGAGCAAAACTGTTGTTCTAGCCAGTGCGGCTAGAAACGGAACAATTCTAATAAAATGATAACCGGGCGAACTGAGGGAGACGTTCACTATTCCCTAGGAAGACAGTACTTATTCATGAAGACATTAACTCTTATATCGACTTTTCAAAGCAGCTGAACTTCAGTCCAATCGCGTAACAGAACAATACGAAATGATTGCTGACTGTACAACAAGCAGTCTGTTCGGGAAGCGGAGTGCGATTCACTTTTCTCACCAAGAGATCCTAAAGTTTATAGGACAAGTTGTTTAATTTCAAATCCCGTTAATTAAACCTCATAAATTTAGTTATCGAAAACTTCCGAGGTTATTACCTCCTCTTTTCTGTTCGTGACCTTGATCGTGACCTTGATCTGCGGCGTGCGAGTTTTTCCTCCTTCTCCATTCTCTCGATTTCTTCTCTGTCCTTGTGCCGCTTTTCTCGTTCTTTACGCCTCAGCTCCACCGCCATGGTGCGCAGCTCCTCCTCACGCTCCTGCAGTGACATGACAACCACAGGTACACACATGTAACCCACGGCTACATACATAGTAACCGCACGTACATCCCTAACAACAACCGTTCTTTACGCCTCAGCTCCACCGCCATGGTGCGTAGCTCCTCCTCACGCTCCTGCAGTGACATGACAACCGCAGGTACATACACAGTACCCACGGCTACATACATAGTAACCGCACGTACATCCCTAACAACAACCGTTCTTTACGCCTCAGCTCCACCGCTACGGTGGGCAGCTCCTCGCGCTCCTACCGTTACATGACAACCGCAGGTAAACACATAGTAACAGCACGTACACACAACAGGTACATACACAGGTACATAAAGTAATCACAGTTACAATCACAGCAATCACAGACACACAAAACGAAAAGAACTAGAGCGGTTAAGCCACGTCAGGCTGAGTGTTCTTATCATTTGATACTAACAACCTCCAACCCGTTTCTCCCTCACACACGGACCTCGGATTTCGTGAACTCGACAAATTTCATCACAATTCATACATATTTCGAAACTAGAGCAATGTGCATAGCACACATATTCCCCACAGGAGCCTCATAAGTTAAACAAGGCCATCAAGAGTCAATCAAGAGCTGATATTTTCCAAGTCCAGCTGGCCCATTTTCCTTGGATGAACCTGGCCCATTTACAATACCGATCTGTATTTGTTCCCATAGAAGCTACATACCTTGCAGGAGTTTTTAAGAGACCGACCGACAGTCCGACAGACCGACACGCGGTCGATCGCATATATTCTATGTGGGGAATAAAAAAGACGAGATCGGGAAGACAGGTAGAAGAACAACAAAACAATATCTCCACATTTCACATTTCAGCGGTTAGGGGTGATTAAGTTCAAGAGCAGCGACTTGCGCAACACAGCATTTATGCAAAAAACGTTGCTTAGTTACTTACACGACCAAAAAACACCACCGCAAGTTGTCAAAAAATACAGACCACAAAAATCATCGCAACTGATCAACGGAGCTCAAAACTGTATGTCCCGTCGCAAAAACGAGTTCAGTTTCTCCTAAGATTAATTGTAATTTTAACTAGAAGCTCATTCCGCTAGCGAAATGTTAAACACTTGACAAAAATTAAAACGCAAAAATACTTCCTTCAATGGGTTATTTCTTGAATAATATATTGCAAACAACACAGCTTGAATACGTCTTATAAGCGGAGAAGTGTTTGGTTTTGTTGGCTTAAGGTTTTATTGACTGAGCAGGCATACCACGTGTTATCTATTTACACAGTGAGAGCTCGCACAAAGCTCAGCAGCTGTGGTCTGTGATGTACGTTAAATGCACTGCATTTACTTGCAAAAATACACTCTTTTCACAGGGCCTTTTAACAAAGAAAACGAAATCGAAGACGAAAATAAAAAGTGACATGCACACGTTCAGACCAAGCTCTTCATAAGTCCCAAGTTTCATGGTCCTAGGGCCCATAGTGTCAGAGAAGAAGACACAAAAAATCGGAAAAAGTGTCAAGAAGAAAAAAAAAGGACGAATTTTGCTCGCACAAATTCATATAACTCTTGCAAGCCAAAGGCTTGTCAAGTGTTAATTATGGAAAGGACAGAAGAGAAAATGAAGTGCTTGAAATTTCAACTATCAAGAAGGCGCCATTTTAAGTGTCCTCGAAAGTTTTCAGGGTCTCTGCTACGTGAGTTTGTCTGGGCAGGTTACCGTGTAGGTCGGATAAACTGTGTTGCTTTACTTTCATATCAAGGCTTCAGTTAATTGGGAATGACAGGGCATTCAATCATTTCTACCCCCACAATGCGGTAATCAAGTTTTTCTTAACCACACAAAAGGCAATCCATCACTCGGCGGTGACCCAGTGCCCCATCTCACACTCTCCCCAACCAATGACCAGAAAGTTCGCCGAGATGCTCTCATAGATCAAACGCGGCCGGTACTGCTCGCCACCACGTCCACCATCCCAACGCCCATCGCGCAAGCACTTTCCTTCTCTCTTATTTTAAAAGTCGGGTGGGAATGAAAACACTGAAAATGTCGCTAGAGAGGGTCACGATTCAAACAATTACAAATGTTGCCCAATTTCAATGTCACGCATCGCCCTTAAAATGGCAACAAAAGTAATAACTGCGGTGCCGAGACCACTTCCCAAACTGTCCTCAGTGCCAGTGGCTCAGCTTAACTGTCGGTATTTTCCAACCAGAGAGAAATTAAATATCTGCCAGCTAATGTAATATTTGTTGTTTAATTTCATGAGACATCATTCAACTCCCCCCCCCCCCTACCAACGCGACAAAAGAACTTTTCATTACTAACAGAAGAAGAAGAAGAAGAAGAAGAAGAAGAAGAAGAAGAGAAAATATTTTAGCAAAAGCTTATGACGCACTCACATTGGATGCAAAAAAAAAAACAAAAAACAAAGAACAAAACGGCAAGACGATAGGTTACTCACGATCCTCTCCAGGTGCTCCTTCTCTTGCCTCTCTTGTCTCGCTTTCTTGTCAGCTTTGTCTGTTAAAACGCCAAGGTACAGGCTAAACGTCCAGGGAAATGGTCACAGTGTCTCAGGGTTTTATTTCTAACAATGCCACTTATTATCTCCACAACATATTCATTCCGACCAAAACTTAGAACGAGAAAAAGCAATTGTACCATATGATCGAATCTTAACTTTTACATGTTTCTGTTAGACTACTTAAACACACTAAACCGGGGCAAAATGAAGTCACAAGTATCGGTGTTCCAATAAAATTCCGGTATTTTCGACGACCTCCAACATGGCTGAACGGGGAGGAAACGTCTTCCGCTGTATACAAATTTAATAGAAATGTAATGCAATGGTTTCAATTTGGACGTCTTCCCATTTCATACAAATATAATGTGAAAGGTTTCAATTAGGCCGTCTTCGGTCTTCCCGTAGAAATGTAATGCAAAAGGCTGTAATTTGCTTGTTAAAATATCTTAGCAATATCATAACAATATAATTCAAAAGGTATCTGGCCATCTTTAAATTTCACAGAAATGTAATTCGAAAAGTTTCAATCTGAAAATGTCACACAAAAGGTTTCAATTTGGCCGTTCTCCAGTTTCATAGGAACGTAATGTAAACGGTGTTCCGTCAGCAACCACAGGTGGGGCTTTTTATAAGCTATATGGGTTATTCCGTGAAATGGCAAACCGTTGTGGTAAACGGCTGTATTGTCTAACATGTTCTAACGCAAATCGGTGGGCTAAAAACATATCCAATGATTTCATATAAAGCGTATTGATATAAGGAAAGTGTTAGGCTCCAAACAACAATATTGGGACCTAGTGAACGTGCTCCATTTTTTTTATCAAAACACTGACGTAAAATACTTGCTCAGTATTCTGGACGATTTAAATGATTAACAAGACCGTCCCTCGACCTGCATCTGAAGGACGACCACGAAATCACAAACACCCTCCCCTTCCCCCCAACCTGCTCAATGTACACATACCCCCCCCCCCCCCTCCTTCACGTGAATCACTTCGGCTTGATGTTCACCGCCCTGTTGCCGAAAAAATATGATTTATAACTTTACATACAAAGGTACATGGAAATGTTTACACAAAGGTTTCAATTACTTCAGTACTCACATGTTTTTATAGAAACAAAAACTGATAAATTTTCAAGTGGCTATTAGAATGAAAAATAGTGAAAAGTGCACAGTGACAGAAAAGCAAACATGCGGCTTGAATAACCAACAACATGCAGCTTCATGCAGCAAGCAGGGGCTGCATAGTGACAGTATAAGCAAACATACAGCTTGAATAAGCAAAGACATGCGGCTTCATGCAGCAAGCAGGTGGCTGCATAGTGACAGAATAAACAGACATGCGGCTTGAATAAGCAACGACATGCAGCTTCATGCAGCAAGCAGGTGGCTGCATAGTGACAGTATAAGCAGACATGCGGCTTGAATAAGCAACGACATGCAGCTTCATGCAGCAAGCAGGTGGCTGCATAGTGACAGAATAAGCAGACATGCGGCTTGAATAAGCAACGACATGCGGCTTCATGCAGCAAGCAGGTGGCTGAATAGTGACAGAATAAGCAGACATGCGGCTTGAATAAGCAACGACATGCAGCTTCATGCAGCAAGCAGGTGGCTGCATAGTGACAGAATAAGCAGACATGCGGCTTGAATAAGCAACGACATGCAGCTTCATGCAGCAAGCAGGTGGCTGCATAGTGACAGAATAAGCAGACATGCGGCTTGAATAAGCAAAGACATGCGGCTTCATGCAGCAAGCAGGTGGCTGCATAGTGACAGTATAAGCAAACATGCGGCTTGAATAAGCAAAGACATGCGGCTTCATGCAGCAAGCAGGTGGCTGCATAGTGACAGTATAAGCAGACATGCGGCTTGAATAAGCAACGACATGCAGCTTCATGCAGCAAGCAGGTGGCTGCATAGTGACAGAATAAGCAGACATGCGGCTTGAATAAGCAACGACATGCAGCTTCATGCAGCAAGCAGGTGGCTGCATAGTGACAGAATAAGCAGACATGCGGCTTGAATAAGCAACGACATGCAGCTTCATGCAGCAAGCAGGTGGCTGCATAGTGACAGAATAAGCAGACATGCGGCTTGAATAAGCAACGACATGCAGCTTCATGCAGCAAGCAGGTGGCTGCATAGTGACAGAATAAGCAGACATGCGGCTTGAGTATGCAAAGACATGTGGCTTCATGCAGCAAGCAGGTGGCTCTTTTCCCCCACTACACAGCAACACCGCAATACAGAAGCGATACAGTGAGCAGGCGCACACGGTTTCTCACGGAAAAACACGAACATGGCCGAGAAATTGCCAGTTCCAGGAAACCTTCCTTGTACAATAGCTGCGACATAATGCCGTGTGTATACACGAACAGCCAGAAAAAAGTGAAATTTCAAACATTGTGAAACAACAAATATATAACAACAAAGAATATGTTGCAGACAATGTTGAAAACCCGCCATTTCACGTAATGGCAAACCAAACTGGCAAATTCGCGTAATGCCTAAAATCTTTTGCCATTTCACGAAATAACCTGTTTTTTTTTTTAGGTTATTTCGTGAAATAGCCTGAAGTTTTGATATTTAGTTTAACAACTTGGCAAATAACATTTTGGCAAATATTGGAAACGTATTCACGTTAGATATAATGTCATTTTTGTGTAACTAATGAAACTGAACCTTCACTTCAACACCGAAGATTGCCTCAGATCCCATAAAATTAAGAAAACCAATACTGCAGACTGCAATTTAGGGCAATTTTTTGGTTATAATTACAACATCACAGCTGATCTTTGATCACTTTAAACTCATACAATCTCGGAGATTGCTAATCTCTAAAATTAATAAATAAAAATAATAGGAAAACCAATATTACAGATTGTTTTGGCAATTTTACACAATTTCAATTCGAAATCAATTAAGAGGATGTACTCGGGAGAGAAAAACTAATTGGTTCGATAACTACTCTGGAAAGAAACGAATAACCAATAAAATATTACATTTAATAAATTGCTGATTATTCTTTCGTGATTGACTTTCACAAATTTTCCGGAGCACAAATATTTTGATATAAATTTCGCGAAATATAAATTTCATCACCTTCCAAAACGGAAGAAACCAAAGAGGATCAATTTAAACGGGAGCTTTATGTTTTCAGGTACGAAATTCTACAAATCAAAAATTATAATCCTGTTGAAACTGCCTCCCAAGGAGTTAATATGTGTAATTTCAATATTTTTTATGTTTTCAGATACGAAATACTACAATTCGGCGATTTCGAAAACAAATGTAAACGTTTCAAGAATAAAATTGAGTGCTCAAGTCGTTGTCATGGTAGTTTTGTTTGCAAAAAACAAGTAATTGTGGAATCTTGATCAAGAACTTGCAACGAGCGAGTATACCAGATTTTTAATGCAGATTTACAGATTTGGTGGTGATGGTACTTTACGGAGCAGTTTCTTATAATGGCTAAATGTTTTGAATAAATAATGCAGTTCCACGGTACGTTTGTGTTTTCTTTTTTTTTTCTTTTTTTTTTTTTTGGAAGCCCACTGAAGAAAACAAAATTACACGTTACCCCCAATACATTTGCCGTTTCACTTAATGGCAAATCATGGAGAACGACTATTTCGCGAAATAACCTAAAACACAGGTTATTTCGTGAAATGGCAAAAGATTTTAGGCATTACGCGAATTTGCCAGTTTGCTTTGCCATTACGTGAAATGGCGTGTTTCAAGCACTGCCTGTAACATATACAAAACAAATTTTAACACATAAACACCGGAAGGATGTAAGAAATCTTATGCTTTAGGGTTTCGGTAAGAAATTTAAGGACTAAAACAGGGATAGGAGTTAAAGCAAAGTCATGGCATTCATGGATGCATGGGAGTTATGACGTGGCATTCATTTATAAACAGGAGTTATAAGCAAAGATATGGCATACATGAATGCATGCGAGTTATAAGCAAAGATATGGCACTCGTGTATAGACAAGAGTTATAAGCAAAGATATCGCATTCATGGACGCACGGCAGTTATAAGCAAAAACATGCAACTCATGGATGTTCGGGAGTTATAAGCAAAGACAAGGCGTTTTGGGATTACTTACACTGCTGTTTAACCAGTTTTTGCATTCTCTTTTTCATCTTTTCTTGAAAAGAAATTTTCTGCAAAGAGAACAACAGAATACACAGGGTTGCTATGGGCACATAAAAAAATATCTCAACAATTGCTACCTCAAACACACACAAACATGTCTCTAAACCCAAACGAAATACAGAGAACAGTTGGTCCAAACGAAACTTAGTCATTTAAAATTATAAGTGTAAGGCTTAACGTATTCTTTACAAAAGCTAATTTCGTTGTGTCATTTTTCTACAGTCTGAAATCTACATTATTTCCCCACAAAACGGAGAAACTAAAGAAATCACAGTAGAATGACGCTGCTTTGTAAAAAATTTTTAAAAAAACTAGCGATAATTTACACCACTAACGAACTAAAATCTGAGTTACTGTATCATTTCGGCGAAAACCTTGGCATTTTAAACTTTTATCTAGGTCTCATGGAGTTAAAACGTCGGATTGTACATAAACCACAGCCACAGAAGCTTCGGTATTTCACATCGCATTCGTAAATTTCCGTAAGTTTTCACATTACACTTCTATATCTCCATAAAGTAATACATGTGGTCATTAGCTTATTTTCAAAAGCTTCCCACAGTAAGTTAATTCTTCATAATATACTACACTGAAGTAAAATGGATTAAACATGTTACTTGTAATAACTCTTAAACCACACTAAACAGCCCCCCCCCATCCCCCCCCCCCCTACACACATCCTGCCAAGCTTACACTTAACGCGCACATTCGATATGAAAACATCGTGTTTATTTGAACAGAAAATGTTCTTACTGACTTTGTTCATGGCAGTTTCTTTTTTACCAGAACTCTTCTCTTCGTTTAGAGACCTGAAATAAACAAAACGACGTTATTGGTCCACTGCCTAAGAGTCCCCCATCCCCCCCGCCACCACCACAGCACACAGCCCCCCCCCCCCCGCCCCGCCCCCACCACAACACACAGCCTGACACGGTGCACGCAAAAACACAGTCGAAGCACGACAAAAAAATCCGTATTGTAAAAATTCTTTGATTATTTATTTATGGATTTCTAATTTACTCACTCATATATTAATCATTACTTATTTTTTTGTTTACGTTTTGCACACGAGAAAGTAAGCAGCACCGCCGGTAGCAGCTCTCATCCACAAACCAGTCGCCAAGATCTGCAGCACATTTACCGGCCGCCCAAACCCCGCAAACCTGTAGCCAAGACATTCTTTACCTTGGTGATTGTGTATCTTTCTCATCGCCGTCGTCCCAGTCGCTTTCACTTGAAGATACTTTTCTCTTTTGGAATGGTGTAATCACCTGCTGTGCAAAAAATGCAAAAAAAAAAGTAGTTGATACAGTTGTTTTCAATATTGGCGTTTGAAAATGTACTCTAGCTGCTGGGATACTGGCTAATAATTTCGTATCGGATTACAAACGTGTAACATCTTTTCCTGCTCATGTTGCGTGATCAATAAAAGTGCTAAAATAACACTGTAAAATTCGTTAACATTCAAGATAAAAGTTTCGTAAATACCACGACGAATTTTAGCTACAAGAGGAAACTTCTGAAAACCATTTTCTATTTGCAACTCACAGCTTTTTCTTGTGATCGCGACCTACTTCTTGACCTTGAACTACTCGACCTGCTTGACCTTGATCGTGACCTGCGTGACCTCGACCTCCGTCGTGACCTTGAGCTACGACTTCGAGATCTAGATCGCGATCTTCTATTTTAAAAAGTTGACAACAAAACATCAGATATCGTCCCAACTGGTTAAAAATCAAAATGGGTTTAATAATGTCCCATAAAATTTTTCCATTTCATTTGTACATTCACGAATTACCACATTAATTGCACAGAGTAAAACAAGAAAACATGCTAATACTTTTTTTACAATATTTTTTAAAAGGGGGAGGTGGCGTAAGGGGGCTATGATTTGCGAACATTAATGCCAGATATGGGCACCCTTCAGCAAAGTCTCCCCTTGACCGAAAGTCTCTGTACCGGGAGTATCGCCGCCGTGACCTTGATCGCGACCTTGTCCTGAACCTCCGCGATACCGAATATGACCTGGATCTTGACCTTGAACTGTTTCGCCTGGGACGACCTCTTCGTGACCTTGAATATGACCTTGACCTTCTCCTGAAGCGACTTGATCTTGTTCTTGATCTGGAAAAAGGAACAGAGACTCCACCAGCCTAGGTTTAATCCTACAGTCACTAAACCTGATTCAGTTCATCTACCCGTGACAGCAGTTTTATTTAAATATTTCCACCTTAATTCAACAACTCACCTTGACCTTGATCTTGACCTCGTCCTTGACCTCGATCTTGAACTTGACGAGGTGGAACTGGATCGTTTCTTAGTTACGGGTTTAAACTGTTTGGCAGATGATCCTATCTCAGTGAAATGCGGCGGACTTTCTGACTTCCGTATCCTGTACATGAAATAAGAAAACAAGACCACGTTTTCATTTTATTAAATTCTCTTTTGACGAGCACTGTTTTTATCTTTCATTTTGTTTCACCTACAAAACAAAATATCAATTGCAATGGAAATATTTGACATGAGAAAAACTGATCAAAAACCGATATCGAAGATGGAGAGTGGCAGTTTAAGCAAGAACCGATACATCTTATCAAAAGACCATAGAATTATTTCTTTAAGCCTTGCTTCAAACTCTTCCATTTGATGTCTGTTGTGTTTTAGGAATTGTGGAAAGCGAGTAACCACTCCACACGATCAACCAACCCCCCACCCACCTCCACTACTTCGCAGATCAACCCCTCCCCCTCCCCTACTCAACCACTCCACACGGTCAACCACCTCTCTCCCCACCCCCACCACTCCACACAATCAACCAAATCCTCCCCCCCTCCCACCTCAACCATTTCACACGATTCCGCACTCAAAAAGCCATTTAAATCCCCTTTTATTTTGCTTCGCAAAATAAATGCATATTTTTAAAGATGGTTAATCAATCCCCCTCTCACTTCAGTATATTTCACATTGGGTATTCGGCTCTATTTTTGAAAGATCCCCACGCTGGTAAGCTCTTCTCCCCTTCTTGACTGAGCAGTGATTATCAGTGACTGGCCGCGTATTTACACATTTACCCTGCAATTTCTCAACGCAACCGCCCTGACCACAATTCACCGTTGCGCGCTTTACTCAATTTCCGATTATATGTTTTCCATCACAAGCACTCCAAATCATTTTCTCTGTAAACGCTATACACAGGAAATACTCTATAACTGGGGTTTTCCCCTGGGCTAAAAAAAAACAATCAGTCTGTGGAGGGTTGAAACAGCAGACTAGGAATACACCGACCGAGGCGCGTCTTTGGAGGACTTAGGCTGCAAGTGCGGGGGCAGCGAAGGCCCCACAATGGCGGCTTCGTCGTCGCTACCTCCAAAGCTTGTGATGAAGCGGGTTTCGGCACGGCGCTCGGGGCTGCGGGACCGTGAGCGGGAGGACGACGACCTGTCAATCAAAACGCCATCCACACCGTGTTTGTATACTGCACTCTCTTCACCTGCTTTATCCTTAATTTTTATTCAATTATTTTCTTTCTTTTCACGAATGGACACATCAAGCTTCACTTTTGTTACGACCATCAACAATTCCTTTCCTGTACTGCAAATAAGCTATCTTAAAATCTCCGCCTACCCCCTACCACCTCCCCCAAAATTTGTAGATATTTGACATACTCACTCTCTTTTATAAGGCTCATAAGTTGGGCTGGCTCTTGCGGCGTAGCTAAAACAGATCATCAGGTTGACACCAACATTCATCTCACCACACGTAGTAACCAGCACAGCATAGAGCTTCAAACGAAACTCGAATGGTTCTGTGTTAGTTTTACTTCAAATTCTATTGTTTCATAAAAAATTTTCAACCCATGCTGAAATACTCAGCACGAAATACTCTCATCACGAATTATATTTATTTTCCCTTTGCTTAAAGTTTTCCTTGCAGAACTATCTGAAACTACACAACACTACATCAAACGAGATTCTTTTTGTTTGTGTCCTGTGAGCCATTCCTTCCTTATATTTCTCACTTGGAAAAAAAGCAATTCCTGTGAAAACACACAATTAAAAAATGAACAAGTAAATACACAGTTTCAATTTAGTATTTGCTCACTTTTCTTTCTCTTCCACTTAAACCTTGCCTCACTTAGACATTAACATAGAAAAACTGCTCCTCCTGTCACACCAAAGAACAGAGAGGCCCCTTACTCTCTACAACGTCTAGCATCAATATGATGGCTACGAACCCAATCCGACCTTTTTTTTTACAACGCCCCCTACCCCCGTCCTTCCTTCTCAGTACACGCATGTAAAATTTATAACATATTCACTTAATACGACAGTACTGTACGCACCACCCTACACATCCCCTCCCCCCGCCCCTTACCTACTTTATGGACGAACCCTCACGTATTTCATTTACTTGTACGGTGTGAATACCTGGGGGGACTGAGCTGGCCTCTCTCCGCTAATTTCTTCTCTTTGTACGCTCTCCTCTCTCGCCGGGACTTCCTCCCCTAACGCACAAGAAAGTCACTTTAAGTCGTCCTGCTAATATTATCTATCATTATTATCTATGATTATTTTAGGTTAAAATACCGGGAACGGCACCCATGATGTGTTTTCTATGCAGCCCATGGCTAACACACAGTGTATGCACTTCTCCATTTCACAACTCACAGCAGACAAGTACAGCTGATGGAGTATAAATACCGGAGTGACGGGCACACAAACATCACGTTACTTGACGACACTACTCGCGGCTGCTGGCACAGCCCATACAAAGACAGAAGTGGTCACTCACAGAAAACTGTGCCTTTTCCTCCTCCATCAATTTCGCCATTCTGATTTCTTCGGCTTCTTCCTTGTCGTTCCATAGAAACCTGCCAAAATAAAAAAACCCAATCCTCGTCGTCAGCCTCAGTTAGGACCTACACACTGCGTGGTCGTTGAACTACCGTGCCTTTTTTTCGCCTTAATGCATGCAAGAGAAACCAGATACTTTTATATTTTCTCGCCGATGCCTAATGCTGCTGAGCACCGGCCGGTGAGTTTGAAGTACACTTATGCAGAAGGCTGCTACAAAATAATGAAATACACACGAGATTCAAGCGATTTTGAACATGAATGTCTTGCCTGGTTCGTCACATTTACTGACATTTAACAGAATCCTTCAACTGCAACTCACCCCACCGCGATCCCCCCCCCAAAAAAAAACAATGGTTGTTACTCGAAGAAGTCGTCCTCGGCCATGCCGTACGAGCGGCCGCACACATTGAGTGCCACCGTCTGCTCGGGCGTGATCTTATCCACGTCAAAGACGGCATCCAGATCCTCGTCAGAGTCAAGCTCCGAGTCCGCGTCCGAATCTACACATACAGATAGTGCACAGCTATAGACGTCCGCACAGCGGTGCGGTGGGGGGGGGGGGGGGGGGGAGTCTCTACACGGGCGTGATCTTATCCACGTCAAAGACGGCGTCCAGATCCTCGTCAGAGTCAAGCTCCGACTCCGCATCCGAATCTACACATACAGATAGTACACAGTTATAGACGTCCGCACAGCGGTGGGGGGGGGGGGGGGAGAGGGCGGGGGAGTCTCTGCACGGGCGTGGTCTTATCCACGTCAAAGACGGCGTCCAGATCCTCGTCAGAGTCAAGCTCCGACTCCGCATCAGAATCTACACATACAGATAGTCCACAGTTATAGACGTCCGCACAGCGGTGGGGGGGGGGGGGGGGGGGGGGAGTCTCTACACGGGCGTGATCTTATCCACGTCAAAGATGGCGTCCAGATCCTCGTCAGAGTTAAGCTCCGACTCCGCATCCGAATCTACACATACAGATAGTACACAGTTATAGACGTCCGCACAGCGGTGGGGGGGGGGGGGGGGAGAGAGGGGGGGGGGGAGTCTCTGCACGGGCGTGGTCTTATCCACGTCAAAGACGGCGTCCAGATCCTCGTCAGAGTCAAGCTCCAACTCCGCATCCGAATCTACACATACAGATAGTACAGTTATAGACGTCCGCACAGCGGTGGGGGGGGGGGGGGGGTGGGAGAGGGGGGAGTCTCTGCACGGGCGTGGTCTAATCCACGTCAAAGACGGCGTCCAGATCCTCGTCAGAGTCAAGCTCCGACTCCGCGTCCGAATCTACACATAAAGATGGCACACAGCTATAGACGTCCGCACAGCGGTGCGGTGGGGGAGGGAATGGGGTTTTGGGGGGGCGGGGGGCAGTCTCCACACGGACGACGTCCTCGCCCTCCTCACAGGTAGGGTGTCAGGGAGTTCGGAAATTCTGCTTACTTTTTCATGGTTTGCAATTATCATATTTCATAAGTAATCGTATGGTCCTTTCTCGTTTTGGCTCAATTTTAAACGATCCCACTGCGAGATTTGACATATTAAGAGGTAGAAATTGGCGTTACCACACATTGTTGCTCGTGTTAAGTTCTAGTGGTTTACCCCAAGCTTGAATTATAAGTCGGGCAATAAAGGTTTCTCCAGATATCACATCGTGAAAAGTTGGCGTACCCTTGTCGTTTTCCTCTTTATCCGCTTCCCCCTCTTCAGTCTTCTCCTCGTTATACGAGTAACCAATGGCTGCTTTCTTCACGGCCAACCTACAACCAGCAGTGGGCTTTTGTTCAACTCATCATCAACATTCTCAGCTCTCCTCCAAGCACTGGCGAAATATCCTTTTTAAGAGGCACCTAATATTCCAACACATTTTTTTTTTGTTCTTTGCGCGTTGCTATAACTACATCAGCCACGAACTGTATATACCTTCATGGCTCAGTATAAGGCACGCAACAGAAAGATCCGGATAAGAAATAAACCGTGGCAAACTTGATGCCCGTATTTTAAACCAAGGTGAGCACAGAAAGGTGCAGGTAAAGTTACTGCACAGCATCTCATTCGGGCTTATTGACATTTACGCCCAACATCCCCTCACCCCTCCTCAAAGATACCCCGCGTCCACACACTACACACTGGCCAGCCGCCATCTCCCCCCCCCCCCCCCCCCTCGACACGGCTGATTCACTATTGTGAAAGCTTTTACAGATTCGTTCTTACTTTCTCTTCTCCTCTTCCTTCTCCTTCTGGCGAGTCTGTTCCGCCTGGCTGCCAAACATCTCATCGACGTAGATCTGATGCAACACCTGTTCCTCAGCCGCTGTCACATCACAGAACACATTTTTATTTTAAAATGTTATTACACCACATTTCTCCCATCTCTGATTTCTTTTCCTTTAAATCTCTACACTTTTTTCACAGAAAGACAGAAACGGACACAGAGAATTTTTAACGTTCATTGTTACAACGCCTCCCGTACACACACTTGCCTCCTGTACTAGGATTTTATAACACTCATTGTTACAATGCTTTCCTACACACACACTTACTTCCTGCACACTGATTCTGTACCAGAATTTTATAATGCTCATTGTTATAATGCCTCTCCTGCACACACACTTACCTCCCGCACACTGATTCTGTACCAGGATTTTATAACGCTCATAATTACAATGCCTCTCCTCTTCTTCTTCATCACTGCGTAACCTGTGTAAAACAAGGCCCACCTTTTATCATCAGTATTATTATCCTTACGTTTAATCACTTATTAATTTTATTAAGTAATGTTTAGATCAAATACAGCATAACAGCGTTATAACAACATCGGATATAACGAGATACAGCGTATCACCACAAAACTGAACCCATATAAGCTGTTCCTGTTATAACGCCATCGATTATAACAACATATCGGATATAACAACATATTTTCATATATGCGTCTCGGCCATGTCGTTATAACGAGGCTCCACTGTACTGCGTTTACTTTTTAGAATGAGAATTTATTGCATTCAGTTATTTATAGGCTTAGATGAATGAAATACACCCACTGCGATTCTGAAGCGCCTTTGTACTCCGGTATGTAGTCCAAATGTGCGCGCACGTCAAATCGATCAATCTGTATTGTATTATCGCCCTGCCAAGGCATCCTGTTATTACAAATATATTTTCTTATCTTAAACCATAACCATTCATCAAAAATATATAACTTGACTAATAACAAATGGAGTGAAATCTCGACTTAGCATTCCAAACGTGAAAATTTGCTCCGATACAATTTAAACTCCGCTTGAAATATCTCACTGGGCTAAAGTTTGCTTCAAACCAACTACGTCACGCGCATGCTCACATGCTCTGTGGCGACTCCGCAGCTATGGCAACTGAATGCTCCCAATGAATTTTAGCGGGCCTTCCGTAAACGCGCAAGAACTGTGCCGGGTCAAGTTTCTACAACCAAACAATAGACTGGTATATATATATCAGAAAACCTCTGCTGTTAACCGTTGGCATAGCTACTGCCATTTCAAACATTAGCAGCATGACTGCTATAGGTGCACTTTAACGTGGTGCACTTTTGGCGCTACTGAATGCATTTCATTTTCTCACGCCTGGTCTTACTGCTGTACTCGAAAGCTAAAAATACTCGTGAGATTATACTCAACATTGACCGCAGAATGCCATCCATGCAGAAACTGGCATAAATGGAAGAAACCTGTAAACACACTGTTATTTACCATTTACTACGGCGCATGAAATGAACCACTTACATTTTCTCATAGAATTCCCGTCGCCTGTCAGCACGCCGCTTATAATCCACCATCAAAGACCGGATCTTTTTCTCCTGCTTTCTCGCCTCGTGCCACATTTTGAGCTGCAGCTGTCACTTTCTCTCTAAACAAGAACAATCAGGGACTTCCTATTCCCACTTGCATAATTAGCAATATAATAGTAATACTTCTTTCTGAGTGCGTACGATATTGTTTTTTGCCTGAAGCCGTAGGGCCTTACACGCCCGTAGGCTGAAGGCAAAAAAACAATATCGTGCGCACTCAGAATGATGTATTACTTTTATTATATGCCTACTTTTTGCTATTTTTATGTCGTTCTTCAAAATTTTACCACGCACTATTTTTGCACGCTGTATGCTCAGATGGGGGTGACGCGTAATCGGTACTGCGGTCAGCGAGCATTGATATTTGACTCGGTTTTTGCACTTAAGACAATAAATATTAAGTATTTATTTGCTACGTGCAATGATTACTTCTGACGTAATACCCCCCCCCACCCCTCTTAGCCGCGGCATTATATCAGTTATATCTTTATTAATTCCAAATCAATGCACACAAATCACCCGAACGACATGTGTAAAATTACCAACAATTTATACCCTTTAAAATAATATTTACCTTCAAAAATGCCTTCCTTTCTGTTATCAGTGATAATACACTTTAATTTATGTGCCTTAAACTCGTGTGGTTTAAGAACTAACCCCACAAGCCCGCCTCATAAACAAGTATTTTCTCCCTTTCGAACGTTCCTTCTCATTTTTGTCAGTTCAACGGAAGTAACTTATTTCAACTCAAATCGCGAAATAACAACGCAACAAATACACAAATGGGGTAATTATATAACATTTCTTATTAGATGTCGTTTCGTTTTCAGGCTGTGCTGTAAATATCGTTAGAGTAATGACTCAGTTATCGATTCTGAGGACGGTTGCAGTTGATTGTGACCCATTTTCTCGTCAATTTCAATTCCGAAAACACGTGTTTTTTTTTTTGTGTTTTTTTTTTTTTTGTTTACTGTTTACATCTAATCGCATTATGAATATACTTATAGGGGGGCACCATGCAATCTGGTGTGTGGAAACTGCATGCTCGTTTTTTTTTTTTCTATCATTTCTTTGTACGCGGAACTCTAGGCAGATAATAAATTTTATTTTTCACAAACAGGGAGCCTGCTTTATTGCATAACAATTAGAACATTTTTACCCCCAATAACCTCCGAACTGATGTTTCACAACTCTTATTTTCCGGGCAAAAAAAATGAATAAATTGACAGCATAAATTAATATTTATTACGGCCTTTGTCAGATGCATCAGTATCTTTTTACAGACAACATATAATCCCTTTACTTAAAATTTTGGCCATCTGACTTTAATAACATAACTGGGACAATAAACATGCATTTGACAGTTGAGTGCGGAAGCTTATTTTTGTCCAATTAACCGAAGAAATAAAAGAAATGTCATCTATTAAAAATTCCGCCTGTGTTGCACACAAAATGCACATTCTACAAGGATGTGCAGTATACGTTTGCATAAATGGGACTGGTATGCAGAATTCGCCCCTAAAAGCACAGAAAGTTGACATGTAAGGGCTGAACAATGGAACGCTTTGTAGTGGTAATAAATATACACAGAGTAAAAGTAACGAACAGATAATTGCACAGGATCTCCCAGGACCTGTCTTTATAATTGGGACAGACAGCAATAAATTCTATCTTAAAAATTTCGCCTGTTCTGCCAAAAAAAAAAGCACATTATGCAAGAATTTTCAGTATATGTTTGTATAATTACGACTGGTACAGTAAAACCCCGGATATGGACACCCCTCTATTATGAACACCCCTGAATTATGGACAGCATTTTTCAGTCTGTTTTACAACGGCATTGAGTTCTGTTATATCTATTGTGGACACCCCTATATTCAGAATTAGGGACACTCTTTTTATCCCGTAAGTACGGTTACACATTTAAAACAACCCCTCTATAGTGGACAGTCAAATTGCTGTCCATATTTTGTGCGTTATGTAAAAAAAACTCAATCAGCTTGTTACTCGGTAGTTTTTTTTTGTTTTTTTTTTCGCTGTTGTTATATGTGGGTATTCAGTACATTATATTGAACACAGTGCATGTAAAGACAATAGGGCTTATTAAAAAGAGGTGTGCTTAACAGAGAAGCTTTGTGCGACTAATCCCTATTGGCATTGGAAAAAGTGTCAGAAAATAGCCAAAGATTTTAGTTGTAGTTGTCAGATAGAACAGGACCTCGAAATATGGGACACGCCGCCATTAGGGACAAAATTATTCAGTCACTTTTTGTCCCTAATAGCGGGGTTTCACCGTATTTTGATTTCGAGCCTTAGAACATAGAAAATTAGAACGATGGGTTAGACAAAGGCTCTAGCACGCTGAGTGACACACAAAGCAAAAGTAAGGAGGAACTGATTTGGAGCTAACAGCGTTCGAGGGGAAGTAAAACGAATGTTTGCAGCAGATTGACATTGATGAAAAGAAACAGAACATCACTCTTGGCTAAAAACAAGTATTTTCGTCTAGTATCGCAAAACAGTAAATATTTGAGTCAAAAAGGTTGCCTCACTTTTCACTTTGTGGGAAGGATACATTTTCTTGTCAACAATTTGGATCTACTGTATCAGTTTCGTCCTTGTTCTCGAGAGGATCGATATGTGGTGTCCAGCGATATGGAAACAAGACGGTTTTTTACACATAAATTTTAAGCGTTCACTGGATTCTCTTCCTGTCTTCCTGTTCATACGATTGCAAACTCTTCATATTTTTTTCGAACTGGTAAAAAGAACACGAGCGTAACTGATTACAGTTACAACTTCTCGTACCCCAAATATTGCCGGAGACGATCCGAGGTGCCCGGCGCTTATGCCCAATAACGATGCACTTTCAGCCGACAGTATGACCATAAAGGTAATATGAATGCTATCTGCTGGCGCAAAATTGTATATTCGTCGCAGATAAGTTTTTTGATGTCCATTGTAGTGACATATGGAAGGGGTCTAGAATGAGTTCACCTTATTGTACCAGTGTTCTGTTGAGTCCAATTTGATTGGTTGAACATCTACCTTATAATAAATGAGTTACCTACGTGAGAACATAAAGGAATACAAGGGAAGCGAGATGTAATTCAACAGTAGATCAAAACTGGTTAAAAATTAAAAGATTTCTCTGTCGTAAAGAAATGATCTTTCTTTTGCAGTTTATTGTTTGGGTTGTTACCATATCAATAATGTAACTACATACAATTTCTGCTGACACATTCGACATTTTAACCAATTTCTATCTACTGTTGAAGTGCCTCTCATTTCCTAGCTCCAAATAGCCGCTCGCTACTGAGGTTCGACGCGTCGCTCGAACCCCTCGCTATATAACGATATACAAGTCAAATGCGCTCGCTTTGAGGCAGTTCTCCGTCGACTCTGTACGTGATTCAAAGACCCACAAGTCTTTATTGGCATTTGCTAAAACTATTTAAAGTACAACGGAAACGATACACAATTTCTGTGTTATGCGTTCTTTAAAAGAATACAGAAATAACTATAAATCTGAAGCAATAATTGACATGTTTACAGGCAGCTTTAATGTGTGAAAAATTACAATAAATTTTGTAATTATATAATCAAAAACTTTTGAACGAATATTTCAAAAAGCACAGAAGAAAATATAAAGTTAAACAGTGTGGGTGTACAGAAGAAATGTATGCCTTTTTCTGCATTGTTTGAATTTATATCTTACAGATAATCTATAACCCGTTTATTTCAAGTTTTGGTCACTTGATTTTGACATGATATTTGAAGCCTGGAACGTAAACAAACATTTGACAGGTGAGTACGGAAGCTAACTTACCCGCGCTTTAACGAACAAATAAAAGATATGCAGCCTATTACAAATAGTGTCTATTTTGCAAAAAAGGGTATGAGGTGAGAGATGTAAATTGGGCAAAAACTAACCGTTTTCAGTACCTCAGTTTTTTTTGTGTGTGTGTGTGCCGCAGCACAACTTCACCGAGCAACATGTAAAACAATAGGAAACAAAAGCTTATAACGCATACCAACTACGTTCTTATAAGCGATATAAACTTATGCAATAATGAAAAGAAGAGGTAACTACGATAAATGGAAAGGTGAATTTGGCAATGTGTAGTCTTCTTGCGATTGCGCCGAAAGATTGCACTTGCTTGTTTGAAGCAGTACCTTATGTTTAACTTTTTGGACAGAAAACTGCTTTAATTCATTGAGTAACAACATCTAGTCCAAAATCAATGGAAATGGCTTATACTCTACCTTGATGACATCTATTCCAGGCATTTACAAGTAAACGCGCACTTTTCATGTTCGCCCCACACTGATACCGTGATTGAAGGAACATAAATTTTGACACCAGTTACACGAATACCCGGAACGAAGACCGGGAACAACTAGATGTTCGAGAAGCATGAATCCGCCGGAGTTTGGGTAAAATTTGAAAGCAATTTTTACAATTTTGTCAATTTCTCTCGCATTTCAAAAATCCCTGGTCACTGCACTGCACAAGGGTTGGAACCACCCCTGGGTAAAATTTCAAACGAATCCATCCACTAATAAATGCCATACGTGCGTGAGACTGACTCCAGTATATGCTAACTCCAAAATCACACTTTGAAAATGTTTAAAAAGTCACCATTTTGTCAATATCTGTCGCACTTCAAAAAATTCCTGGTCACTGCACTGCACAAGGATTGGAACCACCCCTGGGCAAAATTTCAAACGAATCCATCCACGAATAAATACTCTAGGCGCGTGAGACTGAAACTATATCCGTCTCCCGGCCGATAATCAATCAGCTCATTTCGCATTTTATGCATTATCTATTACAAAGAAACACAAGAAATGTCTTGTCTTTAACAATGAATAATATTAAGACTGCAAAATGGATATACGTGTCTATTGAACACGACATGTTTCACAGCACAGTGTTTGATCTATCGAGATTGTGTTATCGCCTAAAAGTTTAATTTTACCTTTCACTGTGCATACTTTCCTGGGCCTTTACTTTGCATGGACTTGCAAGAAATGTTTGAATAAGAATGACTGGTATAGAGGCTTCGTGCCTCAGAACACATGACGTTGATAACTATTAGCGGGGCAATGGAAGGCTCTGACAGATACATACAAAGCAAGTTGAGAAAGAGCTGACTCGGAGCTACTCGACTCCTTCTACGGCGTTTGCAAGTAAACTTTCTTCAAAGGCGAAACTTATACACTTCATTTCAATGGATAACTATTGTACATTAACACAGAGATTGGGGAAATACTTTAGGTTTTGTAAGTTATTAAGGTTTATATTTGATCCACTTTCAGATCACTTTCCCCGTAGGCCGAAAGCGAGCGATAATGTATATTCATTTAAACAGGTGTTCTGCGTTTGCTGATTTGAATGTCAATGTGGTACTTGAATATACACACCTAATCTACTGCATCTACTTCTGTCTCACTAAAAGCAGAATGCGATTTTCGAATTTTAACAATTAAAACCTTGATGTTTGTACGCAAAATCGGAACTACTTCTTTGCGCACGCGCCTAAAATATCAATAACAAAAATTGTGGATTTCAGGGAATTTGTGTCACTACTATCAAATGACAAAATCATTTGCGCCAGCAACTCAGGTGAACTTTCAAAATATGAAACTCGCAAAATGAAAAATTAGCATTTCACTTAGATTTGATTTAACACCTGGTTTAGCAAAAAATAAGTAAAAATGTCTTAAGAGTTCCTATTATTGAGAAATAAAAAAAAAAACAGCACAAATAATTAGTTTTATTTATATTTAACAATATGTGAATAACAGGGAAAATAATGGTTGTATCAAATCACACACACACACACACACACACACACACACACACACACACACACACACATACACACAAATATATATATATATATATATATATATATATATATATATATATATATATATATATATATATATATATATATATATATATATATATATATCACTTGGGTATCCTAGCATTATAGATTAGGGATACTAACAAACTGGCAGTTTTTGTCCCTATTGGGTGTCAATAATATAGCTTACACGCCAAATTGGTGGAAGGAGGATGCCACCAAAGATTCCAAAGGTAAAAAAGTGTCCACTCTCCTGAATCATGAGGTGTCCCCCAAGAACGAGGTTCGATTAGTTCATAAGCCAATGGCATATTATAGCAGACTGACCGAAAGGATCCCTAATTCAGAGATGTCCACAATATAACGGTGTATATAGCCGGGGTTGTAATCGCTTCATTTCAAGAAATGGTAGAAAAATTATGGATTCTCTCACGGTTCGTTGAATAGCCGTCTAAGATTCACAATTATGTCGTGAGTTATACGGACACGAGAGACCTTACGAACAAATATTTCTCATTTTACTAATGATTGAATATAACACAATGCAATAAAATAATTTCAAAGTAAGAAGACAATTTCCTCTTTATCTGGCAATTAATCACATGCTTCTATTTTGCTTCCAAAAAGCAAGGCCAAGGTACTTCGTGATACATGCAGGCAGTGGCTTAAAGTGACTGAGCTTACCTCTGTGATTTTCATTTACAGGCTGTCGCCAACCCCCCGAAAAAACTGCTAAAAACAGTGATCTAACACCATAGTTAAGAGCTGATGACTGGTCTTTAAGAATTTTCCTAACTTTAGCTATTTTTAGAGTTATTCCATTTCTCAATTCATTCTACTAAATAACAGATAAAGAAATTCCACGTTTTGGTTAAGTCTAACTTTCTAGTACAGTGAATGGCATTTCAAAAATTTCAAAATTTTGAAAAGGTAACAAAATTTTCCCATTAAACCTTTCACAGTTTGAATCGTTTATTTCAAAATATCTGTCTTGAAGCACCATACAGACACCCAAAAAGGTTGAGAAATTCTACCACTCAGACTTATTCTAAATACTGTTTAGGCTTAAAAACGTCCATCTACGCACAACTGTTTTTCCAAAAACTACCAGGCCGGAATTTTTAGAGTAAAAACATCTCAAACATGGAAAATAAGGTGCAAAAATACAAATTTAAAACGTAAATGTTGGGTTTAAGCATTATGAAAACACACACAATACTAAACTTCAAACAGGCAAGATGTGCTCCATTTATTTCACCAAGACAAGTATCTTGTGTGTTCCACTTACTGTTCCAATATTTTTAAGTGCCTATATGGTATAAAAACTTCATATTACACAAATAAAGAAGAATTGTATAATTAACTACTTACAAAAAGGAAACTAGAAAGATTTGACTAATACAGCATCAAAACCAAATTAAGTAAATTTTTTAATCATTGTGAAAAATAATCTCAATGTTTTAGACGATGTATCGTTTGCTAAAGATATAAATTTTGTTTAATTTTGTCGTAATTCGTTCTGAAGATAATTTATAAATACTAATCAAAGTGAATAGAATACTAATCGAAATGAATAGAATCGCCAAGAGCAGCTCAATCACGACGCTTTCACCTTGAATGGGTCGACGCAAATTCGTTTGAAGAATGAGTCGGAAACATACGGATTTCACGAGAGCAAACCAATAACTGGCATTTTATGAAAGTTCACATGCAGGGAAAACGAATAGATCCTTCTTTTGCCATTCCTTGTTTCTCATATTTTCAACACTCCGAAGAAAAAAAACAGACCCCGAATTCAAAAATTATTGACTACAAATAACATGACGCATATATTTTAATAAATATTTCAAAACAAGTAACAAACAGTCAGATACAATTCCACTTAATAAGGAATAGTAAATCGTTATATAGCTTTATCAGATCTCTAGTGAGAAACAGCAAAGATTTGCCAAATAATTCACAGCCTCATTGGAAAATTCCAGGCAAAATATCAGAAAAATATTCAACTGTTCTGCACAGACCTTCAGATGTTTTCATTCAACTCCTTTGGGGAGTGAGTGGGAAAGATGCAGAGCTTGAAATTAATGCTGCATAGCTTCCTAAAATGGAAAAAAAATCGTAAAATTACTTAGCACATAGAATTTAAAAAATGCGGCAAGTTTTTATTTTATAAATTAACAAGCAAAAATTGTGACCAGCCGCGACCCAGGTGATAAAGCAATGAAATGCGACAATTATTCAGAATAGTCACACTGATATCTGTGAAGAGCAAGAAATAGACTTATCATTTAGATCAAAGGCAACAGCTCGGCAAGGCATCACTAGGAGATTATTTTGTGTATAATACTGAAAGATTTGACAGCTGCCATTGTGCATTTTGGAGAGCAGCCACCTTTTAACATAGCTGATTACCTGTCAACGTCTCAAACAAGCAAAGCAACTTAACAGAGGATTATCCATGAATATTCAGCCTTTGCATTGACGACTTTATAATAAAAGACGAGCAGCGGTGTACTTAATGACTAAATGGATTATTTGAAATGACTAAAAGGATTATTTTTAAAATAGACCCACAAGAAGAAAATTCTCAGTAAGCCCAGCTTGGAGTGGTTGTCGCTTTCGATTATATAGCATTTCTTATAAAAGATTCTATGTATTACCATTTGTTTGGGTAAAAAAGCTTCAGAAGGGAATTGTCTGTGACTTGTTTAGCGGATGGACCCACCTTCGTTAGGTTTCATCAACTTCACATTTTTTCATACTAGTATTTCTCCTGCAGATGTTATTATCTACTACTTACTTCCACGCATTTGTGCTTAAATGAAGTTGGGCATACAGGGTGGGGATTAGGCGTTGCAGGCCATTATCTAGTGTCAGCTAAGGCAGTGCAGGATTAAGGATAAAGGTCATTATCTAGTGAGAGCTGAGAGAGTTCGGTGATTAAGAGTTCGAGACCTCACTGCTAACAACCGCGAATTGGTTGGTACATGTAAACAATGGTTCAAGCAAACAGAAAACAATTCATTAGATAAAAAAATGAGGAGCAGCTTTAAGTGTGGCACTGTTTGGATAGTCAACCAGAATTATGCAATTAACTGGTGTGCTTCCCATTTTAACGTGAAAAAGCTATGCGTTTATCCAGTTTATGCGATTAAGCGGTATGCAATTATCCGGTTAAATTTTATAGATAGCATTAATAAATGGTATTGGGATTTGCGAATAATATGCAGTTAACCGATTTATGCGTTTAATCGGTATGCGATTAAGTGATTTCATCTGTATATACATGCCCAACCTATTCTGGTAATTTCGACCAAAATTGTGTTCACTCAAAAAGGTGAGACCTTTTGTTCACCAAACAACTGCTTATTTCACCAACGCTTTCGCCATTTCGTTATTTTGCATATTTTCAAGGCAACACTTAGGCGTTTTTCTCAGTTGTTGATGTTTGTTTTATTTATTGTCTGCCTGTTAATTACGACTGGATTTTGCTCACTGAATAAATTTTTGTTGTTGCAAAATATGCAATTATAAGTCATAGTTGAGTGTTCTTTCAAAAAAAAAAAACAAACAAAAACAAACAAACAAAAAACAACTACAATTTCTTCTTGCAGTTAGACATGGATCTAGTGTATTACAATTACAAATTGTGACATCTGCAATTGATTATGCTATTGACCATTATATTGTTTTTAATAAGTCATCACCCACTTTGAATACAAGTCTGGCATATTGGTCTGTAATACCTTTTCTTTTAGGCGAAACGGTCATATAATTAGAAGGCTGATTGTATTACTACGAATGTTTTTGTGACAGAGTAGAAAGAAAATCCATTGCGCTCCTTCGAGAAAGACCATACGGACGACGGTTTCATTTTACTTGGCTCTCTGGAATCTTGTCTTTGCTACTCAGTACCTAAAATAACTACGCACGGAGAGCCCTAGTCACTTTTGAGCACAAAATAAACATGCATAACTCAATATCTCGGAGTTATTATACAGCATTTCGCATAAAGTTTCTCTCTATTGAACAGTCAACATTGAACTAATAGGTAAATCGACGATGATAAAATAACCAGGCTAGACTGTCCCGGATTTTGATAATTTAGAATGGAAAAACTGCAGACTAATACAAAAACAGTTTAGTTACACACCATTCTTTCTTAATAAATTGCTGAAATTGAAAACCGAGAGCATAGATTCTTTTCATGGAGGTTAACTCAATGAATAAATGAATGAATGAATGGTCTAACGCTAGTCAAAATCCATGAGAAAGCCGAGTTTCTGTTATAAAACAGCAATTGCTCATTGAGGTATGCAAGCAAAATCACTGCGCATTGCTACTTCTTCAATGATTTTGATGCGCAAAACAAACGGTAAATGCATTTTTAGTGCCATTTCCAAAATGTTTTTTACTTTACCTAATCCATAATTGTTCTCTTGCAATTAAAAGTATAAATTATGTGTAAATTAGAAAATAAGTAACTCTTTAACTTTAGACACCAGAACAGCCTGCAAATATCAATTGGTTACAAACTAGACTGGCCAGTGTTTTTGTTAAAACAAAAACGGATATGTCTCCCCCCCCCCCCCAATCAGTCACGTGGAAAAAAATTCCTTGCTTAAAAGTACATTGGCGAGCCCCCCCCCCCCCCCCCCAAAAAAAAAAAAAAAAACGAAAAAAAAATCGCCAAAAATACAATTTTACAGTAAATGAAGAAAAACTTGGCAGTAAATATTAACGCTATATGTTGGTTCTTCTTGCCACATTTCAGCCTAATCCAACAAACTGTTTCGGAGATATCGCAACAATGTGGCCCAAAAAAGTTTAAAATAAAAAATTTAAAAATTCGCCAAAAATACATTTTCAACGGAAATGAAGAAAAACTTTGCAGTATACATTTGCGCCATATGTGTGTTCTTCTTGTGACGACCGAGTCTTAGCCAACGAACTGTTTTGGAGATATAGCCTGCCAAAGGGAAAAAATGCACGAAACCCCCCCCCCCCCCCCATGTTCAAAAATTTGCCAAAAAAAGAATCTTTGAAGGAACGTAAAAAAATAACACGGGAATCATTATTCATGTACCCCACTACGTATGTATGCTTTGAGAAAAATCGACTCATTAATTTCATAAGAACTCACTGCGGACAGGCGGACGGACAAAATGCTATATAGGTCTTCCTTAGGGGGAAGACATATAATTAAGACTAAAGTAAACGACAAAAGTATTGGCAGGCTTTACTCGTTTCGACGAGGGGCATGATTTGATACTTTTCGGCTAGGGATGCAACTGAACCTCGTTTGCTTAGTTTTACCTCTTGCAAGCATAAAAGAATGCAGCGTTGTTAATTTATCTTGCTATGTTTTATACTAAAACCTCCTAAATTTTAGCCTTATGTTGTTTTGGTTCAATTTAAATATCTCTAAAATAAGGGAGCATTTATGATCTTGAGTGCAACAAATTTTTAGTCAGCAGACTAAAATCTTTAATTTGAAACGGCTACTTTCCGAGGCCCGTCTTACTTTGGTAAGGATTAGCATGTGTGGCCCTGTGGCATCTGTTAAAAGCATGGTGTCGATCACAATAAAGTGAAAAAAATTTAGAAGTAAATTTGAAGAAACAAAGCAAGGCAGTGAAAAAAAAACAAGCATATTGTCGCATCTGGCACTCGAGCCCAACAGTCGTTTGAGGTTATTGTCGTGCGCAAAAGTAAGACCAGATATCTGGGTGAATTATTGCCACGTGATTTGTCGGGCTACCGACGAAAATACAAATGAGGAAGATTTAACAATATGTTATTTTGGTTTACGAGAAGCACGAATAGGTAGCCACCTTTCAAGGATGGAGGTATTGTTTTGGAGCGAAAAACAAAAGCCACCATATGATTTATTTCGCTGATTATATTGACTTGGGATTACATATCTAGAATAATATGGTATTTCACATAAGTGACTCAACAACGCACGGAAGTACAATCAATATTAAAAACAAAATTCTAAAAACGCACTACACATCTAAGCTACATAAATTAGCAATTATATTCTATTAGCCCCCTCCCGCTTTATTTTGTTACAGAACAAACCACACAAAATAATCGGAAAAGGGGCTGAATTGCGCGTACCCTTTTGTATAAACCGCACTACAGAAAACAAAAACTCATTTTACCCGCTTAATGAAGAACAGTCAAGATTCACTAACAAATTACAGAGAACACCGCAAACTATATCGAAACTTTCCATCAACAATTGTTTAAACAACTACCGCAAATAATCTATAATCTACGTGCAAACAACTTTATGTGTCCTCTTTAATATCATATATAAAAATTAAACATAAAAGGCATGCAACAGATTTTTGCATTTCAAATTACAGGTATCATAAATAAAGAACATAATTCTACTACGTGCTACTCAAATTGCGTCTTCATTTAAAGACATGCCGTAATTTGCAAAAGAAAGCGGAAAACGAAGAAAGCAGTCTATTCAACTACAATCAAACTTCAAATAATTACCCGTGCAATAATAACAAAGCTACGTAAAGTATGCCATAAAAGAAGCACATTCGACAGAAAACTAGCTCAACACCATAATCCAATGTATTTATGAGAATCGGTTTTCATTTTTTTTGTGTACAAACAGCGAATTACAACACCAAAGAAATATTTATCACAAAAGAGCTAAACACGCTTGGCTAACTGGTTCAAGGAATGACTTCCCACGATTTAAAAATATTACTGAACAAGGATTACTCTCCAACTCAAAATCTTCCTCAAATGAACATTCTATATTGATATTTCAACGCAAAACTAATAACACTGTGCAGCAGTTTTATTACCGATTCTAACTTTAAACACTTTTTCATTAGCGATTCTAGTATTTTTATCTTTCAAACAATATCTTATGGCACACAAAAAACAGAGCTACTTTGCATTTAGTATTGAGGCAAATTATCACGAAAAACCAACAACAGACATTTCACTTGAAAACTGCACAACTTTTTATTACTAATTTGAACTTTTGTCCAAACTGAAGAAACTTCATACCAATTATTCTGTACCCAGTATTGAGGAATGTGAGGGAAAACGTCATTACACGCATCTGCACTACATAGGCTTATAAAATCTTAAGTTTAATTTTAAAAGCAATATATCAATCAGGTCGTTTCCGTTTTACATTCCGCATTACTCCAAGTTATGTGAAACAATCTCGGAATATTCCCCTCACCCTGCCCCTTTCCTCAACGCTCGTAATTTTTACGCCATATTCCTGTTGCTCGGTCATTCAAACCCCGACAAGACCGGCTAATTTTGTACAGTAAAGAAATGCTCCTATAAAATTTACTGTTAAACCTTACTGCGTTTGCAACAAACCTTGGTTCAAAATGACGAAGTTTGATTGATCCAAAGCTTACTGCTTTGAATCACGAATAAGATTTTAACTGCATAGCTTTATATTTAGGGCCAAATTACGACCGTTAACCAGAGGCTGCTGGAAGGCTAGCTCTCTCCTGTGGTCATTCTGTAACCCCGCTAAGTACTGCAAAGGCCTGCACTGCTAACAAAACGGTAATCTCTTTTGCTGCTATACGCTTACTCGCTACAATGATAATCTACTGGTTTTATGTAGGGTTCTTGGAAAAATTTCGGTTTCGGTCACCGGGGATTTGTGTGTTTTAGGAGGGCGACTTAAGCACTCCATTGCTGCCCAAAGTTAGCACTGGTTACTGACATTGAAACTCATCCCCCCACCCTCATAACTGCATCTACAAGAAAACAACTGAATTCATACATGGACTAATTTATGAGGGTTTTTCCACAAACTATCTATCAATTCAATCATTTTTGGATAACTGTTTTTGGTGAGGGGGGGAGGGTAAAATGCAGGGCAAAAGGTTTACGATAAATTGTCTGGGTGGGCTGAAAGCAAAAGGACAGTTGGGGTGGGAAAATGGCCTTCCCAACTCTAAGACAACAGATTCACACTTGAGTTACTTCCATTGCTCTCAAATGAAGCATAATAAGCTGTTACACAACATAAACGAATGGTTTAATGACAGCTGAAGCAGCCTTACTTGGCTGCAACCGAAACCTGTTTTGAATCATGCAGTTATTACTCAACAAATCTATATAACCAATGTGTTGGTTTCGGGCACCGAGAGTTTTGGTCTATGATAGGTTCTTTCGGTCACCGATTGCGAACCCTAGTTATAAGTTATTTGATAACAGAACCAACAATAACTGCGATCACATAAAACATGATATTAATATATTCTGTGCAGGACTTGTAGAACAAAAAGGCAAAAACCGGTTAAATTCTTGGTAAACGGTTTTATAAAAAGCCTGCTTGTTGACATGGACAACATGCAACAGCTAAAAAGGCAGGGCTCCCAATCATTCTAAGCAAGCTACACCCACCCTCCCCCCCCCCCCCTGTCCCCGGACTCAAACAACAACAGCGTGCAGTGAACCAAGCAGACAATTTGCTCGTTTGAGAATCTACAACTCAACACGCACTGTTTTACATTACGGGGCAAAACAATGATGTTAATTTCATGGTTACTCATATCCATATTATGTTCAGTTTAATTTAACTAATCATCTAAAAATTAACTCTAAATAATTTTCAGCATAATCGAAATAGACATTTTTACACATCATGCTTGCAAACATGGCTCTTTATATTTATGGCATTACATTTAAAATTATGTCATTCGAGAAGAAACACAGTACAAACATCACAACAATGACGAAGACCGGGCTTTGTTCCGCTGTACTAAATTAGCCATCAACATTTTTTTCGTTCAAGTAAGTGGAGATATCTCAACCGATACTTTCGCAGAAATCCCAGGAAAACGAATCCTGAACTCGAGGTAGAATCGAAACGACAGACCTACGAAAAAACAGGCAACACTCCCGAGAAACGTGGGCTAACAAGCTGTCAATCACCGGCGACGCTAATACAGGAATCGATTCATGTTCCTCGAAGATGACTCCCCCCCCCCACCCTCTTCTTTCAAATCCAGAACCTTAAGCGGTAACACGTCATTTTTACACTATAATACTACAAACAATGAGAAAAACGAATGGTGAAATTTCGTTTCCCGAAATTTTCGGTTCAGGGTTGGCAAGTTTGCCAAAAAAAACAAAGACGAAAAGCCCTATCGAAATCTCCGCACTCAGTGTAACAATACATTCTGCCCGGCTATACACTCTCCCCTCATCCACCCACCCCCCCCCCCCCCCCCCCTCCACTCCCAGTTAGGTTCTCCCGTGTGAGATTCATTTTAGTTTTCCATCGCACAACATGAATTTCTGCTTTTTTTGTCTCCAATTTGAATGTCACCTCAGTCAGTGGCACTTATTGTGCAAACCAACTCGAGTCTCGGTGAGACAGGATCCTCCCCCCCGTGTAAGGTAAATTATATACAGTAAAACCTCCATTACTGAACACCTCCCAATAGTGAACAACTTCCAAATTGCCCCATTCACTTTGGCCTGAACATATTCTATCTAAAACTGTAGTTAGAGACGAATTGTCGTTTTGTCAATTTTTCAGCGATTTCAAAAATAATACGACGATGCACATCTACAATATATATATGTATATTTTCACTGTGTAAAAAATCAGAACCGTACCTTAAACAGTTTTTGAGAATTTGCGCGGACAAAACCATGTGTTTCCAGCGCACAGACAGACGGGCACGCTCATAACTATATCCCTCGTTTACACGAGGGATAATGAGTTACCTTTACTTGTAAGCTTTTTTAGTTAATCAATCATAATCATAATGTAAACAAAAATAACAACCAATGAACAACACCTTTCAAAAGTAAGGTGGCGTTTAATCCCTGCTGGTCAAAGCAAACACACGCAATCGCCGCTTCCCAATTGCAGTTTCTGTCACCCCCACTGCACCTCCCCCCCCCCCCTTAATTCCTGTGCACGTAGAGCCAACAAAGCACACATTGGAAACTCAAGTGTTTGAGAAGATACTTATTTTGCGTTAAGACCCGTATTGTAAAAGGCAAAAGGGTTTGTTTTACCTCGAGCAATGAATGACTGAGACCATAAGTACAAGTAAGACGCATGTTGTTACTCAACATGTGGTGAGCATTTTTTTTTTTGAGGAAACTGAAATGTGCCAAAAAATAATCGAAACAATCGAAGTTTCGGTTTGGGGCCCGTTCGGTCGGGGCTCGATAGCGAACCCTAACTTCGACAAAATGTCGTCACTTAAAGGTTTCTGGTTAATTGCAACTGGAAAGTATAACGTTCGGCATGCAACTCGATTTAGATGACGTCATCAAATACATAACCGTGCAGCAACGCTTCAAGCAAGCAAAGCCACTCCCCTAATGCAAGAGAAGGTTAAATGTGATGATACAAGCTCTAAATTTCTTTCAATTTTACATTCAATACAGGTGCTATTACAACCCTAGAACTGGATTCTTTTTCTTAGTGATGAGATACTCCATTAAATACTTAAGTACACAAGTCAGTATAAATATTATAATCATCTTTTATATAGAATACTTCACATGTTTCAACTGTGAATAAACTTTAATACACAAATACATAATCTACTTATTATTTGCTACATTGCCATAAGTGAGCTCGCACGAATGGTATCTAATTACTCTTTTAAATAATATAGAATGTTTAATTGTAGCAGAACTCAACGTGAAACAACTAAGCATGGACATATTTGGCCTAATTTAGAGTAGTAACTAGTTAAAACAAATCCTGTTCATTTGGAAGTTTACCAGTGTATGCTACAAAGTCATATATTTCTAACTAGAGCCTCAGAGAGACACGATCCCCCGTGTAGCGTGGATGACCTGTGAAATCGGTGCTGAAATCGGTTCGCGAAGTGCCATACTACTGCCATTGTCATTACATTTTTCACAATTCTAACAGTTTTTCCCTTTTGAATTTAGACAAAAGCTAAGTTTTATATTTAAAAAAGCTATATTCGCAATTTTTAATATATATTTATCCGTGTGTGAATTTTAAAATAGCTTTGGAGACACATCCTGGACCATACGTTCAATTACGCACACAAAATAACATCAAAACGAGAAGTTTTAACAAATTTCAAAATACTGTCATTTTGACAATTTTTCATGAATCCGAACAAAAACTACGACGTCGCACACCCATAATATGTCCTCTATCCGACCAACTTATAGTTTGCGAGATATAACCCAAAAACGCATGCGGACAGATAGGCAGGCTCATAACTATATTCCTCCGTTACACAGGGGATACTTACCCGTGTTTAATTTTGGCCCGTATGTGTACAGCAGCTCATTGAGAAAAAACCCAGTTTATTCTTCCGAATTATACCATTGATAAATTGACTTTCGGGGTATTCACAAAAGTTAACTGTGCAGTTAACTCTACTCCTGTACGGGCAAACTGGTTGATCTAACTATATCATGCAAACAGATATAGGTCGATTTTCGTTTGTTGAGCAGGGTAAATTTATTAATCTACTTCCGGATGTTCTGGTTGCCAAAGGAGCAGTTAACGGAATCAGTTAACTGTATAGTTAACTTTTGTGAATACGGCCACAGGACGTTTTCTAAACACTGCAAAAACAGATACACCGGTCCCTTTCCCACAGTACTCTCCTGTGTCTAAAAGCTACTGTATAAGCCGTGTGAACCATTCGCAACAGTACTTTCGGGTTTTGCAGAGTAACGGACACACCTGTAGAATATAATTTAACTTCAAAAAGCAGGCACGTGTAGGCAATCTTGCATTTTGTGGGAATCTCCAAAAAAAAAAAAACAGATATATAATAAACATAATAACTAGCGAGCCAAAGCACTTGCAAGACGTGTAAGGCTTTTATAAAATGGTTACACTTGTGAGGGAGATCCACTCCCCGATTTCCTACAGTTCTTGCGCGCACCACTGATGCACAAGTAGACGGCCATCATACGGGTGTACTACGCCCGGATTCCAGCGGACTGTGATCGGATGCTGCAACGGAGAAGAACAATGGCGTTATAAATCAAAACTTCGGAAAGTCACAATAAATCCATCTACTTACCAGATAATGCAATTAGGGTTCCTTTATAATTTTTTTTTTTTTTTGGGGGGGGGGGAATGGTAAACATGTCAAAGGCCTCCTGAATATTGGTTGCACAAATTACCTTTTTCACATGTGCAAATTACCTTAAAATTGCAGCTAAAACTTATCACAGTTACAACGGTAGATCTGGTAAATGAGCAAGAAAACAAATAAGGAACTAAAAATTCCCTGCTCACCTCCAAGTCCAACTAGATGCTGTCAGAGAGCAGCAATATCCCCCGTGAAACCCTAAATATTACCCCTATGCAATATCTAAGCTAATGGATTACCATTGACAGGAAACTGGACACCCTTCCTTGAAGTCCACTCCGTTTGCATATATGTCGATTTATGACGATTTTTAAAAGCCTGTCATTTTGTCAATTTTGCTTCGATCAAACTGAAACCTTGACGTTGCACATCTTTATACCCTATATGTTGCCTATATGAAATATGAAAGCTGAATTATGCTTCGTTGATATAGAAGTGGTGTCCACAAAGTCCTATACATGTGCACATATGTCTATTTTCAACGATTTTCAAAAGCCTGTCAATTTGTCAATTTTGCTTCGATCAAACTGAAACCTTAACGTTGCACATCTTTATACCCTATATTTTGCCTATATGAAATATGAAAGCTGAATTATGCTTCGTTGATATAGAAGTGGTGTCCACAAAGTCCTATACATGTGCACATATGTCTATTTTCGACGATTTTCAAAAGCCTGTCAATTTGTCAATTTTGCTTCGATCAAACTGAAACCTTGACGTTGCACATCTTTATACCCTATATTTTGCCTGTATGAAATATGAAAGCTGAATTATGCTTCGTTGATATAGAAGTGGTGTCCACAAAGTCCTATACATGTGCACATATGTCTATTTTCGACGATTTTCAAAAGCCTGTCAATTTGTCAATTTTGCTTCGATCAAACTGAAACCTTGACGTTGCACATCTTTATACCCTATATTTTGCCTGTATGAAATATGAAAGCTGAATTATGCTTCGTTGATATAGAAGTGGTGTCCACAAAGTCCTTAGCTTGAAGAGGGGACGGACGGACGGACAGACGGACGGACGGACGGACAATCTCAAACCTATATCCCTCCGTTTCACGGGGGATAATAAACACGAATGTTGAGACCTCGGTTTTATACACTACATATGCAAATGAGTCACTCACGTGGTGTGCTGGCAGGTGGTATTTTCTCGCCGTTACAAGGCCCCCAGATACGCACAGTGCCATCGTCCGAGGCGCTGGCTACCATATTTGGCAGTTTAGGGTTCCAGTGCACGCAGTTCACGGTGCGTGAGTGGCCCTCTAGCACTGCTATTGGGTCCTCCCGCCGTATGTGCCATATGTATACTTTATTATCTGTAAACAGGACAATATAGGGACAGTTTAAAAATGTAAACAAATAAATGGTCGACTTGTGGAGCCTCTATTCCACCGGTGCCCAGTTTTCTCGAATTCTGATATTTCTGTGAACTTTTGGCTATCTCGAATTCTATCAAACCTTGATATTTCCACCAATGTTCAGCACTGCACTGTTTTCTAGAGTACAGCTCAAAGATCGGGCTAACAGGAGTTGATAGAGTGAAGCCGGTTTGTAAGCACATAGTAATTATACAACTGTAGAAGACGCCGCTTGGTTCCCTGATCACATTTAGGTGTGCAGTACCACATGGTCAGAAAAATGCCAACCCGCTTAATTGTGTAAACAACCAACCTTCGCTCCCGGATGCCAAGAAGTCCTGGCTGACGCCACCAAAACAGGAATGAATGGTGTAGAAGCCCTGTGTGACGCCGCGGAATTTACGCACCAAACACTTATCCTTTATGTCCCAAAGGTGGACTCCCTACAAACGCACACACACACATGACACTTGGCGTTTTAAATTAGGTCTCTGCAAATGTCTTCCACTGTCAGCCCACAAAATAACTTTTAGTTCGGCTAGGTAATGCACCTGTTCAGCAATGGTTTACGTGATCCTTGTGAAAACAGTTTTCAAACTACACCTAGGATATATACACTTTGAGTCAACATGTCGTATCTTGACCAAAATAAAAATGTTCATCTTTAGGCCTTTTTCATTGACTTGGGAATCGACCAATCAGATCGACAAGTATTTTCGGATCCTCTACCCTCAGTGTAGCAGTCTCTCATGCCCCACTTTACATCGCCCCCCCCCCCCACCCCGACCAGTTTTCCGCCACAGAACACAAATCGCTCCTTTTGGCTGAAAGCTCAACCAGCCGCTTAATTAACACTACTCCATTGAGCGGTACCCTTTTCAAACCAATGTGCTGCCTTTATGTGCTATCCTTTTCAGTATATTGCCAATCATTATCATAACGTTGACGGAACAAAAAAAATAAACATACAATGAACAACACTTTTTAAAAGGTGCGTTAGCCACCTCTCCCTTAATCCCTGTGCATGTTAGGCCAACAAAACACACACATGATACCCTGGTATTCGAGGAGATACTTACTATGTGTAAGTGATGGGGTTTGTTTTACCTCAAGCAATGAATGACTGAGAATTTTTCTATTCTCTATTTAAGCTTTATACACATTTCCCAACCTAACCAAAATACCTGAAGCCCTTTCAAAAATCTTAAACAAGTGAGCAGTTAAGTAACGTGGAAAACCTATACGCGAAAGCTGAAAAGAGGGAGCAAAACTCCACGTACTTTACTGCGAAGAATTTTGAGAAATCAACCAAACTCACTTGCAATATATGGAGAAAGGATTCCAACTGGTTTTCACAGTTGTTACGGCTTTACCGAAAAAGATGAGGCAATATTTCAAATATATGTTTAGGTGCGGTGCTTAAAAAACTGTTTAACACCTTCGGTATGCGAAAAACAGTTCGAATCAGTTTTACTTCGGCTTCTCGTCATAGAAGACGTCATAAAATTAGGGCTATGACGACCGACTGTCGTGCAGCCAGCACAGACATTGCCGTGTGCTTCTTCTATGCACTCAGTGGGTGGCCCCAAATAACGCAGGTTTTAGAACATGTGATGACTAATATAACTGCTGCGGCATTACCAACGATCAACGTACCTGAGTGGCGACATTAAGGAGTGCCAGTCTCCCCGTGTCGTTTAAAGTGAAAGACATAATTGCGTGATCTTCTTGTAATCTAAAACAGAAGGTTGGTGATCGAATCCACCAGACTTTTTCTGTTAATCAGCTAATTTACATCAACAATACGAAGAAAGCGTAGAAATTTAACATCTAGTGGGCGTTTAGAACTTCGACACTTGGAAGTTTTTCACACAGAGTGTTTATTACACAAATCCTGTTACAGTTGCCTACATTACTTACATATGTGTATCAGTCGACTCATACAGGTCGTAGCTTCTGATTCTTTGATGCGTGTCTGAAGCAAGAACCGTTCGGTTGTCTTTTGAACAGGATAAACATTGCACTCGAACGCCTTCCCATGATCCAAGCATGTTGCCATCCAAGTCCTGAAGCAACGTGAACAAAATGTAAAGCCAGCCACAATTTTGTGCAGATTAAGTGAAGATACAAAAACAGAGAGGAGATATGGCCGGGTTGAGGATTAGCTTGTGGTCACTTCCGTAACTGTAGCGCGAAAATATTCGGAAGCAATACTAAGCAATTCTTGAACATGATATATTACTATGCGAGCAGGAATCGCAAACACAGTATTGTGAGTAATCTTACACATTCGTAAAACTGTCCGCGAATGCCTCCTGTGCAGAAGCGCTTGCCGTCAGTATGCCACGACACGCTCGTCAGACTGTCCTCCGGCGAGTGGCTCACCTTGGCGCGTAGGTCACCAGTCTGAAACACGTGCCACCATCAAGCAAACACACGTGTCACCATCGCGTACACACACGTGCCAACATCACGCACACACACGTGTCAACATCACACACACACACATATCAACATGACGTACAGTGTCAACATGACGTACAGTGTCAACATGACGTACACAGACATGTCAACATCACATCCACAGACCTGTCACCATCACGTACACAGACGTGTCAACATCACGCACATTGACGTGTCACCTATGACGTACACCGAGTGTCAACATCATGTACACAGACGTGTAAACAACGCGTTCAGTCTGCTAGGCAAATGACGCCTCAATATTTTGTCATGTTGAGCCTGTAGCAAAAGCGCTGCGCAGTGTATTTGTTTGAAAGCATTCCAGTTGATCACTAAAAATAAATCAACTGCACTTAAAATTTAAAACAGCACACAAAACTTTAGTTTAAATAAAAAAAATTATTGTACACAATTAACTAATTTCAAATTAACCGTTTCCCGAAAGACAAGATATACATTCAATGAAATCTCGCAAGCAGTACCTCGATATTCCAGACCCAGAGTTCGGAGCAATCGTCGGGACCGCAGGCGACGATGTAAGTGCTGTCGGGACTCCAGGCCATAAAGGAGACGCCGTACGAATGCTCCTCAAGCGTCTTACACAGGCGCAGTTCATACGTTTTCTGGCGAATACACAAACAAGGTTTGCTCTAGAATAGTCGCTATTTAATAAACATTTTGAAAAGGTGATTCCCTATCAGCATTATACATATGAAATCTTAATTTTATTTTAATAAAACACAACACTATATATCACAACAACAACGAATATTTGAAACTGACAGAAACACAAGTTTAGCTATTTTATTAGTAGTCTATTTTTCCTCATTCGTTTGTGAGGATCAGCAGTACCGGAGAAGAATATCCTCAAATCCTTCCTACCACCAGCCCAGGAAAAAACAAAGTTATAAATTAACAGTGTCGAATACATTACTTGGTCAATGTCCCAGATCATGAGCCTCCCATCTTTTGAGCCCGTGGCAAGTTTCCTGCCATCTGGTGAGAAGCGGCAAAACCACACCTCGTCAATATGGTCGTTGATAGTCTGTATTGTCATGCATGGGAATTCGTCTCTGAAAGAGAAATGTAATCACTGTAACACACCTAAACAACACTGGTGACGTCAGCTATTCAAAAACGAATAATTATTATTATCCATCATTTTTGTTTTATTCATAAAACAGAATACTTACTTGCTTCACAAGTGACCTGCGAAATTACACTCCGCACACATGACCTTTGAACTTACTTGCTGCACACGTGATCCATGAGAAGAGACACGCTGTCGAGACTGCCATCTCGCAGGCTGTTGTGAAATGGACATTTGTCTTTCTGCAGTTCCACTGCTTGGTTGAGAAGCGTCACCAGGCGGCGCGGCGGTAGCATCACAGAAGGCGGCAAAAAGGCTGTAAGCAGACGATGATGCACCAATGAGCATGAGCCACAAATCTGATCAACACGTTTCAAATATCTGACTAGATTGTGGGTGCTGAAAAAAACAACACAGCTGACTTAACTTCACATTATGACATGAAGATTATCAGTGACTTTGAGGAGCCCAAAAATGAAATTTGCAAGCCATTGTAGGGGGCATAGCCCTCAACCCGGATTGAAAATACAAGATTGTGGCTACTGTGACCTTGAAATTAGGTCTTGAATGTGCACCTACCCACTATTATACGTCATCTGTAAACGGATCATCATGGTAGGTGTAACAGCACGCGATAGATGAACAGACACACGGACACCACCCAAACCTATTGTCCCTCTCCAGGTCCTAAAGCCCCGGTTGTGAGCCAATAAACGATATGGCGGACATGCGGGTTTCTCGTCGTGGTGGTACTGGCTGGCAACCGATTCAAACCGAACTATCAGCTATTCATAGTTCACATGCTTTGGTTGAATCGTTTCCACAAGATACATACAACCCACACATACAGGATTGTTGAAGTAAAAATTTTCGGAGGTGACCGTGAATAACCTTTCTTGGTCACCACAATCTAGTTCTAGTAAGCCTGCGAGGTCTGTCCGTATGACAACTCACACTGAGTTTCATCAAACTCCGTTCATACGCTTTGGTGGACATGTTGGACACAAGAACGAGTGTGAAGCATGCTCCTCCGGACCTAAGCTGGCCGGGGCATAAAACATCGAAACGGATTCCACCAAAAAGTACATATGACAGCCTGTCAGGGTATTTTTCAAACTACTATGTACACTCAAAAAAGATTCTTTTTAAGTTTACAAATGTTTACAATGCCAAAACAATACGTACACTGTAAGTTCTCTATGAGTTTTTGCCGTGAGGTGGCGCCCTTGCCGTCCCAGTTAGCCATCTCTCGTAAATCCTGAGGGTTACTGCACATGATAAATCTGTGACGGAAAAAGCGATAAAAACACAATTCCATTTTAACACGAACATAAAAAAAATAATAAATGCTTTGATAACGCACCCCCCATCCTCCAGGACACGTGTAGAACTGCCTTTTTCACATGAACAACAATCTTTAGGCAAAACATGGCCATCTATGGGTTTATGCTCGCTGCTCCGACTAGCATGCTATGACTACTTCACGTGCATGTTAAGATTAACTGATTACTGACGCGCTTACGAATGATTACTGTACACCATTTGTGTACATGCTGATGATCAAAACTTCTGATTTAGGGCCTTAAACTCATCAACATTTTTGCGGGCGCACGTTTACGAGTGACGCCTGCGTGTTCAAAAAACGATACCATTTCTTAACTTGGGAGTACTTTAAAACTCACCAAACCAGCTACTTTCAACTAAGTATAGAATTTTTTAATACTGAGCAGCAAATGGAAAAAAATGTTACTCGCGCCCGTTTTTCTATTGTGAATTTTTTAATTATCTTTAGCCTTTTGTCATGAGGTGGATCGTTCTCACGGCTGAAGAGTCTGCAGTTCTGTAATGACTACTGGCCTCCTCTGACGCGCAACTGCTGCTCTAATCGCGATTAATAACACTACCGATGTGCTAATAACTGCTTGAATGCACTTACGAACTGAGCTCATGGACTCTGTCTGTTCTGTACTTTAGCGGTGTTAGTTCGTTTCGAAGACAATGCAGGGCTTCCAGCACCCTGCCGTCTTCCAGATACTCTAAATATTTCTGCTCAAGCACCAAAAATTTCATGCGCTGAAATTTTAAAACAAAAAAACAAACATATATACAATATTTACATTTCCAAGTAACAAAATAAGGCAATATATATACGCAGACTGCATGTAGCTATAAATTGAGAGTGATAAAAAGTTTAATTACTTGAGTTAAATCTGCTTAATGTTTTAGCAAAACGCTGCATTTTGTAATTAATAATTTTGCCATTAAAATGAGCTACACATTTTAAAGAGGGCTGAAGTTACTCACAAGTGTTCCCTGGGAACACTCCACCAGTGGTTTTAATTCGTTGAGATCGTATTCAGCCTACAAATAAAAGTCCACGATAAAATATTAACACTAAAGTTTTGGTTTCTGATTATTAAAGAACAATAACTTTTTTTCAAACTTAGCACACGATCACTGTCCATTTTACCTAAAGGAAGAAGGGAGTAACTTATCTCTTGAAGTGCTGGTAGGTAATGTCCAATTTCCTGACTATCAAAATTCCTCATCTCATATCTCTGAATCTTAAAGTAACGAGGCAACACTTCATCTCCTAATATGTTGGGATTTCTTTACATCTAATCAGCTTGATTTTAATAATAAGTAACTTGAACCAAACAAGTCGTATTAAATGCGGCACACGCATAATGATAGAAATAGAAATCATTTTTCAATAACTTTTATTGCTTTACAACGAGTTGTTTAAAGTAAAAGTTGATTATGGGCAGTCTAACCTTAAGGTGGTTTAAACCCACCCGTATTTCATCAGACAATCACGCCGCACTACTTTAGAAAGTATTCGGATTTAGGGAAGTAAATGACTTGCACCTGCGTTTCAAGTTTTGTACAATTGCTTGTATTTTCCCAGAAACCAACGGTGTTTAAATGTACACTACGGCCCAATAAAAATGAAACGAGCTGAGGTATAATGAATTTTTCCAAATCAGATTTAACAAAAATGCGTGCAAATGAAAGGAGCATTACGAGATTATTCAATTATATATAAAATAGAAATGTTTAAAAAAATGACAGGTCTATTTATTTCATCAAAATAAATAATTCATCGGAAACTATCACACAATATCCATTTATCAACAAGCGCCCCCCCCCCCCTTTTTTGGTGCACTGAGTGAAAATTCCAAGACACAATTGTAAAATCAAAACGATATAAACCTTTTCCCAGTCTCCTTCCATGAGATGCTGGCGAAACTGTGCAGCAGCTGGGTGTTCCAACATGCATCCAGATTCTCGCATCAACTGATCAACTGTTCGACTGAAAATCAGAAACAAGACAAATACAGATTTGCCTGTGCACAATTGTGTTACCATGATCAGTCTGGTTCATGTGGTAGCAAATATATCTTCCTGTGATAAAGCTACTTTTTCTTGCGAGCTTGCAAAGTTTTAAGTCATAACATCATAGCAATAACAGCTAACACTCTAAATGTGTGCAGCAGTAAGAAGAAAGAATAAAAGCAGTCAGCAATAACTTTCCAATCTCATTCCCTAATTTCTGTTATAAATGTACTGAGGTATTTAAGTTTCAAAAAACAGCACACTTTATTAATTTAATCAGACTTTTATTGGTAACTCTATAAATATGATCCCAATGAAAAATCCCTTCTATCTCCAGCCCACTCCAACATACGTTTCTGGCTGTCGTTTTGCATGTAATACGGGTATATCCACTTGTTTTCTTTCCAAGTTGATTGAAAGTTAGTAAAACCATTTTTGCTACTACGAATTATTTTTTAAAACGAATGGGCATTGTCAAAAGTAAATTGCAAAAGGTTCTTTCTTATTTTTAGATAAAAATAACGAATATTAAAGGGTTTAAACATTGCATACACATATTTCAAAATCAACTACAGTTTACAATGATTCCTCACATAAATGCAAATACCGCAAACAGTTACTTGCATTTACAGAAACATGTTAACAATATGTCTCGGAGGATTACAAGAAACGACACATTAAATAGTTCTGATTCTTACTTAAGCCCCAAACTTCGAAGGTGTTGCCCAATCAAACGCACAATATCTTGGTCCGTGTTAGACATGAGACCAAACTGTGCCGATCTTTCTGGCTCCCCATTTATTTGTCCATTGGTTTCTATGTGATGGGCGCCATTCATTTGTGAAGTCGCTGGCCCAATGTCTCTCCTTTCCCCATTTTGTTGAGAGCAGCCATTGGTCTGCATTTTGGCCGATTCTAATCGCAGCCTTTTTCGCGGCGGGATCGACACTCCACCGTCCTCACTTTCTGATGAAGAGGCCAGAATGGTTTCAGTGGCACAGTGGCTTGTACCTCACGCGATAACAAAGCCACACTTACAAATTCAATGGCAAATTTTCGAACAAAAAAATCCAACTTTTCCAGTCATTTGTTTTCACTCTTTATTTTGCTATGACGTCAAAATGTTAGTACTATTTCAAATCGAGGCACATCGTATTCCCCAGTTCACACACAAATTTTGTTGCAAAGTATGATTTTGTACAACTCGGAGAAACATGATACTCGTGTACAATAATACAATACTTTGAGAATAACGTTTCACAGTATAATAATCACAACGCCGCCACTGATATCGGATGTCTTTCAATATCTTGAATGAATGATTTTTAACAATTTGTGCCGGGGAATTCCAAACAGCTGATTGAGGCTTCCGGTAACAGGCTGAAAACATTCAGTGTAAAAAAAAAAAGAGGGGTTTTCGTCACACTGGTATAGTGTGGATCAACATAACATAAATCCACATAAATCCATAGTCTTGTAACAGAAAAAGTTAGACTATAAATTCATAACAAAATAAGTCGCGACACCTAGAAACATTTACTTAGCAAAGTCAAATATCACGAGTTACAGCACCTCAAGTTGGTGGTTGGAATGAATTTGATAGAAGCACTGTAGAAAACATATTAGACAACTCGAAGTGCACGTTTTCAACTATTTAATTTATGAATTCATCATTAAAGTGAGAAAAATATCATCATATGTGAAGGTTATTAATAAAATGCTAAAAAATGCAGTAATGGTCTGTTCAAAATTATTTTAGCTTTAAACCACTTTCCAAACATTTCAAAAAGGAAAGTTGCTTAGGTTGTCCATGAATTTCATAAATAAAGTGCAACAGGCGATGTATGTGTATGCGAAGAGGGCAAACTGAGCTAACCCCCTCCACTGAGAAAAATTCAGTCCCTAAATTTGAAGGGTTTGCTGTTAAAAAATGCGAAAAAATATACCTTTGTATAAACTTCGGCAAAGCATGTCAGAATACAAAATAAAAGTATTTGAAATTAAATTTGTAACGTTTATAGTCTAAGCTGTCTATACAGCAGCACAATAATGAAAATTTTACAGAAGCCCAACGTAATGTTTTCATAACTTATTCTTGGTAAACAATACATTCTAAGTGAAGAAATGTTGGCGTATAGAATAAGCACAAATGAATCTCATTTACATCTCTAAAGACATAATTGTATTTCAAACTCCTAGTGTAAATTGAACCATTATATCTCTATAAAAAATAACGTCGGAGTATTTTCTGATTGGTTACAGAAGGGTGTGGGTTAATCACATTTGAAAATTTCCTGATTTGCATACTTGCTGAAACTGTCTAATATTCTAGCGTACATTTTTTAAGTTGCAATATGCCGGAAGTGCCTCAATAATTATATGTACTTAGAATATACTAAGGCACTGTTAGTTGTGTCAAACTATACTTGTAGGAAGTGACACATATCGACAGATTTTCGAACCAGTCAGAAGCTAGAAAGAAGAAAGAAATAAAACCAGTTATAGGTGAGAAATTTAAACTCACTATGCCATAAATTTAAAGTGAAATTGATAAAATAGTACATTATTGCTCATCATGCCCTAGAAAAGTCTTTTCTAGGGCATGATACGAAATGTTATTCTGAAAGCTTCACAAATATGCATAAAAAGCAATGTTTTTAATGTTTCAGTACGGAACGAGTTCTGCAAAAGTGTCGTCAGAAATGCCTATGGTTGTGAAGATGCCCACTTACTTCGAAAGAGCACTGCTTTCATATGGACAACAGCTTAGCGAACGGAATTACAGAAATGTGTGCATGCATTAGAATCATTTGCGGCAAAAATAGAAGACAAAGTTGTCTTATTTCTTAGTATATCATAATTCTTATTTGGGCATGTATTTAGATTGAGTTATGCGTCATTGCTGTGTAGCTGGGTACCCCACCAGTCTGTATCATATAGAAAAATGGAAGGCTTCTGGAAGAATAGGCCCTCAATCATTTATTCTGTATGCTTTCCCCACTCAGAAAAATGATCCGGATCTTCCAGAAAAGTGGATAAAACTTATAAATCGTAGACGTGCTCAGACTGGAAAAAATGGGAGCCTAAAGTGCACTCCAGGGTTTGCTCCTTGCACCTCATAGATGGTAAAAAAAACAGAAGTAAATGACCGCCCACCTTTGAATTTCGGCTATACCTGAAGCAAACTCCCTCATAAAAGACCTCCGCCAAAAGACAGGAATAATATAGAAAAGTCACGAAAAGGACAAAAATTGATTTTAAAATAACGAGATGAAACAAGTTTGTTTATTGCTGACATTGTGAGTAATGATCATTCGGGATACTGTTCGCGGTCTGAAAAGTCTGGAAATAGTTGCATGAAAAATCAAAGCGAGATCCAGAACTTAAGCTGTTTCAGAAGCAGAAATGTTTCAATTTGCGTTGACAATTTAATTAGCAGTGATGTTAAAATTAGAACATGTGCAGGTTTACAATCTAGATCCCAGTTTGGTGAATTAATCATTTGAACAAAAATGCTTCCAGGCTAAAATATTGGAGGGGAAGGAAAAGGTGCGAGACACCTGCAAGAAAATGCAAAAGAAACACAAAAAATTTGGTCCGAAATGAAAACTAACGATTAAATAAGAATTTTTACTGGTTTTGTTAAAACTAAGACAAAGTTTGCACAATGATCTTCTTGCTTTTTTGTGTCAGCGAAGCCCTGGTGTCACATGTTTTCCATACCTGGATAACAGTTTTAGCTTTTGAACTAAAGCCAACTATTTATTGTTCTGATAAAAGTATTAAAATACATATGTCAAAGTCTTTGCTTCATTATAGAAATATTCGCTGTACGATACTTTCTATCGAGATATTTATTGAGCGTTCCCATGACAGAGCCTTACAGTCATTGACTTGGTATGATTATAAAAAACATAACAGAGTCAAATTTCTTTTCTGCATTGATCCAAACGGTACACTAGTTTTTATTTGTCAACTGTTTGGGGTGGGAAAGCTTCTGATCGTAAAATAGCTCTTTCTGATGGATTTTTTAGACAAAATTGAACCAGGGAATTTAATTTTTAGCTGATAGGGGTTTCACAATCAAACACGCAGCTATTCAAAGATACGCTTTGCTTGAAATTCCTCCACCAAGTTCTGGTGTAGAACAGATGTTAAAGGCAGATGTGATAAAAACGAAACGAGTAGCCAATGCCCGAATACATGTTGAGCGAGCCATGGGCAGAATGAAATATTTTTTGATGCTAAAAAATATACTGCCCATTAATCTGCTTCTACTGATAAATGAAATTGTAACTGTTTGTGGTTGTCTTTGTAACTTACTGCCACCCCTTGTATAACGTTCAGGGTACCCCACTATCGCAATATTGAAGAAAGAAAGACAATATTTTTTGTGCTGTATTCCACCAAACATTTTTCACAGACCCAGTGTTTTCTGTCTTCGCAGTCCACACACACCATATGAAACCATTTTTGCAAGATTCAGTTTCTACGCATTCCTTCAGACAAAAGTCACGCATGTACAACGGCATACCATCAACAATTTTCCTCATTTTTCTAACACTTCTCTTACAGCTTGCCAAGGGGGCTTTAAGTTTTTGTTCGTTATGTCATCTTCTCTCAACAGCGAAGTATAGTGTATCACTTTTGACACATTTTGTTCACCCGAACTTTCCAAATTTTTTTACTTCTTTAGACATGGAATCAGGAAATTATCAAAAAATAATTTACACATTCACAACATTTTAGCGAAAAATCTTTCATCAAAACTATTCTTTTGAAAAAATCCCCTTTCGTGAATAGATAACGAGATCTCCATACTCTAGATTTGCTACAGCCATTTGGATCTGAATTTGGCCGTAGTATTGGTGGGTGTGCTTTATGTAACGCTCGCCATTGTAAAACCTAAAGCACGACAAATCTGAGGCATCTGGATCCTGTCCACAGCATTTAAATGGGCATTTTATTTCTGGTACCCTTGTGGGACAACAGTCACATTTTATAATGTAATCAGGGCTTCCTGCAATGAAAACAAGGTTGGGATTAACTTTCAATCCACATTGTGGTATAAAAACATTTCTGTGCCCCACAAATTTTAATTTTTTAAAATACTTTTCTCTGGCTTCAGGCTCTAACTGTTTGATGTACTTGATGGAAGGGTTATTCAGTTCCTAATTTATGGTAATTATCTTTTTAAAGTTGGCGTTAGGTCTTTACTTCGTTTTGAATTCCCCGAAACAGTAAACATGAGACTATTCACTTCGTGAATTGTAGAAGAAGTAATTCTACGTAATTTCTGTGTTTTCCATATTTGATTGCTAGACTGCCGCACAGTGGACTCTTTTAGAGCGCATTTAAATCATCTAAGAATTTTTCACTCATTTTCGATATTTCTTTGTAAGACGAAATGTTTGAATTTTCAATTATGGTGTCCGAAAATGATTTTGGTGCAAATGGCACTCACTTCGATTTTTATTACAGAATCTACATTTACATCTGCTTCTGGTGGAGTGCAATTTGAATTTTTTGAGATACATGTATACTCGAAAACACAAGCGTTCTTAGAACTGTTATATAGTGAGTTCATAATAGCAGAACTTGATGGCACTTCACTTGATCTCAGGGGTGTAAACTGCTGTCTCTCCTTTGGGTCCGCGTTCATTGGTGTACCTGTGAAATAAAGCTGCTATATATGATGTCTCGAATGCTTTAAAATGTTTCTTACTAATAAAATAATATCGTATTTTTGTTGTTGTTATTTTGTGCAAATTGTTGTTTTCTAGTTCAAGTTAGTTCTCATAAAATGAACTTAGAAATGTATAATATTTGTATTGACATTTTTCCTTGTGATGTGGCTTTTCAGTCATTTCTGTCACCCTTTTTTGGCTCAATGCCCTTTTCTGCTTGGTTTTGGGCTTACGCCATTGACATGTGCTAGAAGGACACGCAGAGGCTCCCGTAACTGTTTTATGCTCAAGCTGAAGTGAAAAGCAGTTCTCTTCCCCCGTGTGCCTGTCTTCAATGACGATAGAAGATATTCCGTAAGGTCCACCAAATATATTTGGCTAGAGGTGTATCCCTTTTCGCTTTCCGTGTACCAGTTGTCAAGCTGAAAGGGATCTTGGGAAACTCCCTCTGGCGTAACTAGCAGCTTTCAATATTCTTCTCCTTTTCAGTATTGGACATCTTCTGTTGTGGGTAGGGGCTCTGTTCCAAGCCTGACACATCCGTAGCAGTTTCCAAGACAACTGCTCTCTTTTCCGACATTTTAAAATAAAAAATTATTTAACACAGTTTATTAGATTTGTGAAAATGCATTTTGAATTCACTTATTAATGCTACTTTTCTTTCTGTTCGATTTTGAGATGAAAAATTGGTAAAATAGCCGTTTCTTCACGTATAATAAAACCTTAGAAATTCAAGGTTCATTCTTAAAACACCTTTTAAACTTTTAAACCTCAATTATCGGCACATTTTTATACACAACATACAAGGTGGATGCTTATGGAACACTTCAGTCACCTCGATCACACTTTTCAATGGAGTAACAGCAGAGGAAAACTAGTAAAAGGGTTCAAATTTTTGAATAGCGTTCGGTTGTCAATGTGTTTGTTTTGCTTCCAAAATCCCATAATGCATTGCGGCATCGGGACTGTGAAGTGATTTATGTATTGCGAGTTTGAAAAATGAAAAAAAATGAGGTCACTTCCCAGATAAAAATTAGTTACAGGCTATAACCAGGCTATAACTATAACCATCTGTTGTAAGCCGGAAAAGGTCAGGCTATACACAGGTGATCTGCGTCAGTCAGGCTAACAACAGATGGCCTAAAAAGAGCTGTATATTGTAGTGACTTTAACTGAGATATTGCTCATCTGACATGGATAACTTTTAAGTAATGCAACTCAATTACTGCTGTATTAAGGTGTGAAAACGTCGTTTTTGATATTTCACGTAAAGAGTGATTTCTCTCTCTTCATTTTACACATGAGTGATTCATAGGGTAGTACAAAGCCCAGTAGTACAAAGCGCAGATTTTTTATCCTTTTATTCTTGATTAACGAAGCATAAGCGCAAACGCGCTTCCAATGATGGATGCTCACATATTATACAGTGAAGCAGTGTCTCGTTTTGGTTACAGCAAAACGACTATAACAAATTCAATCCAACTAAATTAAAGATAACCAAGATTTTCTCCAGATTTGAACCCAAGCATCTTTGGAATCATCCACGTCACGGCCACTTCCCCCACTAGGGTTCAGAACTGATTGCTAAAATTTTAAAATCTAATGAATTCTACTGTTTTAACTTTATTTTACCGAAACTGAATAAAGATATGAGAAGATATCCATAATTTATTTCCATTAACGAAGTATTCTCAACAGTAGAGAAATGCTTAAAATCCAACCGGAACTTTTAGTGACATTCCGTATACCTGTATTATGGACAAAAGTGTAATTGTGGAGACCTTCTAAACACTTTAATTTCAAAAATTTTGTTTTTTAAATGTGTATATTAAATGTTTATTCAAACAAAAAAATAAATTTTGGAAGTCTTCAAGTACCATGTCTGGTCCCATGCACTTAGAATTATCCACGGTTAATCTTCAGACCTGGCGGATGAATAATTTATCAAGCACGAGTTAGATATATATATCTATATAAAATTGTGATCTTTTTCATAACCATCGCAACTGATATTTCTAAAAGATCGACCTTGGTTGGTATGACTTTGGGGAGATATTACATTTTCAGATTTTTACGCATTGCTACAATAACATTATATATTTGAAAAATATAAAAATATAGAAGCGGCATCTCTGCTCCATGTGCGAGACTGTAAAGATTCAAATTTATCTCCTTTTTATTCAATATTACAACAATTAAACATGGGTGTGTTTATTTTATCAGCATTGAATTAAACAATATTAGTTTCGTGTCAAACTGTTTCAAAGTTCATTTTAGGTTATCTTTGTTGCGTTATGTTTTATTGTAATATTAAGATGTTATACTATTGTTATTTGTATAGTTTTACTTTTGTAATGCGCTTTGAGCTTTAATTACAATAAAGCGCAATAGAAACTGATCATAATAATTTTATAATAGTTGCATTTTCCATAAACGACAACGCCATATGATTCCCGAGGCGTTAGCATTATATCAAATGTTACAACATCTTGCTGGTGTCGTCTAAAGGAGTAGTTACACAGTTTGGAATCAGTTGCGTGATTTGAAACTTAGAATTTCACGTGTTCACGTGTCTGGAAAGGTGAGTCAAAACAATCGAATGGAAATATCCAAACACGACATAAAGCCATAAAAATAACCTGGGTGAATATCTTCATCAGGAACTGTAGATATCTAGGTTGAGACATCCTAAGGCACATGGTCCTGAATATTGCCAGTAACAAAAGTATGTCCAGGTACGTACCAAACCAAAAAAGTATTAGCCTGGTAGAGAAAGGACTAAGTAAAAGCATGGACTTTGTAATTATACATAAGTTTTTGCCAGTGGCCAGCATCCTATTTATCATTTTATAATGTGAAGACAGAACTTTTGAGTTCTTTACAGATAGTGTGTTATTTCAAAGACTGCCAATGAGAAATTTATGGATGGTCTTTGGTTTGCATCTGAGACCTGATCCTGTACACAGTTTTGTAGAATAGCTTTCACTTACAATATTGAACCATTGTAGGTTGAATGTCCGTTTCCAAGTTGAAGTTTTCTTGAGTTCATATTGAGAGAGAAATTTGCTTTATTTTTTATGAAGTGACCTATAATACAATCACATTCATTTAGAGTATGTGTGTTTTTTGTGACGTTTTCTTTTGCTGATGATGATCTCGAATCTTGGCTTTAACCCATGCTATTATTCTAAATGGAACTTTCACATATTATCAAAATGTAAGTTACATTTTATTTTTATATTAAAATCGAAATTACTACTCAAATGTACCACCAGTTTCCCCAAATATTTTTTGTAAATCTGATGCAAATTAAAAGTAGAGCTCTCGGAGAACAAAATATCCACGCGAAACAGACATCTTAAAACGGTAACAACGATTTTTTAACAAGTTGTGGTTTGAGAAACAAGTATAATTCTACTGGGAGCAGATACTGAAAACTTCATTTGAAAGAACCCATAAAAACGTACATACAAAACTTGATAAGCCAAAGAAACAACCCAACATAACCTTTACATAGAATGGAAAACATTGAGTATGTTTCAAAAGAAAAATATTTGCAACAAGTTTGAAAGTACGCTGAAAGAAATTTTTTGAGAAATAATTCTTTAGAAATGTTGCCATTGTGGCACGTGCCAGACAATTTTTGCAAAAATTTAAAAGCGGTCTGGTCAAAGAAGATGGGAACACTTGAAACTAATTTTGTTAATGCAAAGCAAATTTGTTAACAATTATAATTTGTATCACTTGGGGATGGTAATAATTTTTATGATGCAAAACCACTTTAAGGTATTTAATAAAGAAATGCAAAAAAACTGACTTTTTAATGTTGCACTTTTATATGTGAATTAGAGTTTAAAAGAGTACCAAGAGAATATTTATTCTCATCTTATTTGACTCCTGTTATGTTTGACCAATTGTTCCCAATCCATGTTGCCAATAGTTTTCAAAATAGTGGCACATAAGAGCATTCGACAACTGTATGCACAGTCCATCTTTCCACTTTATAGAGAGTGTAACAACTGTGTACATCATTTAGATACTATACACTCATAATCTCGGCAAGTCAATTGTTGGAAAAGAATAAGTTGAAGTTGTGCGGGTGTTTCTGTTTTCTTCACAGTGGTCCGTCATTTTGGCCTTTGTTTCTTCTGTGAACATTCTGGTCTTAGGTCCACGAAATTTTGCGCATTTATACAGTACTTGATGTGCACCTTGCATTTTGTTTCCGCTTTTAATTTTTCTGATCAAAATACACATACATGCTTTAATATATTTATCAGTCTTTGAAGTTTTGCCAATAAAGCCCTAATCGGTTACATTCTGATGCATTCACGAAGTGCAATTTACGCATATTCCAGTTACGCTCAGTATGGTTAGATGCCTGAATTATTTTTGTAAGAACGAAATATGGATGCAACATTTAACACGGCGAAATTTAATAAATCAATATGCATAAAAAGCGTAATTCTGCAATGAATTATTGATTTATTAATAGCATCAAAGTTAGATACTGTGTTTATTGATAGTCCACATTTTGACCGGTACGGTATAAAACATCAATAGATTCTTTACAAGCTTCGCAGACTGACATAATTGTTGGGATGCAACTACAGTCAAACTCTACTGAATAAACTGAAAATTGATGCAAGTAACATACTAGAACTTCAGTGGAGCTTGGAATTTTGAATGCGATTTTGTTCTAAGATAGGAAGAAAGGATTGGTCTTTTAAAAGACAACTGATACTGTACCTACAAAACACAATACTATCCAGAGGATTACTCCTACCTTGACAGGAATTCAGAGGGATGCACTTTCAAACCTATCTAAATGAAGGCAGACAGACTGGTTATCATCTTGGCGGAGACCAGCACGAACGCCGGATATCGAATCAGAGACTGCAGCGTGCAAGACTCGTAGAGATAAGAACGCACAGTTTGCATTCAGTCCCTAAAAGTCGTCAAATTATAGACAGAAGTTATAGACCTAATTAGCTCAAATTTAAAGATGGCTGCTGAAGGCAGTTCAACAACACCAGCAACGTACTGCAAGTGAGCCCGACCTACTGCGAATCACATCTTCCTTTTCTTATCAAGTTTCCTTTTAAAAGTGAACTCGTGTGTTGAACTACTTGTGCTGTAAACTGTTTTGATTTGAATGTGTGCATTGCTTATGAGCATGATGTTATTTCTGTGTTTGTGTATCATCTGTACGTCTTGATAACGTGTGTACGTGTGTTTGTTTAATAGCTATTGTAAATCTTGTTGCATATTTTGCAAGCGTTTTGGTCTCAAATATCAAAGCAGTCATGTCTGCGTATGGTAGTCCTGCTTACTTAAATGTAATATTTGAAAGTAGTTTAATCCATATGTCATAATCTATATAAAAAAAGTGTCATAATTATCGGGATGCCACTTTTCAAAGCATCGACTACGTTGTACGTTCCTTGAAAAAAAGTAAAAATTACCTGGACATAAAAATGTTATTGGGTCTTAATTTAAAAATAAATTAAACCCGATCCTTGCGGCGTCAGACTAAGGCTGAATGTTTTGCTTGTAAAGAAAAATCATAGAAAACCCACTAAAAGTTTTAAAAAGGTTTTGAGTCCCAACTTCCTACAGACGCAAGGTTGATAGCAGTCGTTGAAAGTATGTGGGTATGTGAGTATGCACACTTTTAAGTTGAAAAATTCGTATCTCCTCCTAGATTTTCAGCCTGAATATCTTGAGATTTTAGTTCATGGTAGCAGACATAAGTATCCACCTGGTTGTTACTCTTTTTGGCGATTCGCAAAAATTGGTGGAAATATTGGCCAAAAACCACTTTTTAAAAAGGATCTACTCCAAAGCTTCCAGTAGAAACGTTCTAAAATTTTGGAGGAAGGTACCTATCTGGCCTTTACTATTTTTGGTGAGTGGCCATAAATTGGAGACAATTTTGGGGAGAAACCAAGAATTTTTCAGTAAAATCTTGACTAACTGCTGGAAAATAATCTTACTGTCTTAAAATTTTAGGTAAAGGTTGCAGGCATTACTACCTACCTGACTGTTACTTTTTATGGTGATTGGCAAGAAATGGCGCAAAATTTGGCGAAAGATCAAAGCATTTTCTGCAAAATCTTAAGGGAATAGCCTCATTGGCTTGTAATTTCGATAAAAGTAGCATCTCTTACTATCTAAGCGGCTATTACTTCTTTGGGCAATTTGTTAAAAATTGGCGGAAATATTGGCCAAAAAACAAAACGTATTTCCTACTGTTTTCATGGAAAGATTCTACATTTTTGGTGGAAGATAGGGTGCTTAGGTATCCACCTATTACCTGTTTTGGCGATTTGCCAAAAATTGGCGGAAATACTGGCGAAAAACGTAATTATTTTTTGTTAAATCTCAACTAACTTCAGCAAAATAGTCTTACTGTCTTGAAGTTTTATGTGAAGGTTGCAGCCATTAATACCTGCCTGGATATTACTTTTTTAAATGATTGGCCAAGAATTGCTAGAAAATTTGGCGAAAAAGCAAAACATTCTCAATAAAATCTCAAATAACTCCACGAAAATTTTATTATTGTCTTGAAATTTTAAATAAAGGTAGCAAGCATTACTGTCTACCTGACTGTTACTTTTTATGGTGATTGGCAAAAAATGGCGCAAATTTTGGCGAAAAACCAAAGCAGTTTCAGTAAAATCTTAACGAACTCCGAAAAAATGGTCTTCCTGTCTCTCAGTTTTAAAAAAAATGAACAGGCCTTACTAGCTAGGTGGCTGTTACAGTATTTGATAACTGGCCAAAAAATTTGCGAAAATATTGTTGAAAAACTAAAATAAATTTCACTAAAATTCTAACTCCAGGAAAATAGTCTTTGTGACTTGAATTTAAAGGATAAGTTACAGGTAATATTACCTTACTGGCTATTACTTTTTGCTGGTGAACAGCCGTAAAAATTGCAGTAAAACCTTAACTAACTCCTGGAAAATACCCTCATTGCATTGTATCTTTAAGTGATAGTAGCAGACACTACTACCTAAGTGGCTATTGCTGTCTTCCAATTTTAGATAAAGATAACCATCATTGGACTTACCTCTCTATTACTTTTTTTCTTAATTCGGAAAAACTGGCGGAAATATTGGCGCAAAAACAATTTCTTACTAAAATTTACCTAACGCCAGATATATAATCTTACCTTATTAAAATTATGAATTAGCGAAGCTAATATCGCACCTACCCTGCTATTCTCTCTCTCTCTCTCTCTCTCTCTCTCTCTCTCTCTCTCTCTCTCTCTCTCTCTCTCTCTCTCTCTCTCTCTCTCTCTCTCTCTTCTTTGTGATTCGCCAAAATAGTCCGAAATATTGGCGAAAAAGCAATTCTCTATTAAAAATGTTAACTAACGCCATAATTTTATGTAATAGTGGCACACACTACCACCTATCCAACTATTATTCTTTGGTAATTCGCCTAAATCTGGTCAAACTGCAATTAAAACAGGGTTCTCACGCCTTCGGTGATTTCGATTTTCAGGTGTTTTTCGGGTTTTTAAAACCACAAATTTACTACCTTCCAGGGCTAATTTGGCGCCCTCCACATCTCCTCTTGTAGCCGTCCGTTCCACCCAGGCATATTTTAACACAGTTAATGAGTTTGAGAGATCTTTACTTTATTCCTGCCACAATGTTAACCACGTTTGTTAAATGTTAAACCACTTTTATGCCAAAAATACTGTATTCAATACACAAAGACACTGAAGACTTTCGGAAGGTACAAAGTAAAAACCGCCCTCAATTGTTCTCAATTATACTACTTTTAAATAGAAATTTACATAATTTTTCATAACAAAATTAAACCCTTTCAAAAAAGTAACAAGCCATCGTCGAAGGCGCAGACCCCAACCGGACACAACAAGTCGCCATTTAGGCAATGTTGATATATATATATATATATATATATATATATATTCACTGTACCATGTGCCTAGGTAAAAACCTAGTCAGCAAAAATCAGGTTTTTAATTTTTTTTTTTTTTTTTTAAACAATGGTCTTTGTTAAAGGCCTTCATGTGCTGTTACGGCACCGAGCATTTGTTTGCAACCCCTTCTGTTTGAAGAAAGCATTCATACGGTACGCGAGCAGCACTCTGTGAGGTCAATACCGGTGGTGTCTGAGAAGATACCCTACAGTATTAGATGATTATAAGCATTACCATTATACAAACATTAACTCGGGAGTAGACATTTAGACGGCCAGCTTTTATTTGGAAAATCCCGGTAGCATCTCAAACTGTACTTACTCCGGTGTTGGAAAAGCGCGTCTACCCCATGTGCTTGCAAACAAAGTATTATGTGTTACGCATCATGCAAGGTCTATTTAAATCCCCCAAATCGACTGCTTCTTTACTTATTCATTGAGAACCTGAGACAACAACATTGGAAGCTTTGTTTTGTTACCGGTCCTTAAATAAGCTTTGAACAATTAAAGTTATCACAGTTTTCACCTATTTTGTGAACTGTAAATGTGTTTAGAAATATCTTACAAGACAGTGTAATGAGTCTTCAATAAACTGGTAAAAAGGTGGTGCTTTTTTATATTTTGTCGTTTTTTTTTTGTTTTTTTTTTTGTTTTTTTGTTTTTGTTTTGTTTTGTTTTTGTTTTTCTTTTTGTTTTTTGCGGGGGGGGGGGGGGGGTTGATTTAAATAAAAAAAAATTAAAAAATCCGATTTATATAAAAAAAATCAAAAATCATGATTTTTTTTTTTTTAAATCGGATTTTTTTCCAGCCCTGCTATTTTGATAATTTTTTTTTAAAAATATTGCGTCCTTTCAGAATTATTGATAAAATTATTATTGATCTTTCACCTATCCACACTTATCTTACTCTAATTTCATAACTAGCTAATATAATCACTCTAGATGTATTCTTAAAAAATCGTTTTCATCAGAATTTATCAGTCTTATTTTAATAGTAAAGTCTTTCTTATTTTCATTTTTAATAACAATGGCTAAAGTTTCTACGGCAACAATAATTTCTTTCTCTTTGTTTAAAGAATCAGTGGCATCGATGACATTTCGTATGTTGTAGCAAATAAGTGTGTCCTTAAGGAAATCAATTTGTTCATTCCCTATTTCAATGGAAGCACTTTTTTGAAAATATTTTGCTGAAGTTTGCGTAAGAGATTCAGCATCGAAACTTAATAGACTTATTTAGTCTTATAATTCCCCCATGTAGTTCACAAGTCCAGAAACCGATTTCAGATCAGTAATTAGACATTCGTAACAGGAGTTCAGATATTTCATCCCGAAAAGTAGCAAATTCCTTTATTATCTTCCAGTTCCTCGAATCTCATTAGGCTTCATTTATGCCATTGCGTCAAATTCATGCAGTGAAACTGGTCTGCTTAAAAAATATTGTTCCTTTGAAATTGTATTTGTATCTACTGATTATAAAAGAAAAAGTAGCAATAATTACCAGGACCATTTTCATCGCGTTTATATTACCTTTCATGAAAATTAGCAGTTTCATTTACAATTTCTAATATTTCGATTCCACCTTTATTTCACTTTTTTTCATTTTGTATTTCTATTTTAAAAAATAATTTCTATTTTTTTTCGTGAGCTAAAAATTAATCTTTGTTTCTAATATAATGTCCATACAATTCACCATGTTCGATTTTTTCTTTTTCAAATTGCGCTGATATCATTAATATTTCTAACTTTACTTTCGCAAGAAAGTTCTTTTTCAAGATCAGAAAAAATATCGAGATTGCGACGTTTATCTTGTTTATTTTTTCTGCATGAAATTATTCATGTAATTATAAATTGTCGTAGTTTTACATGTAAGAACTGTAATTAATGTTTTATAAGCGGGATCTTGTACTCGATGTGAGAACTTTCCAAGATCAGGGCTTCTCTTGATCTGATATTGCATCAACGTTATTGCGCCATGCTTTGTCTTAAAATACGTCAATACGCTGCGCATCGAAGTGACCAATCAAATATTATTTAACAAATAATATCGATTTCATCTATCATAAAAATTCTTCCTTGTACCGTTGCAGCGTCAAGATGGCGCGCAAAAAAATATATATTGAATACACAAATTTCATAAACATATTTCACACCTTATTTGATTTTCCAATTCAAGACTTTTCAAGACTTTTTTTCAAAATTCATGACAATTCCAGGTACCTGAGACGATTTGGCAAGTTCAAGACTTTTCAAGACTTTTTTTTTCAAAATGTAAGACAATTCCAGGTATCTTGAGACGATATGGCAAATTAAAGACTTTTCAGAACTTTTCAAGGAAGCTTCGAACCCTGCTAAATGGATGAGTGCCCGGATCTAAAACTTTGGACCCGGTCCAGCCCTATTTATTATAAAAACATTCAAATCATATCTTATAATAACATTTAAGTCATATCTTATAATGAAACTTCACGGGGTTCGCTTTTCGTCATTTTCCCTCATTTTAAGTATGATAAAAGCCATGGTAGAGAACCACTCACAGTATCCATGCTTTTAATACAATCTTTCCGGCGATAAACAACGTAACAAGTCTCAGCACTTTGGGAAAGTTACTTATATTTATACTTAACACACTGACACACGCACAACATCGATACAAATACATAAACATGGACGACGATGAGCAATAGTTTTCAAACTAACCAGTCCAGTAGTTTTACTTCGGCACGCACAGACCCAAAATAAATAACTTTTTCACGTTGGACAGCTTTTTCATATATATCGACTTTTTTTCTTAAAATACAGACAGACCGAATAAAACTGAAGGGCAAGAGATCAGCAAGCCCATGCGTCCGAAATGAGTCGTGGTCACAAGATCCCACTATTTACTTTCAAAACGCTTCCTAAATGACAAAAGTATGCATTAAATGCAATACAATACGACTCGTGCTTGCGGCCTGATCTTCGTGAATATGTGACGCATGTACTAAATCCACGCACCGGTGATAAACATCGGCTCCAAGCCGATCCCTAGGTCTTTTATTGATTCTTCATGAAATATACCTATTGTAGGATTCGTTATTTGGGTGTTCTGCCACAAACATGATGAAACAGAAAATACAGTAGCAGTGGCCAGTTCCAATGTGACGTGTGTCGCACTTGCACAAAAAAAAAACAAAAACAAAAAAACTCTTATTAATATTCTCGTGTTTCTTAATACAGCACAATAATAGATTACTAATAATATTTATCATCGATTACAAGAAACAGTATACAAGTCACAAGTAGTATTTTTTGCACGAAAGGAACACAACAATCCAAACATCCCAGTTGCCCTTCCACAGTGCAACAAAAGAAGATAAGAATTGTAGAATTATCACTGCAATAGTTATGCATGTGCATACAGTATACAATATATTAAAAGATACACTGGGTTTTTTTCTTTGAGTTTGTTAGTTAGATATCTTAAGTATAGCTTGATTCAATCACTCTTCTATGGAAGGATTAGGCACGACGTGGTCATTCGTAGCACAGGAGTCCAACTCTCTCTCCTCTGATTGGCTCCGTGAGCTGCCTTGACTAGAATCAACCGCGTCATACACATAAAATGATGAAGTACTTGATTGTGACTCTGTATCTAAAATTTCTGCATTAATACCACGGCTGCCATCAAATTCGGATGAGACGACAGTCTCTGACGATGCTGTGTGAACAAATCCTCGATTTTGATTGCCTTCTGGTGTTCTAGAATCGAAATAGGAACTTTGCGGTACTTCGCTATTGCTCATACAGTCTTCAAGTTTCGGTGATGCAGAGCTTGTTGCATGAAAGGTGGGGTTAATAGGTGTTATACTCTCCCCTGACACATCAGACTGCAGCCACAAAGGTATATCACACCGGAATTTCACACAGTCCTCTTCGTTCACTTGGTCTTCTCCTTGATTCTTTTCCCTGTCTAGTTGAGCGCCACAATAAATTGACATAGAAGGCACAGGATTTTCACTACAGTCGTGCAAGTATGCTGGAGAGCTTTCCGGGACTTGCTGGTCATCTTCCTGACTTGTGCAGAATAGCAGAGAAGGCAGATAACACACACTTTCATCATACACCACTGGTTCAAACTCTTCACACGTCGGCTCATCACATAGTTTATCTTTCAATGTTTGGTTGCCGGAACTTTCAGGTCCAACCTGTTCGCTTACAAAATCATTCAAGTCCAGTGGATCTTCAAAGCAAAATAACTGAGAGTAGTCAAGTCTTGACTGGCCATCCATTTCGGTAGCAGTTACGACGCCTAACCTGAAAACCCAGTAAATTAAAAATTTAGTAAACTAGAGGCTAGAGAAGTATGAATCCGCCGGGGTTTGGGCAAAATTTGAAAGTAATTTTTTAACAATTTACCATTTTGTTAATTTCTGTTATACTTCCAAAATTCCTAGTCACTGCACTGCACAAGGATTGGACGCACCTCTGGGTAAAATTTGAAACGAATGCATCCGCTAATAAATGCTCTAGGCGCGTGAGACTGACTCCAGTATATGCAAACTCCAAAAACACACTTTGCAAATGTTTAAAAATTCACCATTTTGTCAATTTCCATCGTATTTCAAAAATTCCATGTCACTGCACTCCACAAGAGTTGGAACCACCCCTGGGTAAAATTTGAGAAGAATCCATCTACTAATAAATGCTCTCGGCTCGTGAGACTAAAGGTGCACAGACAGACTGACGGACAGGAACACAGACAGTGTAAACTATGTCCGTCCCCCGGCGGATAATAATGGTCAATCATTTAGAAATAAACTTATGTTGTGTTTTTTTTTTTTTGTTCACACAAGATATAAGATAAAGACTCTCGGAAAACCCAAAACAAAAACAATTCTAACAAAAACAGCCTATTTGTGGGATTTATTTACATTCCAAAAATCTTAACATATCGGACTTTTTGGAGATATTCGCCTGATTTGCAACTAACTTTTTTTATGAATATTTTTAAGAAAATAACATTGCTTAAACACTATTTCACATAAAAGGATATTTCTATCAAGTTTATTGAATGAAAGACTTTACAAAAATAATTAAATTATAAGTACTTTTAAATAGGCAAATATACATAACACATGAAGATATTAACTGATGATGAAATTGGGCAAACATATAAACATGTTTTCATTAAGATGTCCTACCAACAACATATGAACACGTTATTTTTCATTTAATATTGGCAGACATTTCATATAAATCGGTTTTGGTTCATAACTTTGATTCGCATGGCCACCTTGCAGCAAATTATGAGGAGTAACTAACTTTTGTGCTGAGCAATGTTTGAAGTTGGACACCTCGGGTGGAGGGGGCGGTGACGATCACTGGTATCTGGATATACCATTTACTTTGCGGAGCATTATTTTGATTGGTCTAAGTAAACCCCATTTAATCATAAGTAATTCACTAATTCGGCAATTTAAATTCCATTTATGCTGGAGACTAAGGTGGTGTGACAGGGATTTTTCTTGCTCTGTTAACCAATGCTTCCGTGGACGCAGTGACGATCGAAGCATTGCTTGCACAAGAATTTCAATGCGTCCACGACGCAATCAATGCGTCCGGTAGCAAAGTTCACGTATACAGTAATTCTCGGACTATAACCACGTTTAATAATCCGAATTTACATACAAAACTCCTCCTGCGACTTATAATCCGGTAGGGTTAATTATGGTCCAGACACTTTTGAGAAAATCTTTAAAAGCCATATTTACAACAACAAAAATCAAAAACTATTTTAGTGCTTTTAGTTATCATTTTCCGCCGCCCTTTACAAACATAAATGCAGGAGTATCTCAGCTGATCTAACTGAGAGTTTATATCCATCCAATGTACTAAATGATCAAGACTTTCATAGTTCAAACTCGACCAGAGTGCGGTTTATAGTACGGTCAACGAAACATTTTTTTTTTTTTTGAATGGCTTGTTTTGGATGAGTGCTGCTAATTGTCCCGGGCACCTTATATTGTGGGAATAACGGTATTTAGAATCTTAACATAGGCTACAGTTAAATTCAAACATTATACAAAAATTTCAATTCAACCTTTGTAATGCGACTAGTAAATATTCCGCCAAAAATACTGATATGCCTATCGAATATTGATTTTATAATTAAGTCTCCACAGGGAATATATGCGGTCGACCGCGTGTCTGTCTGTCGGTCGGTCTGTCATCGTGAGCTTGTTAACACGATAACTTAAAAACTCTCGCAAGGATTTTAATGAAACTTGGTATGTAGCTTCTATGGGCCACTTTCGTCCAAGAAAAATGGGCCACCTGGACTTCAGCTCTTGATTGACTATTGATGGCCGTGTTTAACTGATGGGGGGGGGGAGCTGTGGGGAGTTATGTGGGCTATGCACACTGCTCTAGTTTTATAACTGGACGCAACATAAATGATGCGTCCAAGCGGACGCATTCATGCTGAAAGCAATGCTTCCTGGGCAAAATCTCTGCTTCCTGGAAGCATGAAGCAGAGCAAAAAAATTCCCTGGTGTGTTTTCACTGGCTTAACCCAAATCGCATTAACTCTGGGTTTTACAAAGACCGTTTATTCTGAACATTAGCTATGGAAAATTTCACAAATGTCAATCGAATATACTGTGCACATTGCAAAAATGCGCGAAACGTAGCAATCTCGTGGACGGGTGCTTCATGCTTGTGTAAAATACTTCATTTAGAAAATTAGGTTACCTTTTCAAGTCCTATGAAATGTGGAGGGCGGTCCTAGTGTACTGGCTGTAAACCTGTACGTCCCCTTCCAAAGTTTTATGTGTTATGTGTCCTGTGGTTCGCCACAGCCACCCTCTGTTCTTGTGTGGAGTCAACTAAAACTTAGTACCAAAACGCCAAGTTACACTTCACATATTCTGAACATGCAAAAATTTAGTGCTTTGCTTGGAAAGCAACCAGGTACAAACAAGGAAAACAGGAGAAACATATACGTAAAATAGCTTTTACTCAGAACATATAATTATATGCACTGACAAATAAGAAACTATTTTTTCAACTTCAAAAGTTAAAAAAAACGCATGGTTGCTTTAAAAAAAATAATTACCGGGTTCCCTTGCAGTCGAAATTCAAAATTCTTACCTTTTATTCGAAACACCCAAATTGTGATTGGGCAACATTCTCGACAGAAACAAGTATTCAGTGAACACTAACAGGCCCCAACGCCCCCAAAATTGTAAGGGGTCGTCTATGGTTTTGAACCTGTTGGCCAGTTTAGGCCAAGAAAAATAAATGTCCTACTTCTGCTCAAAACTTTGAAAAACAATGATACTGGCTGGCGGAAAATCTTTTTTTACCCCCAAAATTTAGCAGATCACGTGACCGAATTTGGCCAAAATGGCCTAAAGGCACATCTACAAGTCGAGACTTTTCAATTGAGCCCAACATCAAGTCTCTAGGCATCTGCGTTTACGAGATATCGCCTGTACAAACACAAGTCGATTTTTTGCATTTTTGGCCAATTTGGCCAAGATCACGTGATTGAATTTGGCCAAAATGGCCAAAAGGCACATCTACAAGTCGAGACCTTTCAAATGAGCCCAACATCAAGTCTCTAGGCATCTGCGTTTACGAGATATCGCCTGTACAAACACAAGTCGATTTTTTGCATTTTTGGCCAATTTGGCCAAGATCACGTGATTGAATTTGGCCAAAATGGCCAAAAGGCACATCTACAAGTCGAGACCTTTCAAATGAGCCCAACATCAAGTCTCTAGGCATCTGCGTTTACGAGATATCGCCTGTACAAACACAAGTCGATTTTTTTGCATTTTTGGCCAATTTGGCCAAGATCACGTGATTGAATTTGGCCAAAATGGCCAAAAAGCACATCTATAAGTCGAGACCTTTCAAATGAGCCCAACATCAAGTCTCTAGGCCTCTGCGTTCTTGAGATATCGCCTGTACAAACACAAGTCGATTTTTTGCGTTTTTGGCCAATTTGGCCAAGATCACGTGATCGAATTTGACTAAAATGGCCAAAAGGCACATCTACAAGTCGAGACTCTGCGTTCTCGAGATATCGCTTGTACAAAAAAGCGATGACGGACAGACAGACGGACGGACAGACAGACACCCCAAGTCCATAGGCCCCCAATTCTGTAGGGTTGGGGCCTAAAAAACTGACATTCAGGCAAAGTCTCTTTATAAGCCTGATGACACCGTGCTTCTCGATAATATTCTTGGTGTCAATCAAACAAAGCAAGAATTAATCTGGGTGGGGTCTGGGATTCACCAGATCGAGCCAAATAATCTAGGTCAACTGGGATAAATTTGCATTTTTTTAGTACTAGCAAAGCAACGGACATTCAACTGGTGACGTTCATGGGCAAATGATTGGCAAAAGAATGCCAAAAAGAAAAAAAATAGATAATAAAGATAATAAATACTTAAGGACACAACATGATTTTCTGTTTTGGAGAGTTTAACCACTTAAAGTTCCGTCATCAACTAATAAAAAAACTTATACAGACACACACATAAGGATAGATAAAAGATATGGGAACAGCCCACCGATGAGAGTCAATTGGGATAATAAAATTATGGGTTAAAAAACTTTCCGACAAATTATTTGAGCATATCTTTTTTTTCGTTTTACCCGATTTGTAGTAAAAAAAATAAAAGACAACAGCAATAACAGAATTTTGAGTATTTTAAACGGAACACCCAAAATTTTGTTTATTCTTAATTCTGGCAACTTGGCGAAGCTGCTGAGAGGGTTACCTATAGCTCCAAGAAGGGGTTATCTCTCTTCATTAGGCTGCTTGAGTCTGATATATACTAAGTAAAGGAAAGGAGTTGACTTTGAGCTAATGGTTACCTGGAACTACGGGTTTGTCTATACATAGCTCTGAGAAATTCAGCGCCCGTATTCCATAGCCCAAACCAAAGCTGAAATTTAGTCTAAAACTTGACTTTCAGACTCAATTTGAGCATTTGCTCAAATTACAATTTTGAAATTGTCACCTTCGAACTCTGCTAAGTGCTACACCGTTTCTGTGGGAGGAAGGTCTGCTTGTGTAATTAAAAAGAAGCGTAAAAAAGGACTTTAGACATGTTATGGAGAGAAACAAAAGGTCACTATCTATCTTATCTGACTGAACCAGCATGGGGGGGGGGGGGGGGGGGGAGTTAAAATTACGAGATTCACGATGTAATTCAATGAATAGTTCACTCGGGGCTACAACGCCCTGGTACGAAAAACGCTTCAACACACTTTGTGGTGTTTCGGATAAAATGCGCAAGAATTTACATTTCGACTGAAATGGGACCGGGTAAAAAAATGATGGAACAAATATCGCATGAACAGCCCATGCTCGGAACACAATATAGAAATTGAAATTTAAAACCATGTTACAACTTTTAATAAGTTTTTAAAATAGCATACGGGTAGTCCCAGGTGACTCCCACCTCCACAGTCCGGGTGGAAAAGTGGCGATGGACTAGGGTCACTCGATCGGGACTAGCATGTGGGTTGTCAGAAAACACGACTGCTCTGTGGTGCAGAGAAATTTGATATTTAGGCGAAATTTCTCTATCGCTTCTTATATTTTTATCCGGTTAGTTTGTGATCAAAACGCAGATTTTTTGCGTCTTGTATTCGGAACGCCCAAGGTGTGATTTGGCTTATTGTGAGGTCATTTACTGAATACGTCCGTAGGTGTCTGTCAAGAAAAAAAGAAAGAAAGTTGGTCATTTGCTGAAGAAAAGTGAACTACACATGGAACATCTATGCACAAAAAAATAAACTGCTTTCGAACGAACTCGCTTTCTTTCAACTGTTGGAACACGGCGCATATTACGTCACTTGACAGCTACTTGACCAGTCACTGTGTGCATAAATTCTCTCTTGTAAATTGAGCCGGTTTGATGATCGCTGGCAACTACGGTGAACTTCCTAAGCCGTAATTTAGTACCCACAGCTATTCTAGAGTGACCATGTCGCATGTCAGTCTACCTCCACCGTTGAACCAGCGAACAAGAGCGGGGTGTGGAAAACCTTTAAATGAAAATGATGGGCTGTAGGAACGAAAAAAGTGCACGAATTCAGTCGTCTTTACAAATTTGTGATAGTACTGATTAACCAAAACGAGAACACGGACGATCAAGCCAATGCTGCGCCAACAAACTCGTCTTCCGACTCCACATCAGAGATGCGACCCCGGCAGCCACAGCGATAGACCCCATCATACCCCCCCCCCCCCCCGTCCCCAGAGGTGTCCCAGTCAGACATTTCCTTCAGAGGATTAAAAGTTCATAGCAGATTACTCGTCTGCCCCATTGGGAACTCCATCTCAGATTGGAAAAGGTCGTCTTTCTTCTTGACTGCCTAGTTCAAGCACGACGTTAAAGATGCCCTTTTCGGATTTTTCAACAGCTCCGTGCATAGCAAGGTTGAAAAAGATGGAGGATCTGCATGCTGTTAGATATCGCTCTTGGTTGTGACTTCATTCCGTCACATGTGCTTCAAGTCAAAGCATCTCTATATCAAGCGATTACGTCTTACAGGACCAGGCCTCAGCGTATCCCAAAAACATTTCGTCCTGGCTGCATATCGTCACGCAGGACTCCAGCATCCCGATAGCTGAGAGGGTCTGCCTTTTCTTACAGGAATTAGTGTGCAAACGCCTGTGAATTTACTTTCCAGGATGTGACATTTCATGTGTTGAGAAAATTTATACAGTCAAGTGCATACATCGTTTCGTTCCAGGGACTTCACAACCAGAGTTCTTCTCGGCAGCCTTTTTATGTGAAATTATTGAGTTGGCAAGTTCCGATGCGTCTATGCTGAGAGCTCTTACGCCTATACCAAAGCCGAAAGCCACACAATCTTCAACTTCTGAGAAGAGAGCTTAGGAGTTGCCTACTTCCTCACGACTTCTAGGTGTCAGCCAAATAAAGTATCCGGATAGACACGAATGGTGTGATTCCTACATGAAGCAGGTCATTCTAGAGAGAAATCAAGTGTAAATTTGCCATTAAGTGGAAGAACAAAGCCGATTTGAAAAGTCTGGCAGAGTGGGTGCTCCCAAGAAAGGTGGTGAGGTGGATGGGGTACGGCTACATATTGCCGTTATATAAAAAAGCAAAGTGATTAAAGTATTGATTCAAAGGTTGTTAATTGAGAAAGCTATAGAATCAGTCCATGACTGCGTAAACAGCTGCGTTTTACTTGTTCGAAAAAATCATGTGGCATCTTGTCACAGACTTGTCACAGTTAAACCTGTTTATACAACTCAAGTCATTCAAAGCGGGCACATCCCAGGTCATAAAAGCCACTATATGCAAAGCATGTGTGAGGCTGCGGTCGACCTGTCAGAGTAGAGTTTCACATTCCAATGTACAGGCCAGCTTGTCGTTTTCTTGGATTTCAAGTGGTTTTAAAAGTTTCTGGCTCCATTCGATCTTTCAACGGCTCCCTGTGTATCCATACAGGTCATGAAAGTATTCATGATATGGAGCAGGCGCATATTCCTTCCTCAGGTCACGTTGTCGTCTCATCCGAGACTTTCGTTGCTCGAATTTATACTGGGCCTGTTACTAGCTACGGAAAGGACAGCGTGGGTAGTCAATCAAACGAGTAGTCAATCGTGCTCTGCGTCGTGGTAGATCACAACTAAGACCATGTCTTGCAGGGCTCATGGTCGGATCAGGATTGATTATTGCATATCAATGAAATCGGTTTTATTACCGTGTCGAGCATTGGCGAGGTTTTTCTCAGGTCACAATGTCCAGTTCTTGGTCGACAATCAGTGGTCTTCTATATACAGGAACAATAACGTGCCAAGTCACCGAAGTTATGTCATCTTATAAAGTGGTCCTTTATTGTGTCCACGCCGATCAGTTCAGTGTTCAGTCGTCGCACATAGCTGGTCATCATGATGTTCTCGCATTAACTTCTAGCTTCTAACTAACTTCTAACTTATCGGACTGGGGAGGTAGTCCATACGGGATGGGCTGTTTTCTGGCTCTCGGTTCAGTCACGCCCTGGTGTCTTCCATCGATAGAAATGTTTACAAATCGCTTGGACAACCATCTTTCGCTCTATGTCACACCGTGTCCAGATCCAAATCAGATGGCAATCGATGCTCTTTTGTGCTAATGGCCACAGTTGACATCCTATGCGTTTCCTCCGTTTACCATAATGCTAAAGGTACTTCAGAAGATTCAGAAGTCAATTTCCGATCGTCTTCTTTTGCTAGCACTGTATCTTACCGACGCCTCGTGGTTTCCTTTGGTGATACGTTTAACGTACTTGAACAGTCTCCCTCTTTCCCCGGAGTTTAGCAGTCTAAAACAGCCCCACTGGGGTTGCGTTCATCTGCGTACGGAGTTGTTTCATTTTCATCGGTGGGCCACCAAATGTTGAAGAGCAAAAGCCACTCGGCGAAAGTTTTACGTCGCACTGGAGTCTGTTAATAAAAACTCTATCAATAAGACCAATAAGTTCTATCTCTTTCAATGGCGTTTGTTTTAAGCATAGTGCGTTGATAGTGAGATCAAGTCGGTCGTTGCCACGTCAATTGTGGTGTCAAGGTTTTTTGGTGTATCTTTGTGAATAGCGAAAGATCTGAGTTGGTTCGATCACGACTTATCGTTCAGCCATCACGTTCATTCTCAAGAGAATGTAGGGTTATGACTTAGCGTCTTCCGATATGTTATGCAATTTAGTTAGATGTTTTGATTTAGAGCCCCCATTGGCTTCTCGGGCAGTGACTTGTTGGGACTCGGTGTTACAATATCACACATCACCACTATTTCAAAAATCGTTTATTGCGGGCGAAGTATTCACACTCAAATGCGTGTTTTTCGCGGGGCATCGGAGTCAAGTAAACGCTGCGGAGTAATCCACGCCTTACAGAATAAAATTGATCATTACAACGGGACGTGGGACGCTATAATATTTAAACCACTCGCCTCCTTTCTAGCCAAAACTCATTTCCAAAGAGCAGACACATTCAAACACATTGTCATCCCGGTTTTACCGGGTGCTAAGCTACGTAGTCCTATCGATATAACTTCTCTGTAACCCATACCCACGCTGCGAGCATGTGCAGCGTGCCACATACGAAATTATTAGACTGACTAATCCAAGCATATATCACAAACTATATCAAGCTGATCTTGTTAGAATATGAAGCCTTTTGCAAAGACTCTGATGACACAACCCAGAAGAAGCTCAGTGTTAAGGCTCATCAGGTCAGAGATGTCACTCACTCATTAGGTTTAGCTACAGGAGTGTTTATGGCTGATTTGCTAGGTGCCAACTGCTTCATCCAATACCTTTTTAAAGCATTATTTATGTATACAACCGATTAATTAACTTATCTCTATAGTCCATTTGTTGCTGCTGAATCAGCGATTCATCAAGGTCCCTCTTATGATAAGGGAAAGCCGCAACAGCGACCTCAGAAGGCTTACAACAGGCAGAAATCTAAGAAGCTTCACAACTGAAGTGCTTGCGTATGGCACTCGTTGCTCGCTCAGCAGTGTTGTTTGTTTGTCGCCTGAACGTTTGCTTTAATCGATTTCATGCGACTTGACGCGACCACATACTCGCTCACTTCATTGCAACAGCTTTGTCGATCATGTGATCGCTGCTTGCTCACGTGTGCCGTGTAATAGTCAGATCATAGTCACAACACGGCAACATGTTGCTTTGCATTATGGGAATACACCAAATCGCTGCACCTACGCTGCTTTCGTAATCTCTGCGATGTGTTTCACCCACCTGCCTTTTTCTTTCTTCATTAGAACTGTACATGTTAACGCTTGCCCTTCAAACGTATTTGTTTTTACTCGGTGTGGAAAGTGTGGGCTTAAGATACTTAAAGTAACTCTTTTTTTTCTTTTCTTTTTTTTGCTATTTTTTTATCAGCCAAAATTTATGCGTCGGTTCTCCGAACGGCTTAAGCTAGGCGAATGAAATTTAGCATACTTATAGTCGACCATGTGAACTGGTGCTAAATAAATTTTTTATTGACCTATGACTTCATCCACTTCTTGTGACGTCACGAATATTTCAAAGTTGAATACCTCGAAAACGGCTGGTCGTAGAGATTTCAAGCAAAATACGTTATGAGACTACTTTTTGACAAAGGACATCGTGGTAACGCTATTTTTCAACGCATGACGTCAAAATGGTGCATTTTCCGTTTCGTTTTCCTGGTCGGTTTTAAAGCGGGATTTTGATAAAATAGCTTAGTGTATACGAATTGACGTTTAAAAAGAACTTTTAACAACCCAGTGCCCTGTAAAACGCCCAACCCTTTTCCCCAAGAAACGTACACAAAATACCCGTCCTGAATACTTAGTCTTCACGGTTATCCTTAGCAGAGCATTACTGTCTATGATTGTATGCATAAGCATATGGAATACTCGCTTGTGATACTGGAAGGCTAACTGTCAGCTACTAACTGCGATGTTGCTTCTAATGAGGCCGCTGAAATGTACTTACGTGGCTTTTTACAAGCAGCGGGCAGTGCGCTTTTCATTACAAGGAGAACGAGTTGTTGAGTTTTTTTTCCAATTTTTAAGGTTTTGTTGCAAACTCATTCACTTGACATATACGATTACAAGTTGCTGCTGTTAGTCCTTTGAAAAGGAGTGTTTCACATAGTCTTATAGAGGATAAAGAACAGCTGCTCTCTCAAACTAAGTGTAATTTATGTGCTTGATAAGACCAACCAGAAAAAAATGACACCAGACCCATGACCTCTACCTCCTTTAGGACGTTAAGTTAGGTACAAATTTCATTGACCTTGATCTGAAGTTCACTTTCGAGTCAAAAGCCTGAAGTTGCACTTTATCTCAAAAACTAAGAAATGGAGCAATTTTGACCTCATTTTTGACCTCCAACCCTTCTAAGACGTTACTTAAGGTATTTTTTGGTGACATTGACCTCAAGTCAAGACCGAGTCAAAAACCGGAAGTTGCCCTTTATCTCGAAAACGGTAAGAGAAGAGCAATTTCGACCTCATTTCGACATCCACCCTCTCTTCAACGGTACATAAGATACAGCTTTCGGTGACTTTGATCTCAAGGTAACTTTTGAGGCCAAACCAGAAGTTGCACTGTATTTCAAAAGCAGTAAGAGATTAAGCAATTTTGACCTCATTTTCGACCTCCACACACTCTTCGACGTTTTGTATTGTATTGTTCTTTAGATCCCTTTCAACTGCTATGGTCATATCGGGATCCCCCTGCCATATTATACTGAAATGGGGCATTCCAGCCCTCCTTCTAACCCTTACATGTGGAGTGCCTCATAGGGTAGCAGGAAGGAGTCCCAATTTTAAATTCTTAGGTATGACCCGACCGGGGTTTGAACCCACGACCTGCCAGTCTCGCGGCGGACACTCTAACCACTAGGAAACCGAGGCTGGTCACAACTTTCGGTGACCTTGATTTCAAGGTCACGTTGGAGTCAAAAACCTTAAGTTTCGAGTGTTTTCAAGCGTTCATTTCGTCACTCGGTGGTAAAATAGGTCTAGTGTTAGTTTTTTTATTTTCTTTCAGCCGAAATTTTTGCGTGGGTTCCTAGAGATTTCCCTCCGAAACGGCTAAGCTAGGCAAATGAAATTTAGCACACTTATAGTCGAACTATGTAAACTGGTGCCAAATATTTTTATTGACCTATGACGTCATCGTCTTGTGACGTCAAGGATTTTTCAAAGTTGAATATCTCGGAAACGGATGGACGTAGAGATTTCGAGCAAAATACGTTATGAGACTACTTTTGACAAAAGACATCATGGTAACGTTATTTTTAACGCATGACGTCATATTGTATTTGTATTGTACTTTAGATCCCTTACAACTGCTATGGTCATATCGGGATCCCCCTGCCACATTATACTGAAATGGGGCATTCCAGCCCTCATTCTAACCCTTACATGTGGAGTGCCTCACAGGGTAGCGAGGAGTCCCAATTTTAAATTCTTAGGTATGACCCGACCGGGGTTTGAACCCACGATCTTCCAGTCTCGAGGCGGACACTCTAACCACTAGGCCACCGAGGCTGGTTCTTAGTGTATACGAATTGACGGTTAAAAAGAACTTTTAACCACCCAGTGCCCTGTAAAACGCCCAACCCTTTTCCCCAAGAAACGTACACAAAATACCCGTCCTGAATACTTAGTCTTCACGGTTATCCTTAGCAGAGCATTACTGTCTATGATTGTATGCATAAGCACATGGCATACTCGCTTGTGATTGGACGATACTGGAAGGCTAACTGTAAGCTACTAACTGCGATGCTGCTTCTAATGAGGCCGCTGAAATGTACTTACGTGGCTTTTTACAAGCAGCGGGCAGTGCGCTTTTCATTACAAAGAGAACAAGTTGTTGAGTTTTTTTCCAATTTTTAAGGCTTTGTTGCAAACTCATTCACTTGACATATACGATTACAAGTTGCTGCTGTTAGTCCTTTGAAAAGGAGTGTTTCACATAGTCTTATAGAGGATAAATAATAACTGTTTTCCCAAAGTAAGTGTATATTTTATGTGCTTGACAAGACCAACCAGAAAACATCACACCAGACCCATGACCTCCACCTCCTTTAGGACGTTAAATTAGATACAAATTTCATTGACCTTGACCTCAAGTTCACTTTCGAGACAAAAGCCTAAAGTTGCAATTTATTTCAAAAAGTATAAGAGACAGAGCAACTCCAAAAATATAATATAGAGCTAAGAGATAGAGCAACTAAAAACTATGAGATAGAGCAATTTTGACCCCATTTTCGACCTCCATCCCCTCTTAGGCGTTACGCAAGGTATAAATTCTGGTGACAGTTGCCCTTTATCTCGAAAACGACAACAGAAGAGCCGTTTCGACCTCATTTCGACTTCCACCCTCAACAGTACATAAGATATACCGTTCGGTGACCTTGATCTCAGGGTAACTTTCGAGGACAAACCTGAAGATGTACTGTATCTCGAAAACGGTAAGAGACAGAGCAGTTTTGGTCTCATTTTCGACCTCCCCCCACTCTTCGGCGTTCGTAAGGTATGACTTTCGGTGACCTTGATCTCAAGGTCACGAGTCAAAAACCGGGCGTTTAGAGTGTTTTCAAGCATTTATTTCGTCACTCGGTGGCTAGTTATTGTTATTATTGGACGTATTCGTGGTGAAAACCCACTTATTTCTTGTTACTGCTATATTTAATAGGCATTGTAGAGTGTAACCCAGCTAACAAAAGAGTGTTTCAGTAGTTATTATAAAAAAAAGAAAAAAATAAATAAAACAGAACAAACTACAAGCAACAAATAAGATCTTATAGACGCTTTGGTTTTACATACGCAATTCTCACCAACCGGTCTTAGTCTCCCACAGTGATTGCTTTGTAGTCTACAAACGAATATTTCCGAAATTGAAACTGAGGTTTTTAATTTCTTAAAATTCACTGTTATGAGTAAAATATCGTGTATACGTAGAAGTTATCACTTGGAGTTTACCCACTCCCCCCTCGTCCCCCAATGGTGGATTGTAGTGGTGATAACTTTAGGTATGCTGGTCATGTGAGCTATTGCAGCAACGCTGACTGGTTGTTGACAACAATACTAGATTGGCCAGTGTTTTTGTTAAAACAAAAACGGATATGTCTCCCCCGCCCCCCAATCAGTCACGTGGAAAAAATTCCTGCTTAAAATAAAACATTGGGGAGCCCAAAAAATTGAAAAAAATAGCCAAAAATACATTTTTACAGAAAATGAATGAAGAAAAACTTCACAGTAAACATTTCCACTACATATGGGTTCTTCTTGCCGTGTTTCAGCCTAATGGAACAAACTGTTTCGGAGATATCGCAACAATATGGCCAAAAAAGTTAAAAATAAAAAATTTAAAAATTCGCCAAAAATACATTTTTAGCGGAAATGAAAAAAAAACTCTTCGCAGTAAACATTTGCACTATACGTTTCAGACTAATCCAACAAACTGTTTTGCCAAAGTGAAAAAAATGCGCGAACCCCCCCCCCCCCCCCCCCCTATGTTCAAAAATTTGCCAAAAATAGAATTTTTGAGGAAACGAAAAAAAAAATAACACGGGCATCATCTAGACATGTACCCCAATACGTATGTATGTTTTGAGAAAAATCGACTCATTAATTTCATAAGAACTCACTGCGGACAGACGGACGGACGGACACACCAAATGCTATATATGTCTCCCTTAGGGGTAGACATATAATAAACAGCAACATGACAGCATACATGAATGCTCCACAGATCTATGTGACACTCGAATATAGCCATTCAGAATTGAATCAGTTGCTTGGAGATGTTTCAGGTAACAACAGATCAGTTAGCGAACTTCCCACGACAACCCAGCAGACATTTGGTCGATTAAATATGTTGTTGTAAGGTCGATTCGATGCCGCATAATTGTTATTTTACAATTTGAAAGTATTTTTATAACGGCGTTTTTGTAAAGCGTTTTTTTTTTTTTGGGGGGGGGGGATAATCGTTTTTCGAGGCTATTCCGACTTAAAAGCAGAAAGAATAGAGTTGAGCCCCACAACAGGGCATAGCAGTAAGTCTTATCAGGAAGCAATTAATTATTTAACTTATTACGCTTAAGACAGTTTTTTTTTGCAAAATATGAATGAGAGAACTTCCATGTGAAACGTTATCTAAATGAAACAGAAAACTACAATGAGCCACCATCTTCTACACTTTTTAAAATTGGCTGCTATTTCCTTTGTTAGTCGGTTTTGCTACCTGAAAACAACATCAAAGTAATATTTGGTGACAAGCGAAATAACGACGCCATTGTGACATCCTCGCTTTGAGGTCGTTTGTGGTCAGATTTTCAAGGTTCTGTTTCTCCATACCACCTGACAATGCAATTTGTATATCAAGTGGCGTATAAATACGACGGTTAAGATCACGAGTGAATTAATTTTCAACGCGGTCGACGGAGCTAACGGTTGTGGACCCACCATGCCGACCGGTCAGTAGACTAAAGGCGAAACTAAACCAGGATGGCACAAATGGGACGATTGGGAAGCAAGGAACTGCAGTCATTCAACAACGGATCACCACACCCAACACTGTGAGTACAACACTCTAAAATTGTAATGCTGTTTGACACTTTTACAATACGGAAATACTTCGTAAAAAATCGTGGTTTTCTTGTCTCAAACTAGAGCAGTGTGCAAGCCAACATACTCCCCACAGGCCCCCATCAGTTAAACACGGCCATCAATAGTCAATCAAGAGCAGAAATTTTCCAAGTTCAGCTGGTCCATTTTCCTTGGACGAACCTGGCCCAATTACAATACCGATCTGTGTTTGTTCCCATAGCAGCTACATACCAAGTTTCATGAAAATCCTTGCAGGAGTTTTTCAGTTATCGTGTTAACAAGGTCTTGATGACAGACCGACCGACAGACCGATAGACACGCGGTCGATCGCATATATTCCCTGTGGTGAAAAAATCAGAAAAAGGACGCAAAATATACGTAGGTATTTTGATGTGAAAATGAAAACGATAAAAAAATAAAAAGATCAAAACAAACAAAAGCCTCGGAATACAAATCTGGGCATGGTTGTTGTTAAGTGTAAAAATATGGCTTTCATATATCCACTCATTTCAAAAACGTTGCCCGGGCAGTAAATTCAGTGCAAGAAAGTTCCAGATTGAGATCCACACAAAGAAACCCATTACCAAAAAGAAATACGTCTTGATAAATTGGATATTAAATCCCTCAAAAATGAATTTGATCATCACCTAGATCCAGAAACGGAAAAAGGAGGTACATACTGTGTTTCTTCATCCAATTTCAGAGCCAGGCCATACAGAAACTATAAGAAACTATCAGTATTGAAAATGCAATACAACGATGAACTAGCTAATATTTTGATAAATTTGTAACGGAAATGGTACCAGAATGAAACAAATTAAAAATACATGCGTACATACAAAGGATCGATATATAACGCATTCCTGCAGTAAGCAAGAGAGACAGATGTCAGGGTTTAGGATCTGAAGTCAAAACCGTGCCGGTAACAATTTGAGAGGTTTCTGAGCGTACATGTATTTGGGCGACGGACAGGGTGTTAGCTTTACGTTGTGCAATGCACCAGATAGATTGTCGGGAGAAGTTCAATGCGTATTAACATTTCTTGCTTTTCCAATCTCACTTTCGCTATTTCCCGTAGATATCACACAGCTTGCAACCCCTTCCTCTGCCTAGCATATCCGCATTCCAAGCAATTCGAAAAACTTCCTAAAAGCATTTCTATTGTATTAATTCTAACTTATACAGCGTCGAAGCGGAATCAGGCGCTTTACCGCGTGGAATAGTTCGAAACACATAGATTAGTTCATTAATAGTAAAAAATAGCACGAATCATAATACTGTTAAAAATAAATGGAATGTTCAAAAAAATTAGGACATTATATATAACTAGAGCTGCCAATGCACACAAAACATAAGAGTACAGGCTTATGTTACACACAGAGTACAGGCTTATATTACACACCTATTTAGTTTCTTGCATTTGTAAACAAAAACAAATGTCTCCCCGACTAAACCCATTAATCTCCAATAACCACTTTCGTTTCTTTTTATTACTGATATAAAAAGAGTCATTTCTGCAAACATAACCATAATTCATTGTCAAAAATTGAAATGTAAACAAAACTAAAACACTAAAACCGAGTTTACTGTTTGTCTTTTTTATCCTTATCTGGAAGATGGTCGCTAAAACGGCTTTTACTGTACGTCCGGTTTTATCCGGCTCTGGAATATTATGAACAGGAAGCGTTCAAAATTCCGGTGGAGAACGCTTGTGAATAGTCTACTGTTTTCTTTATTCTCAAGATATCGGCCAAACTTGTGTACAGTCCTTAGTTGCATGTCTAGTTTAGTGATATTTACTATTTACTGGCGAAACGTTATCATTTTAGCAAATCAGAAAACTTGATACAAAATTGTTTAAGTGTTCCGATTTTCGAAATACCTTTCTTGATCAAATTAGAGTCGTTCGGACATCAAGGAAGGAATTCACCAAATTCAGTCAAAATTTATAACCATCTTTTGCGCAGTTTGGACATACCATAAAGAAAGAACGTAAAAAAGTTTTGAGCCAAAAGCCAATGAACGAAACGGGAATTTCTCCTCTTGGTTGGGGAGGAATAACCAGATCTGCGAGTAGCAGCCGGCGACGACCAGACCGCTGGTACCAAAATGTATGGTCTCTATCGGTAGCTTCAAGCCTCGGTTAGCGGCTAAAAAGTTGGCAGACCAAACGGATGACATAGAATCGATACGAAGCCCCTGAGACAAGTCTAAGCCAAGATACCCAGAAGGGGCGGGCAGACGAGGCAAAGATTATGACCCTTCGATCCACTTGTGCGATTCACAAAAACCAGTTAATTTCTTTCTCTTCCATTTACTGTTATACTATTTCCGCCTATGTTCCTCTTATAAACAAACTTATCAACAATTGAATGACAACATTCCAAACCCGCTGACAGGTTGTAAGCGCCGAAATGATTTGCTTTATATACAAAAATAAACTGTACTCGATGATATGCAAAATACATCGAAAAGCATTAGTTATTGGAATCGCTACATTTAATAACTCGGCTCTATACTACAGCTTTTCCTTGGCATTTCCTGGAGCAGCGGCATAATACTGGGCTAAAAAATATGCATACATTACAGCTGTACCTGAAGCTACCATCTCAAGCAATATGGGACTAAATTAAAAGAGGCCTTTCCGACATTTAAGAGGGTTCTGACATCTTTTGGCAACAGCTGCTTATTCAATCTGTTTCATAATACAGGTATACAAAAAGTATCACTTTTCAAGTTCTTCTCTTCACTAAGATGTAATTCGTTGGGGTTTTGCCAATCGAACTCAAATCCTTTATGTTTTCTTTTCAGATTATGGTCACTGCAATCTCACTAAGAACCTTGTAGATCTCAAATAGCCACACAAGAATCAGTAACAAACATACAGTAGATAAATGTTACACTTAAGAAGCTCCTAAAAACACCAAGTTCTTACCTGCCGGATACAGAAGCAGTAAAAACTTATACAAAATGTCTTAAATTGAAAACTTACATCAATGGCTTACAGTAGTTATTTATAAGTAAATGCAAGGCTTTGTTCTTATAAAAAACTGATGAACTTTCTTGACAAAGCGCACATCAGATGTAACATTTATTTACCTAACTATGTATCTTTACATATTTTTTTTTTTGGCTTATAAAATAGGTATGTACATTTGAACCTAAGAAACGATTTATGCCAGCTAAATAGAACACTACAGAGTGTACGCTATCCTCTATTATGCCCCCTGCTTGCTATGCAGCTATGCAAAAAGGTCATTAAGCTCACAATAGAAAGATTCAGGCATTCACTGATTCCAATGAATAAACTTAACCTCGAATGTGGCAAAACAATCACAAACGAACCTCAGTCCCTACGACTATTACCAATTTAAAATCTCACCTCTGAAATTGTCAGTTTCTACCTTGTTCCTTAAGAACCCAGCATCAAATTTAAAAAAAAAACAAACAAACAAACAAATAAAAAAAAAAAAAAACAAATGGTTTGAATAAATACCGCATTCTTCTTGTTTGCTCACTTTCGGCAAATTCCGGTCAATTTCGATCATTAGTTCTCAACATTGCAAAAAAAATCCGCCAGACCCTTTTCCATATTAAGACGAAAACGTGTGGCCTTATGCATGTTGCTTCGAGAAGAACATATATTAAGGTGCAGCTAAGCGTCTATAGCGTATCATCGCGACTCCAAAACACACTGCATGGACACTTTTGACTGGATTTGAATCATTTGCAATGCAATCCTCAGCTCAGAAGCGACACAATCATACTGCGAAAATAAAAACATGAAACATTTGAGTGGAGTTTAAAAAACAAGAAAGTCATGAAATAAATCGGTGCTGTCTTGACTTTTTTTCACTAAATATTTCACTAAGAATCAAGATGTGCAACTAGAAGAGCTAGCCCGCCAGTCCACGAAAAGACAAAAACTTGAAAGAAGTGAACACTTATTAGTCTTACCTGTAGAGGTAAACAAAGAAGAAAACGAGATGATATCCCAGCTTTATCATGGTTACTTTCATATGACCTTTCAGCGTGTGTCTGTTGTGTATTTCTGCTGCGTCATATATGCCTAAGTTACCTGACGGCTTGCTTACAAATCTGAATAAAAGAAAAAACGAAGAAATGTTATTCTCGTTTCAGAAAAAAATGTAAAATCTAAAAAAAAATTAGAAAAGAAAATAAACAAGTTATCAGTGAAACTGATTAATGTCTCCCGCCACGAAAAATAATGCGACGTCGCACAACTTCAATATATATATATATATATATTTTCACTGTAGCAACAATCAAAAGCCAGGGTTGGATAGCGGCTGAGATATCGCGTGCACAAAGTTGCACTCTAGGCATCAGAAATACTAAAACATTGCCTATTTTCAACAAGTCGCCATTTCGTCATTTTTTAGTCGAATCGAAAAATAATGCGACGTCGCACAACTTCAATCTATATATTTTCACTGTAGCAAAAATCAAAAGCTAGGGTTGAATAGCGGCTGAGATATCGCGTGCACAAACTTGTGCTTCCAAGTGTCGCCAGACGGACGGAGGGACAGCCACACGGCCGGACAGACCCGAATACTATAGTCCCCCGCTCCGCGCTACGCGGCGGCGGGGGACTAATAACAAAATAAGGACAATGTAATAAACAAAGTAATTATTGGCCAGGTAGCATAGCACCGATTTAAGAAATATGCATAACAAAAAAAAAGTGGACAAAACCAACGGTTTCATGTCCTTTTCAACACCCAGATATTACAGATAAACCAGTCAAACTTGTCTAGTAGGTAATCAATAGCACACTACTTACTGATATATTCCCCATGCTGTAATAGGCACATTGAGCAGGAACAAAAACCAGTGGAAGTTGATGAACAGAAGAGATCCGGTGAGGAGAGTTTGGGCCACTATGTCAACTGGCACCCACTATAATTTTAAACACACAGAAATATTATTTTTAGTTCCTTCCTATGTTTTGTTTCCTGATTCTGAGCAACATGTTTTGCAGTTGCTTACTATACTTATCTAAAATATATCGGGTGAATTTCTCAAGCTAGACCTGGACCGATTCCCCACGATCGAGCTGAAAGGAAACCAGGTCTAAACCCAGGCTGGTAAATTCACCTACCATGTTTTAGTTTAATATGTTACAATAAATTCTATTCCAACTGAACATACCATTGGTTAACTCAACATACCAAGCACAATAAAGCCCCATGTAAACATCTCGTTTAACTCGACATGTTTTTCATTGTCAAGGTGACGTTGGTCTCGCGATATTTAACAGAATTCTGTAACACACCTAAATTGCAAGAGAAACCAATTCCTGAGATTTCTATTTTGCCTATTATCAAAACAAAGAAAACAGTTAGAGGGAAACGATGTTTAACTTATCTTACATCTATATTATTCACCCTTCATGTAAATACAGTAGAATCTAAAGTATGTGTATCCACGTTACTAAGCAAATCTTGGCCAACAGCAACCGCAAATAAAATAGGAATTTTAGGAATATCTAGAAGAAACCCTACTCCTTTACATTTAGAATATTTCAACACTAACCTTGTTTAACTTTGAGCAGCATTGAGTGGCGTTTATATAATCACATTCCAAATCTGACAGCGTAATTATCTAGTCACTACGTCAAGGTTTCTGTCTCTTCCGGTCACGTGTAACTACACAGTTCACACAACAAGCGACGCCGGCAAGTGATCAATTTATTTTTTTCAGACCACAGACGAATCTTTTGTTATAAAATCTCAACCGCTGTACAAAATGAAAGTTGTGTTGCAAAAAAGATAATGGACTTTTAACATGTTTGTTAGGAACAAAGAAAGTTGACTACTACGGACATATATGACGAAGAAATATACCACAGAAAGGTACGACGGACATGGCATGACAGCTGAATGGCACAGCGATACGCAAATGGAACAAAGCTAACCTTAATAACTTTGACAAAAACTGAAATATTTACGAACATCCTTCACTGATTCTATAATTCTTTATCTAAATGTATTATAACAGTTTTGCCTTTAGGTGAAATTTTTTTTTAGCCAAATGAACCTATAGAAAAGCGTTCAGTTTCGATATAACTGGAATTGCATATCCCTTACTTCGTGCAGGAGGTTGTGGGGGGGGGGGGGGGGGCTTCAAGCATTTGCCCACGCAAACAGCCGTAACTCTCAACCCTGCCCCAACTACCCCCCCCCCCCCCCCCCTTCGAGTTACCCGAGGATCGTCTCATTCCCATTCCTCGGTATATATGTTGGCCAGAATGGGGACAACCCCCTCCATCCCCAAACTGGTCAATTTCTCCTCTGTCTAATTATCAGAAAGAAGAAGAAATACTTTGAGTAATATGTATTACGGCATACATCCTACTTGGACGGAAAAAATTATGGTTTGATGAAGGTACTTGTGTTATCTGCCTTACATATAATAGCAGCTCGTTAATCATGTACATTTAGCAGAGCGACATTTTGCCAATTAACATTGTCGGGGGATTGGCATCTACGACATTTAGATGAGAGGTGGGGATATCATTTTAAGTGATTAATTACTTTGAGTGAATTCTTTTTTTAAGCCATCAATTACGCAAGTACCTCTCAATTAATTACTTCATTAATTATCCTTGTATTAAATTGCTCGATTTCAAATCTCGGATGCCGCTGGGACCATCACAATTTGTTCAGATTAACCTCATTCGAATATAACAATATTTACTTGAAATTAATTTCGAAAGCAGATTCTGCTGTCTTAATATCCTTTCCCACGTGTATACATAAGAACATTTTCTTTTTCTAGCTTTTCTATGCATGTTGAGTTTTCATATGACTTTTTCACACTTGGGAAGTTTCACTTTCCTAGTGTAACTAAGTTCGCACCGGAAAGCGAAGTTTCTCTTTTTTCTCGGGAAATTTTAGTCCCCTCCCCGCTTCATTTTGGCTCGGCTCGGAATTTTTGGATATATTCACCCATAGAACACGCCCCATCCCCACGTTAGTTTATTGTGCTAAATTATCAGTTGCATTAATCCGTTAGAAGTTTTGATTTATGTAAAGTTTGTTTTATGTAAATACTAACAATGCAGAAAAGTTCATTCGTTTCCAAGTGTATCACTTCGTTTAGAAAAAGTTAAACAATGCTCCAGTTTGTATCTAAAATCGTCACATCTTATTCAAACAGCAGGAGAGAAGCAATAACAGCCAATCTTGTAGACAAAATGCCTTGAAACAACGCGCTATATGTAAACACCATAGCATCTGAAAGCGGTACACCTTCTATAGCAACGGGCCTAACATGCTAAAGGTGGCCTTCTTTTTTCCAGGTTTGATTATTTACATGTAAATTATACAAAAACATGCAATGTGTGTGTAAACATAACAAACCATGGAGAAAAAAGAAAGAAAAAAGACACCATGATGAAAAAAAGCCCAGCCGATGTTCGGATAAGCCAATCTATTCATTCATCAGAATTTTTGGCTTTTGGTTTAACCGTGTTCGGATTCACGAGCTTCCCCTGTACTCATACTTCGCCGATAGTGGACATAGACTGGCTCAGTGTCACGTAAAAAAAAGAGTCAAAAGGTTACGCCTAGTTTGCCAAAAACGACTAATTTTAGTAACTCCAGACTCTACAACCTTTTTTCAAACGCTTATAGAAATAAATAGTTATTTTAAGTTGCAACTCCTCGTTAATCGTAACCTGCAATTCATGCAACCAAAGTGACTGAAGGATTTGGAACAATTGCAATTCTCGATGATCACACAAAAGTTTTTCATGTGGGTGTGCGAAAAAAACCCCTCCCCGAAAAAACGCCCCACAGAGAAAATCACCCTATTTTACCAACTACGGTGAACATCCGTCTGCTTCTGAAATGTACTTATGAATCCTAAGAGGTTTTGTTAATCTTCCAATTCTGCAGGGAGGGGAGATGGAATTGGTAAGTGTAGATCACAGCTGTGGTCTCAATCTACAATAAGCGTAATGACTTTCAGTCAAAATAAATCTTTTCCGTAAATCGCGATCTGTCTGGGAATATTGTTGTCGTGAACGGTATCTAGACAGAAGGGCCTTGGACAAAAGGGCCTTGGACATAAGGGTCTTTCCCAAAACGGCCCTAAATGAAAAGTTGGACAAAAGGGCCTTGAATTTTTTTTCTATAAAATAAAATAACAAGTAGAAAAAACAAACTCCATTGTGTTTTTAAAGATAAGTGCTTTGATGTTTTGTTTCAATGACTCCCAAACACTCTCTTGAGATTTCCGAAGCACTGTGCCACAGGTTAATCCCTGTTTGTGCAAATCACTGCCTTGATGTTTTACTCATTGTAAAGACTCTTTCAATTGCTTCCCATCACTGTCTTTAGATGCCAGATTTCGGAGTCATTGTGCCATAAAAGATAATCTCTGTCCTTTGTTTCGTTCCTCTGCACTCTGCTGTTTAAACACACGTGCTAAGCCGGATGATGTTGGCGTGTCAGTGTCTTACCGATATATGAGTTCTGAATTTGAGGTCTTTATTTGAAATATGACCAACAGCAATGGATATAACACAAAGTAATAAAGGGCAGCCAAACATTTGTCAGGCATCAGGCAATAAAATCAATAAACTTTTTTTTTTGAGTTATTTTATTACACAAAAATAATTTTGAGAACCATATCCAAAAAAAATTCTCAAGGCCCTTTTGTCCAACTTTTCATTTAGGGCCGTTTTTGGAAAGGCCCTTTTGGAAAAGGCCGTTTTGGGAAAGGCCCTTTTGTCATGGGCCCTTCTGTCCCGGATTCGTCGTGAACAGACACTCAATCCTAGTCCTAGATGACTGTTGCTTCCCAGCAAGAGTCATAGTTCCTATAATATAACTTGTCATTGATCTCAATTTTTCAATCTCGGCGCACGACTGGGGCTAATGGCGTTATTTTAGAAAGGGTGCATCACATAAATAACCCAATTATAAATTATGGCGCACAATTTTTATGGTCAAATAACAATTTTGTAATGAGAAAAATAGATGTTTTCTTCAGATCAGAATAAAGAATCTCCCATTATCGCCCACAACAACAATGAATCTGCAGTTGTAAAACCACTCTATACTCCACTTTGGTAGTGTGGACAAGGTCGAAAATAGTGCGCCAGGATACTTCTCAGTGTGCTTTTTAAGAAAAGGCATGCCACTCCAAACCTCAGTGTCCTGGAACATGCACCGAAAGATCTAGAGCCGCGAAAATTGAGATCAATGGTGATTTCCATTACAGGAACTGTGACCCTTTCTGACCTAGGAAGACAGAAAGGGTCCACTGGGACTAACTCAATCCTATCTGAGATCCCGTCCTCTCGCATTTTAAGCGGTTGTTTTTCCACTCTGTATGTCAAAAGCTGTAGTCAGCGACAGAAGATACACAAAGTCGCTTTATTCGGGTAAAAGCTCTCTATCATTTCTTCCAATATTTACCCGGCTGGTTTGTTTTCAAAGTACAGATTTTTGCGCATTTTAGGTGGGGCGCAGAAAGTGTGATTTGGCTCATGTTCTACAGTACGTAAACACAGAAAGCGATGACAATGTGGCTAAAATTTATAATGGAAAATGTACTCAGTAAGTCACAAGGATACAAAATAAACGGTGACAAACAAAAGAAACAGGCAATCAACCAGAGCAAAACTGAACAACAACGCATCTGCCATGTTTGGTAAGTTGACAACAGATGAAAAGTTTTTTTTAATACATGAAACTGTGCGTGAATAGATTATGCATGCTTTCCGGTGAGTTTTAAAATAAAAATCGAAAAGGGCACCATCTTTTGTGTCTTCAGAGGGGGCATATGGAAGATATAGTAAAAATATGATAATGTATAAAATGAGGTTTATCTTTGTACAATACAACCGCAAATGCTTTAGTTGACTCCGAAGGATACTCACTAAAAACTGGTTGCCATGTGTATCTCTTAATGGGATTACAGCAAACTATTCAGTAAAATAGTGTTTTTCATATAATGTTTCCCACAAAATAGTTAAGTGTTTATCATATGCTCAAAAATAGAATAATATTCGGAATACGGACAGATCAGATTTCACATCATACACTTACCTATTCTTTGATATGTGTTCTATTTGCAGATAGCCGAGCTATTACACTTGTCGCGAAGCTGGTATCTATAATGTGTGTTGTGAAAATTAATATATAAAAACATATAACTACAGGTACATTTGTGCTTGGCTGTTTCCATGAGTTGCAGCTTTTGGCTTGGTGGTTAGCACGCTCGCTTATGAAGCGAAAGGTTCCCAGTTCGAGCCTCGCTTGCGACTCACATATTTTCACAACACATTTATCAGAATGATATCTCCCTTAGGTTACCCAGCTAGATGTAAAAATGCACTTTTTTATACGTAATCAGTATCTGTTAATTAAGGAACAGATAGTTCAAGGAACATATTCCTCCAAGCAAAAACGTTGCCAGCAGTAAGTCCATTTACCCACAGATTCGCGAAATTGCTTTTTTTTTCAATGTTTGCCCGTTTCTAAAAGGCACGGTGATTAAAATGTAAAAAAGCTGCGGTTATTGATATAATATAAACCAATTAAGTACTGTTAGATAATAAAATAGATAATTGCTAAGTGTGCAGGTATGCAGGATACTTAATACATATTGCCAAAATGTATACATTTCTTAATCCTATATTATCGCCCATATTCGGAAGAAGGCCTAGGACATTGTCGGACCATTTCCCGGCAGAGCATAAACCGGTAAGGAGTAAAAACAAAAAAACTGCGCACCAGTAAATGCATTGCTGCACTACACTTCTGCGTCCAATATACTCGTATAAAAATAATCACAATATGAATACTCGTAGGGTCCCCCGGGTCCAGATTTTAGGATGGACTAGGGGCACACATTTCTGGGTCACCGGAAAAGTTTGACTGTAAATCTCTGGATTTTGGAGAGAGAAAAATTAATGTCCTTAGACCATCGAGCTGCCATGTGTGAGAGTGTTCAGCGTGCGGACTTGCAAACAGCATCAGTCACAGCACTGACGAAGAAAGAAGATGCCATAGAAAGGGCATGCGAAACGTTTATTGCATCGGCAAAGAACTCCTACCGATGAGCAAGTTCCCGTCCTTGCAAGAGGACTGTGTCGTGCAACATGTCGACATGGGAAACCTCAATGTGCATGGCGACATGTGTTCATCCCGCGTTGCTGGTGTTGAATTTTTGAACTGGATTTCCTACGATATAAAAGCACAGGTGGAACGAGAAATGAGATGAGATCAGCTAACTTTTTATCGGTTATGTTTGACGATACATTTCAATAAACAAAAAAACTGTTAGTGTATGTACGATATTTGCAGCCAAATATGGAGGTGAAAACGAGCTTTCTGAGCAATATTTTGATTGCTGAGCCGCATGTGGATGCCAAGTTGCTGTTCAATTATGTAGTGAAGTATTTGCAAGAACGCGGACTAACTGTAGATAAAATCTTTGGCGTTGGAACAGATGGTGCTGCAATTATGCTAGGGAAGAAAACGGAGTGGCTACCTAGCTCAAAGCTCAAAATTCGTTTATGGTATCGATTCATTGCTTAGCGCACCGGCTTAATCTTGCGACATCAAAAGCAACAAAAGATGTTCATTACATAAAACAAAGCCAGCGAAACCTAACGGACATTTTCCATCATTTTCGTCAAAGCAGTGCGCGAACATCAACTATAAAGGCAATTCAAAACGTCCTTGATTTACCGGAAGTTAAGACCAAAGAACTATACGACATTAGATGGTGTGCATTTTACGATGCACTCTCTGCTATTTACAGGACCTGGTCCGCAATTATCGAATATTTTCAGGATAAATTATCAAAATCAAAAAAAATAACAGCAAACAAAGTCTGCAACAAAGAGTAAAAACGAGACTAAAGAACCCCAACAAAAGACTAAGAAAAGCACCTCCAAAAGTGAAAAAAGTGCAGCCAGTAAGAGGCGCAACATACTACCGAATCCACTTCTGACCCAAAGGCGTAGGTAATATTGTATCCGCATGCTAAGACCCTCGAAGAGTCCATTAGCATTTTCAATTTTTTGGCCGTGGTTCACTTACCGTGGTTATCATCCCAGCTTAACAAGACTCAATCTCATTGTCCAAAAACAAAACATCGATATCGCAGCAATCGCGCGAGCAGTACAAGCAGTTCAGACCAGCCTAAGTAAAGCAGCAAAAAATGAAGGCTACCATCAAAAAGAATTCCAAAATAAGCTAGTAATTCAAAATATGTTGGTGCAGCCATTTCGTGTTGGTACGGTGTGATTTATTCCCCACAGGTAGAACCTGTTGGGAATGTATGCGATCGACCGCGTGTCGGTCTGTCGGTCGGTCGGTCTGTCGGTCTGTCATCAAGAGCTTGTTAACATGATAACTTAAACACTCCTGCAAGGATTTTCATGAAACTTGGTATGTGGCTTCTATGGGAGCAAACACAGATCGGTATTGTAAATGGGCAAGGTTCGTCCAAGGAAAATGGACCGGCTGGACTTTGAAAATTTCAGCTCTTCATTGACTATTGTGTGACCTTGCTAACACGATAACTTAAAAACTCCTGCAAGGATTGTCATGAAAATTGGTATGTGGCTTCTATGGGAGCAAACACAGATCGGTATTGTAAATGGGCCAGGTTTGTCCGAGAGAAATGGACCGGCTGGACTTAGAACATTTCAGCTCTTCATTGCAGGGCTGGTATGAAATATTTCGAATGAAATATTTCTTGAAATATTGCATGAAATATTTCACTGTAAAAATTTCAAAAATTTCACATTTTTGAAATTTTTAAATAACAAATAACAATAATACCAAATACTGACGGATACCTATCCACGGACATTCATCTTAAGTTGTCAGTTAACACACTGCGTTGGCATAACTCTACCAGTAAACAATGCAGCCACATAAATCCCGCGTAGTCTATGACTGTTGAGTAACAAAGCTAGCAGTTGCTGGCCTGTAGCAACGTTGACACATCTACTCCGTGTATTTGAGCGGGTGTTTCTAAGGGGTGGGGAGAGAGGCAGGAGGGTTTATAGTAATTGCGGAAAGGGTGCTCACTGTTAACGGCACAGGGGAAAGAGGTCGGATACGTACACAATTGGTCAAAAATATAGCAGACAATATGTTAGCTAAACAAACAGGGAGCAACTCACTCCCGAGTTTGCTTCAAGTTTAGCACTGTTTGAACAGTCACCCTTGATTCTGCAATTAGGTGGTGTTTCCCATTTAAAAGCTTTGCCTTTATCCGGTTTTATGACAAAGCGGTATGCAATTATCCGGTTAAAAATACATACTTTTATTCAGTCAACCGATTTATGCATTTAGCCGGTTTCCGATTCTGTCATTTTATCTCTCTATGCATTTTTGACGGTGGTATTTGTTAAATTAAGCAAACAGATATTACGCAAAGCCTGGAAATGTGTGTTTTTTTTCTAATGTGCTTTGAAAGATTTCAAAAATTTCAATATTTCTGAAATATTTCAAAAATTTCAAATTTCATGAAATTTTTAAAAATTTCGAAATTTTTACCAGCCCTGCTTCATTGACTATTGTTAACACTATCTCAAGAACATCTGCAAGGATTTTAATAAAACTTGGTGTGTATCTTCTGTAGGCACTAACAAGGATCGGTATCGTCAATGGGTTAGGTTGGCCCAAGGAAAATGAGCGAAATGCACTTTGAAATTTATCAAATTCTGGAAATTATTCAGTATTGGAATGAGTTTGTTAACACGATATCTCAAGAACAACTGCAAGGATTTTAATGAAACTTGGTGTGTATCTTCTGTGAGCACTAACAAGGATCTGTATTGTCACTGGATTAGGTTGGCCCAAGGTAAATGAGCGAAATGCACTTTGAAATTTATCAAGTTCTGGAAATTATTCAGTATCGGAATGAGTTTGTTAACACGATATCTCAAGAACAACTGCAAGGATTTTAATGAAACTTGGTGTGTATCTTCTATGGGAACAAACACAGATCGGTATTGTAAATGGGCCACGTTCGTCCAAGGAAAATGGACCAGCTGGAATTAGAAAATTTCAGGTCTTGATTGACTAATGATGGCCGTGTTTAGCTGATGGGGGGCCTGTGGGGAATGTGTGGGCTATGCACACTGCTCTAGTTTTGAAACTTGATAAAATATTTTTAATAAATTATATTTTATGAGCTAAAATGTAGCTCTTTCTTGTTTTCTTACTTTGGAAATGCATTTTGTTGTTACATAGCAGCATGTTCAACTCACCGTCCTATTTTGTGTATCATTAAACGAACATTAAAGCTGGGGATTGAGAGGATTATATTTAGAAAGTGGTGGAATTTCATCTTCAGAAAGCCTTATTTTATGTGTAACAGTCATTTCATGAAGCATCAAAGCTTTTCTCTTTTATTGGGAGTAAAGTATTGCATTGTAACATAGCACGGTGATTGATAAGTCGTCCAGTTCCATGTAATTCAATGGCATTTATGGTATTAGAAAACTCAAGTACATACTTTTTACCTAGCATTTCCTGCATATGAGTTTATATTGTGCATTTATTAAGGAATTAGTATTCAATGGTTTATTCAGTTAAATTTTACTGCATTTATTGTACATTTAGTATTCCATGTATATGGGTTTAGTTGGTTCGTTTCACTTAGAATAGGATTTTTTGTGTTTGCTATGATTTGATCAACCCTTGTTTCGATAGTAGTACTTTTGTTTCAGAGCAATATTGTTAGATCTCAGTATTTCGTACGAAGTAAATGGCGTTTTACACTGTTTGAAGAATGTTATTTTTTTTTAGTTTTCCTCAAAGACGTTTCACTTACTTTTACTTTTAAGTTTTTAAAAAGAAAAATAAATAAATAAATAAAAAAAAATTAAAAATAAAAATAAACAAAAAAATTAAGTGAAAGAAAACTTACAGTTACAAAGTTAGATATATATATATATATATATATATATATATATATATATATATATATATATATATATATATATATATAAGCATTAACCATTGAAAACCCAATCCCGCGCCCAAAATTCCAAATCCCGCTCTTTCGTGAAACCAACGCGGGATCGCCCGCGTTTTTCTGATTTCTCAAATAAGGCCTGAAACTACACTACGACAAATGAGTTGTATACATTTATCAAATAATTTGTATACTCCTGTTTGAAAAGTTCAAAACCTTTTTGCATTTTTACTCAAAAATCTAAATTATTTCACAAATTCACACCAATTACAGAGATACAAGAGCCCTTTAAATTTGCCCTGTTATATCTTACATAAAAATTTCCACCTTGTCTTGTGCTACATCTATTAATTTGAAAATGTCTAAGTAGTCGTTCAGGTAAAAATTGATATTTTGTTTCATACATAATGCAACAAGTGTTTAACTTAACAATTTCGGTAAATTTCAGTACTTCATACTTTAAAATACAGGTCAATAATCCTTACCAATTTTTTTTTTTTATTTTTTATTTTTTGCAATTATAACATTGTCTAAACGGGATAAATATGTATTGCCCCATTTTCGCAACAGTAATTAAGGTACGGTAGAATAAGCGAACAGTACAGCGTGTACAACGATTGTCGATCTAAAAGATATTTCACTTTATACAAACCGATACATTTTGCTATGTAGCTCAGAATGTTGCATGTTTTAAGGTGAATGAAACGTCTCGGGGAAAGTTTTAAAAAGGTGCAATTTAGCGTAATATTGGACACGTTGATGTCAGTAAATCCTTATTTATATCAACAGATTGCCACTTGTATCACAACAGAATTTTAATCACGGCAACCAAAAACTTCAGAATGTTCTTCTGTAGTGTAGAAAGCGAAAAAAAGTTCCATAATGATTCTTTAAGACCATTGTACTATATTTAGTTTTTGTCAAATATGACATATTGTAGGGAGGTGGTGGTAGTAGTAGTAGTAGTAGTAGTAGTAGTACTACTAGTAGCAGCAGTGGAATAGCAATAATAATAACAGTGGTAACATATCTCTCAAGTCTGCGAAAAATAAAAAATATCGGTTATAAGTTATCAACTGGCGAAAAGCAGTTTGGTTGAAAATAGATTAAAAATCAAACTTACGGCGTGGTTTGAGACTCTAACTCTCAGAAACCATTCCTTAAAGATATACAATGATATACAATGTAAATACATCTCTTCTGCAGATGTTAGAAGTCTCAGTCTTTCAGTACATATTGATAACAAATCTCCAACAATGTTAAAATGGCTGGATTATTGAAAATCAACGACACAGGTTTCTTATATTCGATGGGCAATATGTTCATTCTTTAGGAATTTGTTACTGTCTCTAAATATTTCAGTTTTTCAAGATTTCAGGATGGAAGTATGGAAAATCATCGCCTTGATCTGCATGGCACTTGTGGTATGTGTTGTGGCTGCTTTAGCTGTGTACCTCCATTACTTGCACAAGAAGTTAAGTCATGTGCCAGGACCGAGAAGATCCAGGTAAAACGATAATTTCAAAAATGTACTTCACCGTGAAAATGTGTCAGTATAATGGATGAAAAATAGATGCAGAGGTTTTCATCGTTTGATAAATTTACATGCCGGTAGTTTACATTACCAATAGCGTATGTATATATACATTCGACGTTGTGTTTAGACTGTAATGTTTGTTATTTATCTGGTATCGAAACGAAAAAATGAATGTACTTAGGTTCTAATGTCACCCAGTACTGGTATCTTTTTGCAGTTTTTGGCTTGGAAACCTACCGGAAGTCAGGCGCGCCATAGAAAAAGACCACAAATTCATTGCACAAGTAGTCACTGAGCTGTAAGTATGCAAACGTACACCGCAATATCTGCAGTGTCACATCTTGAGCTCTGGTCATTGTCCTTGGATATTCTTGTAGTATAATTTATGAGTTGTTGCAAACCTTCAATAAGCAAAGTTACTTTCTCTTACCTTTGAACTGATACTGTATATGTCCAGTTAGGCTATTATACCGGATTTTGCAGTGTTTGTTTTTGTTGATTTCTACAGCCTCAAGTTTCGCTGCACAATCTTAAATTGTCAATTTTTTTAATGTAGATCCAAGAAACATGGGAATACTTTCGTTCTATGGTTCATTCACAAGCCTGTGATATTCTGCATATCTCCAGAAGCAATAAAGGTAAGTACAGTAAAACCCCGGATATGGACACCCCTCTATTATGGACACCCCTGAATTATGGACAGCATTTTTCAGTCTGTCTTTAAACGCCATAGAGTTCTGTTATATCTAGACCCCTCTATTGTGGACACCCCTCTATTCAGAATTAGGGACACTCTGTTTATCCAGTAAGTACGGTTACACATTTAAAACTACCCCTCTATTGTGGACAGTCAAATTGCTGTCCATATTTTGTACGTTATGTAAACAACCCCTATCAGCTTGTTACTCGGTATTGGTTGTTTTTCTCGCTATTGTTATCTGTGGGTATTGAGTTCATTATATTGAACACAGTGCATGTAAAGACAGTAGGGCTTATTACAAAAGATGTGTGCTTAAGAGAGAAGCTTTATATGACTAATCCCTATCGACATGTGCTCCGTCTTTTAAAATGCATATAAAAGAACAAGTAATTCATTATCTTTATACTCAGTTAAGATGTTATGCAAGTCTGAATATCGGTGGTGTGAAAAGAAAACAGAAAGAACTTTCGCTATCTGACAAAGTTAAAGTAATCAAAGTTACTGATGGAAAAAGTGTGAGAAAATAGCCAAAGATTTTAGTTGTAGTTATCAGATAGACCAGGACCTCGAAATTAGGGACACCCCGCCATTAGGGACAAAATTATTCAGTCACTTTTTGTCCCTAATAGCGGGGTTTCACTGTAATTCTGAAATTTGTACATCTTTAAATTTGTTTTTTGCATAGACGAATTTAAATGCAGTTAATTTGTTCACGTGTGTCTAATATATCAGATGCAGGGGTGAAATTTGCGTCAGTACATTCAAAAGAGTGTTTCGGCAACACTGGCAAATGTTTTTAGGCCAGTCATTTTAGGCATGAAAATGTGTACACTTCATTTTTATCCACTGGAGCTGTCGAAAAGTGTTCCATGTGGGAATAGAAAATCTTAAAGGCGAACAGCCAGATATAAAAGATATTCATTGCAAGATAGCCATAAAATTGCATGTCTGTGTTAACACGCAAGAAGATGGATTTCTGAAAGTTAAATCATTTATTGATACGAGTCGTGACACCGCTCCTCCCCGGAGTAGACACCCTCCATGCAAAATACGAGTGTAAGACAACCCCCCCCCCCCCCCCCCAGTTGCTCCTACAATTTTTAGTGGTCGATATTTTGTTTTTCGTAACCATTCATAAACAAGTGTATTCTTGTGTTGTTGCAGAAAGCACTAATTGCAGATAACTATCCTAAAAGTGAAGAAATGTCACACACAATCGGCTTTGTCTTGGGACACAGGCACTGCTTTATTTTTTATTTTTTATTTTGACGACTGAGCGTCCCTTTGTTTTCTTACATGGGTTCAAAGTATTGAGAGCTTTGCAAAACCAAAATCTAAAAATAAAGTTGAAAATAAAAATTTTATTTTTCAAATTGTGTTGCCTTAAGCTAGCATGAAATCTATAATAATTGCAAAATCTAAAAAAAATGACACGAGGACATCATTATTTTCATAAAATTTACCATTTTACAGATTTATCGGGTATGGTTTAGTGACCGAGTTCAATCATGATCGCTGGATTCCGCGCAGGGCTGCTCTTAATCCCGTATTTAGCCGGAAGTGAGTACGCGATTAGTGGCCCTTGCTGTTTTTTTTTTTGTTTTTTTTGCATTCGCAAGATAATCACTTTTCGTGATAGGCCATTGGTCGCTAAAATAGCACCCAAAGTGTGTGTGTGAAATTGCCTAAAACTCATATTTAGCAATGTATACACCATACACTACGTTGTAACTACTTTGAAATGAGGTGTTAAACAATTGTTATCCAAAAGTATTTGATATGCATTAAGCCTTTTGCTGTTCCCCAAATGCCGCTTGATTTCGTCGAAGTTTTAACGCCTTGCATGGTTTCTTTCTCGCAGGTATTTGCGAAGTTTCATGGACATATTTAATAAGTCCGCAGGAATGTTATTAGAGAGATTAAAGCCAGAAGCTGACGGAGAACGCGTCATAAAACTGAGTAACTTCCTCCACCGGACGACATTGGACATCATAGGACAGGTCCGTGAATAGCTCTGGACTGTCCAGAAAGCACATTGTAAAATTTCTGGAATAACCCCGAAGAAAATGTTAAATTAAATAAAAAAAGCGTTTTCATGAAAGTCGGGATTTAATACCAAATACTTCTCTATTTCGATATCATTTTGGAAAGAGTCAGTTGCACAGTAAAATAAAAACTAATCACTTATTTGGGGTTTGCTTTCAGATTGCTTTTGGTGTTGACTTTGATACAATAAACGATGCCTCAAGTCCGTTTCCTTTGGCCCTTGAGAAAGCCCTGGAGGGATTTCAAACAGCCATCAACCACCCAGGGCAAGCGGTAGGTAGAGCTCGCGGAAGTAAATATAAAAGACCCACCTTATGTTGATCAGCAATAAAAAAAAAAAACGAAAAGATCTTATGACATAACACTGTAATAGACCCACCTCGTCTTGATCACCATTAAAAATGTAAAAGATATTATGACGTAACGCATTTGTTCGTACCACAAAATCCCATCAATCTATGTGGAACCAACATGATTGTAAATTCCAGTGGTTCATCTTATGCAAATATATGCCACTGTTTCTAGAAACTGGCGTTTGCGAGTTGTTATAATATACTGTACGTACAACGTAGGAGAAGACACATTTCCTCATTTTTACGGGTTTTGAATTATGCCCAATCACCCATTAGGTATGGGTAAGGGCATCATTTTCCTTTTGGAAAAGCTTAATGAGTTTTCAGGATCTAAAACGTTGTTACGTTATGTTTCTGCCTTGTGGATCAACTCTTTTTCAAGATAAACATATCTATTTTGTTTTAATATCACTTGCTAATGGAATAATACTATAAAATCTAGCAGATCCTTTTGTGCAATATCCCCTAATAAAATATGCGGGATTAGCGTAGTAATGTTCATTATATAGAAAAATGATGTCGCTTTTAAAACAGAATTTAAGGGTCGAGCAGGGATGCAGAAGCCAAAAATTTCCCTTCCGATCCAGACATTCAAGGAATGCATGTCTTTTTAATTGAATATACAACATGGAAGCAGAACAGTTCCCAGGACAATCCTAGAAAAGGCAATTCCCGACCCGAACAATTCCTGACTGGGACAATTCCCGACATTTAAAAAATGAAATACAAATCTACCTACTGTTTAGAAGAAAAGTTTGTAAGCTCATCCGTTTGTCTTTGATGTGTGTGATGTAGACGATTCCATGCAGCAAAATTCAGATCAGTGGAATCGTTGTTGTGTGTGATATTGTGACTAGGAATCTTGATAATGGTTACGTCTGTTGTGAGTGCGGCAAAAGAGCGGTAATCGGCAAGTCAATGCAGGGTGAAATTAAAGATACGGAGTGATGAGTGTATCAAGACATAGTAAGGTAGTGCTTGCAAAGAAGTGAAATTGGCAGGTTTGTAGGTACTTTTGCTTAAGTACGAAAGTTAATGAATTTAGAAACATTGCGACTTTGTTTGTTTTCTGATATTTTTTTCTAAAAGTCGGGAGTTGTCCTAGTCGGGAATTACCCGGTTGTATAATTTGCCCTGTCAAAAATTTTTCTGTCTGAAATTTCCTAGACCCATATAAAATGTATTTCTACATACAACATTCTTTTCTGCTTTAGTTATTGCCGTTTCGACTGAGAAAAGTGAGAAGGGAAACTAAAAATGCGTGTGCTTTGTTGCGTAAAACCGCGCGACAACTCCTGCTTAATCACAAAGCCGATATCGTGGCCAGCGAGGACAGCAAAGCGAATAATGTGCTAACCCTACTCGTCAAAACACATTTGCTGAATGGAGAAGAGGAAAACTTGGACGTCGCCATTGATGACTTTATATCGATATTCTTGGCCGGTAATTAGCAAGTTTGGAACTCTTGTAAATAAGATAAAAATTACGTTTTTGGTATGAATATTTACACTTTGTATAGCTTTATGATTACAGTTAGGCTTTTCTTTGAAATTCATTGAGAAATTACAATAAAATATTACCAGAGAGTATAGAACTATGGCTAAAGGCAAGTTTTATTGATTGTATATGTATATGTATTTGCTTGTATTTGCATGAATTTGTTTGTATTTGCATGCATTTGCATGTTTTTGCTAGCTTTTCAGACACTTCTTTTTTGTTCTGTGGCAGGTCAAGAGACTTCAGCTACTGTGGTTGGCTTTGCCATTTTAGAATTATGCAGAAAACCTGAACTGATTAAGAGGTAATTCTACATAACACTAAATTATGCAGCTATTATTCTAGTAGAATTAATGTAATCTGTTTTTGTTTTTTTTTATCGTTAGGTTTTTGTGTGATTACCTGCTGATCACTGAAAGTGAACTAAAGTGAAAAAAGTAATAGCTTTATTTAGTTCTTGCTGGCGGGCTGTAAATTTCAATTAATTATACCTCAAGTTTGACGCTATATTGTTTAAAATTCTCATGTTTTACGTGTATATATTTGTGCAGTTATTGAAAATTAATAAAATTTTCTTTTTTTGGCACTGTAATGTGATGTACACGGGTAGAGTTTCTACTTCCTAACCATTTTTAACAAGTTGCGAAAGGTATCGATGAAAATCTTTCAAAAAATGAAAATGTTTAATCAGTTGCTGACACTGATAAGCAGCAGGAAAAAAAAACAGGAAAAGCGAATCAAAATCTTAGGAAAAGCGAATCAAAATCTTAGGTGTTATTGTGTGACGTCGCCTTGGAGGAGCATTTAATTGTTTCCGTAGTTTATTTCAGACATTTCATTCTCTGTATAATTTGGTCAAAGTCACGCTCACTTAAAGGCAGCCTTAATTGCAAAGTTTTGTCATTCCCGAAATTCTTACTCAGCGAAAACGACTTCTAAATACAGTATCCTGTATATTAAAACATATTAGTTTCATTTTGATTTTCTTGCTTGTATCTCAGAGCACAAGAAGAAATTGACAACTTGTTGGACAACGATCACAAGACCAGTGATTTCGTGGAATTCGATGACCTGGCCAGGTTCGAGTTCATACACGACGTGATACGAGAGACACTGCGCCTCTACCCGCCCGCCCCTCTCCTCTTCCGCCAACCCCTGCACGACTTCGAGATTGATGGCTATAAAGTTCCTGGTGGAACCGGGGTCGGGGTAAGTTTCTGGCTGTAGCCTAGCCGCCTGCTGTAAAATTTATAAAATAAATAATATATATAATAAATCAAATAAATAAAAAAATATTTTCTAGAAAACTCTTCCAGCAGAATCTGAGTGGGCACAGTGTCCCCGGACATTCTAGTTACAACAACAACTATGTTTTGGTTTTTAGGTTAATAGTATATTTATATACCTGCGTTCCTTTACGAACTTCGAACTTGATTATTCAATGTAGTAATGTTGGTGATAATGTGTAAAGAAAACAAACAAAAAATTAACAGCTTAAAGTTTTGTGTGAATCGAGCATATATTTCCATGCCATTGGCGGTTCCAGTTTGGACCTTATGGTTGTGCAAGAAGCTCCGAGTTTACCATGAACCCAGAAGAGTTTATGCCCGACAGATGGCAGGAGGGGTCGCCGTATAAGTAAGCCTTCAAAACCCGCCGGTTCTGTCGAAAGGAATCAAACCATCACTTTATATACACACAAATGGTTATAAATTTTCGAACCTAAACATCATTTTATATACATAAACAAGTTTTCAAAATTATTTGAAATTGATCTCTATAACATGTTCTATTATTGAGTTAATTTCTTTTTTTTTCAGACCCGCTACATTTGCCTACTTCCCGTTTTCACTGGGGCCTCGAAATTGTATCGGCAAGAACTTTGCAATGGTAAGCACTTCCACTGCATTTGCTATAAATTACGTGTAAACTGTTAACGGTACTTCAGTTTGCTGATCAGTTGAATAACATTTCTTCCCTCTTGATAAATACGATACCGAAAATTAACGCGTGATTGTTAAGGTATCACTATAAGCTGCGATCGCACAAATGTATTGACGGCGTTCGCAACATAAATTGTTTTACAGGATCAGACGTAGGAGCTCCGATGTTTTGCTAATGGCTTAACTTGAACACTTACTATATACATTACAGCTGTAATTGTTTGAGAACGCCTGTGATTTTGTTCTTTTCAGATTGAAACCAAAGTGCTTTTGGTGAAACTGCTCCGTAAGTATAACATAAACCTGGATATGAGCCAGTCCTTTGATGCCGTTGATAAAACAACGCTGTGCCCGAAAGATGGCGTTAGGTGTACGCTATCTTGTAGAACAAAAGAATCCCAATAGACATCATTTCTTTTACGGGTAGATGCAAACTAAGTATAAAGCAGCGTTTTTTTTTCTTTGAGATTTGATGTAGAACAGGTCGTTAGGTTGGTGCTGATAACATTTTCTACTCTATGTATGGGTCAACAACTGTATTCTGGTGTGTCCCTTTCAGGGGGCACTTTATGCGTCTGAGGTTCTTTTGTATGGCTGTAAGGCCGTAAGGATTCAATGCTAAGGAAAGTGCATTGTGTGGTTATAGAAAGCGGAATCATCACTGCTACCTGTTTCTTTTGAATAGAATATATGTCAACATGAGTGAATGTGCGAATTCGTGTTATCTTTACCTCATGGCTGACTGGACCGTGGTGTGTTATATAATATGAAAGATATTGTAATAGGTGTGTTCCAGAGCTAAGTGTAAGTGATTTTTGAATGTGGTAGGAGTGTGCCTGTGCGTACACGACATGATTGTGGCAACATTTGAACAGTGTATGACAGTTATTTTTTATTTAACTTCGTGGTTTCCTTGTTAGACTAGCCGACGTTAACGGGCTGATCTTGCCATATCATTAGAGAGGGTATCCGTCGTCTGTATGTATGTATATGTAAACTTTTACTTAAAATGCTTCGTTTCCCTCAGTTTTGATAGGATTCCTTTCAAATTTTGTACGAATGTTCTCTAGGTGCGCCTCTGTTGAAAATTTTTTTGGCAGTCCGCCAAAAATTGGTCAAATGGGGCCATTTAAAATTTTTCGGTTGCCAACTTTAAAAATGCTTCTTATCCCGCAATTTTGAGCGGATTCTAATCAAATGTTGCGTAAGTGGTTACTAGGAAGGTCTCTCGTGAAAAATAACTTTATTTTGGCGATCTAACAAAAAAAAATGGCCAAATGGGAGGCATTTGGCCATTTTTTTTAATTTATCGGTAGCCAGTTTCAGTATGTTTCTTCTTTCACAGTTTGGATCGGATTTCTTCCAATTTTGAAGTTTGTTCCCTGGACGGTTGATTTATGGGTAGCCAATTTCAGTATGTTTTTTCTTCCAAAGTTCCAAATGTTGAAAAATTTCAATAACCGGTTTTTAAAACATGACTACCACTTTTTGACGACTATTGATATTTGATTCACTAGGTCTTGGCTGGTCACAATTTCCCTGGACATTCTTATGTATAAATTCATGAAAGCATGCAAAATATTCTACGTGTAGTAAAGATGCATAATATGTTATCTTCAAGGATTGCATCAGGAAATCATTTGAAAGACATTATTTATCGCGTTTTGTTAAGCATTTGTTTTTTTTTTTATTGTCCTTGTATAGATATTTATTGGATTTGCTTAAAGATCATTTCATAATTTCCTGTCGAACACAATGTGATGCAGAGAGCAAATTTTACAACGTCCCTGATTCATCAGTAGGCAAAATACCGGTTTTGTTGTAATATTTTCTAAAGCGCGTGTGATTAATGATATATTTTGCTATATTCCCGGTGAATTCATCAGTTGCAAAGCATCATATTTGCTCATTAACTTTTTATGGTGAAATATTATTGTTATTATTATCATTATTATTTTTGTAATCCCTTTTTTTATAGATGAGACATCTATAGATTGAGGGTTTATTTATATTTCTGTTTACAGGTTCGTGTTTTTTAAACATTTTACATTTTAACATTAAATAGCAAAGGGCGTATGCTAAGCACAAACATGCGTGCGGAGAAATTTTTTCGTTGTTCAGCCACTTTTGGGTTCACTCGACTTGCGTTAGAAGGACTAGTTCGCATCAATTTTTTTGTGGGGGTAGGAAGGTGGGGGGGGGGGGTGGCGACGTGGTATGTAAGTTATACGTGGAGAGCTGAGGCTATTTCTCACAACTCATAACATTTTGTAGTCTAGTGTTGTGTGGAAGGATACGACATGTGAGTCCGGAGTTGGTCATCGTTTTCCCCCGGTGATTTGTGTAAAATTTACGAAATGGTAAAAGCGGTATAAAAACACTCAGTCTCAGGTATCTCAAACGGGTCTTACGTTATTTTATAAGTATAAACTGGGTATAAATTATAGAAAGAAAAAACTGTCATCCTGTTGTTATAATGCTACGTAGTCCGGCAATACACCACTGCTAATGTTATTCTAAGGTTCGCAATCGAGCCCAAACCGAACGGAACCGGACCGAAACTTCGGTTTTGTTTTTTTGTTTTTTTTTGTTTTTTTTTTTTGTTTTTTTTTTTTGTTTTTTTTTTTTTTTTTTTGTTTGCGTAGTATATATTCAGTGAGATTGTGGGAGAGGTGTAGGCTGCAATAGTTGACATGGAAAGTGTTGCTGGAAAATTATTGAGTTTGCGTGCTATGGATAGTTATTTTTTGTCCTTTTACAGGCGTGCAGATAGAAGCACTTCATTGCTTTGAAAAAAAAATGTCACTCAGTTTGTTGTTTAACAGATTGACGAAGCTTTCTTTGCAAAAAAAATAAATAAATAAATAAGGAGGAATTCATGTTTAGCGATGGAAACCGAAAAAGAACACTACACCAGAAAACATGCTGCGGTGAGGGAGGGGGTGGGGGGGGGGGGGGGGTAGAGCGGAACAGGATAGACTGCTGCACCCAGAGTAGAGGGTCCGGGTGGCTTTTCGCCTGAGAAATCTCGGTTCCCGCGAGCCCTGAGCGAACAAAAACAGATGGGCACCGAGCTGAAATTTTCGAGAGAATTGCGAACACTTATTATACTGCGTAGTCTATACCTCACGGTCCGGGGAGGTGCTGGTGATGTGAAAGTTAATGCACTGATGATTGAGAAGAGGGTCAGCGTTGGACGGACAGGTGGTTGCGGTTGGGTGGTTGAGACGGACCGTTTGCCTTTTACAGGAAGGATGTTGTAAATAGTGAGGATCCGAGTGAGCACGATATTTGTGGACATTCTTAGTTTGTTAATCCGTTTTTTGACTTTTTTCTATTTAGTTTGTTGTGTAAATAATGAATGTGCAAGGCACAGTTGTTTACAAATGGCATGAGCTTCATTGACGCTTCATTTCTGTGTAATTATCACATTTTTGTGATAATTTCATTTCTGTGTGATTATCACAGTTTATGTGAAGTCTGTGTTGATGTTTTGTTTTACATGTTCAAATCAGGTTATGCTTTATTAGTGGAATTTATAAGATTTTTAGATATATATCTAAACGTAAGGACAGAAGTTGTTCCAGTGAGAATATTTTGGTAAATTATTGAGAAATTTTCATAAGTTTCAAACGTTATATTATAGGAACATAAATGGTATTTATCGCACTTTATAGCGGTAAAAAAGATGGCCCTGCTACGGTGATCCTTTATTGCAGGATAAGTGACTAATTAAAACACCCCTCGATAAAGACGTGTTCACACTCAGCTTTTGTCAAACCAGCTTACTATAACTTAATTTAAAGTAAAATTTTGGAGAAAAGCACAAGATCTGCTGCACAGTGTTATCGTCCCAGTGGAGTTACAGATTCACGCTGCGGTTGCTCTGGATCAGCTACTTGTTAAAACCTGTAAATCTACAACTGAAATCTGTTTATACCGGTTCGCATCACTTCTGAGGGTTACAACGTGGAACATCATGAAAAACTATATATGCAGTGAAACAGAGTGCATGGCATATTGTGTTAAACTTGCATTCTATATACGTAAAGTTAATGCCTGTTAAATCGGTTTCCCTTTCTGTATAAGGTCAGGGTCAATTCCGAGTACACGTGACGACACACGATTTTGTAGTCGAGTGTTGCCTTTATTTATTCACTTAGCCTATAATAACGGATCACCGCAGGAGAACCAGCTTTTTTACCTTCATAAAGTGCAATAAATATAGCTGATGTTCCCAAAATAAAAAAAATGAAAATTTTCATAACTTTTTCTTTATTTACCAAAATATTCTCATTCTAGACACAACTTTTATCCTGACCTGTAGTTTATAAGACTTAATCAGCTGCTTTTATATTCACAAAATGTAAGTGAGATTCGTACTTTTCTTAGTAGACTGAATTCGATCAAAATATGGACATATTGTGTGTTCATAACCGAGGATTATCGCTCAATTAATTAAGTCTCCCCGACCTTAGGGGACATATAGTTTTCGTACGTTCTGTGTGTGTGTGTGTGTGTGTATATGCGTGTGTGTGTTATGTGCAAAATATTCCGAGATCGAAAACTCGTATCAACTTCAAAAATGGTTTGATTATTCCCTGGGTAGATTGGAGGGTTCTGTCAACTTTTGACGGTTGTTGCTTTGTTAAGGAAGGCTGACGTCATTACCTAATTGTGTGCGTTTTCTCTGTCTCTGAACACAGGAGAAACGTTGGAGTTCGTTCGATTGTTGCGTATTAGATTTGGAAGTTTCTACCTAATTTTGCTGCGCGTTGAACAGGCGATGGCCGCATATGCCGTTATTACTGAAATATGTACAGGGTTCGCGCTGGGTCCTCAGGAAAGTGAGTCAAAAAAGGAAAGTGTGACTCAGTTTGGTCTAGAAAGACTCGGCGAGTTCCGAAAAAGTGAGTCGTTTCGTAAAAAATGCCCAAAAAGTGGACAAAAACCCCGCCAACGCGAACCCTGATGTGTCTGTTGTTTTGACTGGAAAACTGTGTATAGATATTCCTTGTGGCAATCGGGCGGTTCTGTCAACTTTTGATGAGTGTGGCGAAATTTTGGAGGGCCTATAATGTCATTATGCAGAAGTCTTGTGTGCAAGTTGTCTCAACTGCTGAAGGTCCTTCAGAACTGGTGAGAATGTTGCTTGTATCTTCGAAAGATTCTTCTGAAATTTTTGGCAAATTGATCAAGCGAGGACCGTATATGACGCCATTACGTAAAAGAGTTATCTGTTGTAAACAAAATCGCGTGTGTAAAATATCTCGATAACGGAAAATCGGATCGACTTCAACTTAGTTATTCGTTAGATAAGTCGAAGGATTTTGTTTAACTTTAAACGTGTATAGAACATTAAAGAAGGCACAGGAGAACAATGGGTTTGTATGGGAGACGTAGTTTTTTTAGACCCCAACCGGGCGAGCCCGGGGGGTCTATAGGATTGCCGTCTGTCCGTCTGTGTGTTACACTTTGGATTCTGTTTGGTTTCCACGTAAGTTCTCCGAAACTATTTACCCTAGGCAAATGCTACCTTGCTACCTAAAATATATATATTGAAGTTGTGCAAAACGTCGTGTTATTTTTCAAATCGGTCAACAATTGTATCACCGGCTTGGCCAAATGACGTGTCCGAATAAAAGTCTGATTTATCCAATACTTCTGTTCACATATAATTCGTATACTTAATTCACTTATTTGGTTTCCATATGACCCATAATATTCGCACCTTAAGATTTATGCACACATTGATAATTATTTATTAATTATTTCTCTTATTTCATTTCACTTCCTCGTTTCATATATGTTTTACTTTATGCTTTTCCTTCCGATAACAATTTCCTTATGTTGTTCTAATTCTATTCGTATATTCGTGGACCTGAAAAGTATCGTCAGTTTCTGTTTTTCTTTATCATCAAGTGTGGCTTCTGTTAGGTCCAGTCCAAGTTCCTCTGCGACTTTTATACATTCTTCATCAGACATACCTGTTTCGACGTTCTTGGATGTTTGCTGGTTTGATTCAGTTTCTAGCGAACCGAAATCTGCGCACTTACCTCTCATTTTCTCTTCATCTGAGATAGAGACACCTTCAACTACCTGCACGTCATTTTCAGGAACTGGCGTGAACCGAGCTATTTTCTCACCTTATTTGAGTCGAACATCCCTTTTGTGTTGGATTAAATATCTCGTATGTTGCTTTAGAACTCGATATTAAGACTTTTTCACCTAATAGGTTATGATTTGCTGACAACCTTCTCATTGGCTCCAAGATACCATTTATGCTCTTAAACCTATGTTTGATTTTGACTGGAATACCGTGTAAGAGTTCGCAGGGTCGCTGAGGGTCCCAGCAGGTCCCAGCAGATGACCATTACTGGGAGTTTCCGAAAAGAAGCTCCCCCCATATAAAAGCCCCGGGGCTCTTATTAGGAAACTGTTTCCCAATAGAAGCCCCGGGGCTTCTATTTGGAGTAAACATAAAGACCTGAAAAAGTCGTTTCCTAATAAAAGCCCCCTCCTTCCCTGCAAGGCTTTTTAGAACTCATGTTTACTCGCATGCAGACATGGTACATTTAATCCTTAGATATGAGGCAGACTCTAGACATGTTCTGCGTCGTTGCCTAATCCTGTGCTTTGCACAAGGCGAACAGACACCCCCCTCCCCACTGCGACCTTTACTCCGGAGTATTACTGGAAATATAACGGGCTGAGTACTGAAACGGGCGGCGTGATGTTGCCTGTCCTTCCCTGCAAGTCTTTTTACAACTCGTGTTTACTCGCAATGCAGACACGGTGCACTTAATCCTTTGATGTGTGGCAAACCCCTAGATGCGTTCTGCGTCGTTGCTTAATCCTGTGCTTCGCACAAGGCAACCCCTCCCCCCCCCCCCACTTTACCAGACTTTTTTAGCTATTGTTGTTTTTATCTGTTTTGTTATTGTTTGCGGATATCCGTAGCATGTAGTGCTTTAATAAGAGATTGATGGTAAATTTTCCTTTTTTCCAATAAAAACTTATCGACAACCCCCCCCCCCCCCCCCCCCCATCTAAAAGATAGAGGCCCCGGGGCTCTAATTAGGAAACTGTTTCCTGATAGAAGCCCCGGGGCTTCTGTTTGGTTTCTAAATGAGCGCCTGAAATTGGGCAGTTTTCAAATAGAAGCCCTGGGCTTTTTTCGGAAACCCCGGTAATAGGTTGCTAGACTGACTCCAAGATACACGTTTGTACGCCAGAATTCGAATATATCTGCTGTCAAAACCGCTGGCCTTATATATTACTCGGGCCACTCGGCGGGTGCTGACACGCAGTTGGGATCACAAGAGTTATACCACATAACGATCGCTAATTGCAATTTACGTACTATTGCTAACACATTAGTTTTCGCACTTACGATTTTTAACTAAGAACCAGCGGATTAACTAATCCCTTACGCCCAACATGCCTACACTGCACGAAGCTATTATTCTTTTGTTATAATGTCCCATTGATCCTATTGCCTGGACTGTCATGTTTGGCGCTGTTTGTTGACCATAATACTAATTACAGTGACAGCTGTATGTGTGTGACTCTACCACTATTGTTTTAATTCATAATGGGATTTATGTACGTCTTATTTTGTTTATGTTTTTGTTTTTTCATTGTCCTAATTCTCACATTGAATATTAATTTCATTCTAAGTTTTGAGAACAAGTTCCATTTACATATGTATAAACACGCATATATGCTTTGACTAAATTCTGATCAATGTGTCCCCTTTGGTCCACTTCTGATAATTGCCAAAATGGCGACTTGTCAAGAATTGTGATCTCTTGAGATAACTGCAATGTAAGACTTCTGTTTTCCACCCGAGTTCTCCGAAACTATTTATCCTAGGCATATGCTACGTTCCACAGTGAAAATATATATTGAAGTTGTGCAACGTCGTGTTATTTTTCAAATCGGCCAAAAATTGCCATAATGGCGACTTGTAAAAAATTGTGATCTTTTGAGATAACTTCAATGTAAGACTTCGGTGCTTTCCACTCAAGTTCTCCGAAACTATTTATCCTATGCTTATGCTACCTTGCATAGTGATTATATATATATTGAAGTTGTGCAACGTTGTATTATTTTTCAGATTGGTCGAAAATTGCCAAAATAGATAATTGTAGTGTAACACTTGGGTGCTTTCTACGTGAGTTCGTCGAAAGAGAGGCAAATGCTTCAGTAATCTGATAATCTATTGAGCTTCTATCACAAAGACACAACGAACACGATACTATTTCACTGTTCTCTCTTCTCTATCAGTGCAAGTAATGTTTTTTCCTACCAGTGATTGCTATCGGTTGCTGATTCCTATATTCCAGTGATTGTTCTCGTTTAGTCAATCAGTGTTCGGTTGGGATCTGCGCCTTCGACGATGGATTGTTTCCTTTTCTTTTCTTGTTCACAAAAACAGGGTTCTCAGCGTACATTTTGGGAAAAAAGAATGCAAAAGGCGGCAAAAAGAACTCATTTGAATAAGAACAAAAAGTACAAAGCAAGACGTATAAGTAAAAAAGGACAAAAACAAAGTTGGCCAGAAAACTATAAAAACTATTTTGGAGGCAACCTAAATGTAAAGTTAAGAGAAATCATAAAGAATTCCCCCTTCTCCCGTGTTTAAAAATAGTGAAGCTAAGATGCATAATTTTTTGTCAAATAATATTCTTCAAAGGGTTAGTGTGCCATAAATCTGATGTGCGAAAAATACGTACTTTTGCTTCTTGACTAAATTTACCAAATTCTCAGAAATTCCATTTTATTCGCCAGCTGAAATTTGATACCCGTTTACTTCTTCATGTAAATTGCAGTGTTATTCAAACGCAGATCACATAAAAGGTTTTATTTAAAATTATTTTCAAAATAAATTTTAGAAACACATCTGCAACAATCAACAAAGTTTTAACACACAACAAAATAAAAGCGGAATAGCGATTTACTAAGAAGATCACATAAGTGAACAATGTAAATAATTAAATAAGTACATAGTTCATTCTTTGCAGACTGAAGGAGCCCATTCTCTTCATATTCCTTACCTCTATACAGATATCTTTTTGCACGAAAAGAGTACTACGGGTAATGTGTTTTAAATCAGAATAAAAGGACGTTTCTGAAGTTACAACACTGTGCTTACACCGAATTTCAAAGTAATCTTTAACTTAACATAATCTTTAACATAATTATGAGCATGTTTGAGCACAGAAAAAATCAGTTCAAAAACTAAGAACATGGCGTTAAATTAATGGAAATAGTACACAAAATGTGCCATAACAGAATATATAATTCGCAGTTAAAACCCATATACACAACATTGACACCACGTTGTAAAGCATCAAATAAATCCATTAAAGAAAAAACACTTAAAAAGGGAGTTATGCAAAAAAAATTTATGTGCATATTTTACCGTACAGGTTGCAGAACAGAAGTTCAGTGTATAACGTTCGAGATCACTATTCCACTTGAATAAAGCACGTTAACTTTAACAAACATATAGCTTCCCTAGAATAAAAATATAAAATCTAACTACCCTGAGTGAAGCAAAAGTAACTATTAGATATACACAAAAATACATCTTAGCACCAAAAATTGCAGTTTTCAGATATATCACCTTCACTAACTCAAATGCTGTGAAATACTAAAATACTCGGAAATCATTGTAATGCATCATCCCAAAAAAATATAAAACAAACTTCAAATCTACAACCCAATAAAATATAAAACTGCTAATGCAAGAACGAATAAGTATAGAATAGAAGTTATAGAATTATGTGAGTGCAAATTTAATTGGCATATCGTATCAAACATAATAGAACAATTCAATGTAGTTGAAACATATATTGCAGAAAAGATGATACGATAATGTTTGCGCAACATCGTCTACATTGCTTGTAAATACATCAAGTGCATTTTAAACGGATAAGCAAATGAATTGCCACCTCAATATTTTAGAGATTTGCAAGTACATAGCAAAGTTAGTAACCTTTTCGGAATTCCGATTATCTTATTCCACTGTAAATTGTAGATAGCTAACGTACATAAGGTATAATAGCATCTCATTTGTTACCCTTCCAATAATGGGCGGCTGCAGTCGTAGTTGCATGCGCCTGCTGGGGAGCATATCCTGTCGTAATGACCACCCTCCGTACAAGAGATTGTGATGTGACACCGGCAGAATAAGGGTGGCGATAAAACTTTCCTCAATAAGTACTTCACCATTTATACTCATTTTCTTGGGGCGTCAGCACATAAATGTCTGTACATAGGAAAGAAGCGGCTCTATAAACTTCTGCCTGCGTTCCCCAAATCCCATTCTGTTTATGTCTGAAAAATGTTTTGGCGACATCCTCGTCAATATACATTTGAAACGGTGATATTTTTCTCCATAAATTCATTATATTTTCTCTGACTTCCGAGTGAGGCTGTTCACTTCCATACAGATATTTTCTAATCGCTCTAAAGAAACAGTTACCGCCACCCCTTATCTTGTCTATGTTTCTCCAAAAGACTTGTGAGCTTTGTCTGTTTGTACTTTGGTTCATCATATGGAACAGTAGAAGCCTGACGTTTAGGCTTTTTATCCCGCAGTTGTGCCTTTTGGGAGGACTTTTACCCTAAGCGCATCCAGTTCTTTTGTTGATATGGAAAAACTTCTTGCCACTTATATTGGCTGTTTTTATATTTAATTGTCCTTCTGTCAGCAATTAATCGATTTTGCGATGCATCGACTTCGTTTCTTGTTTTAGACTCCAACAGAACCTTTTCTTTCGCTTCAATTCAGTTCTGTACTTGAAGTTTTCAGAGCGAATGAACGTCTTCTTTTGCTTTTTTTACTCTTCTGCTTTGCGGCGATTATGAGCTGCAAACGCCTCACGGCCGGCTTTAAGTCTGCTTTCGGTAAATTTCGTATTGTGTACCTGTTCCTGTGAATTTTCAAGTTTCGATGTTATAGACATCAACCCATTTATCAACTGGATGCCAAGCACACTTCTATGCTTCGTAATGATCCGGCTGCTACGCACAGGCGTTGCCATGGATTAGGTAAAGGGACATTGTGACTACCAAGGACAGATGCGCAAACTTGAGGTAACCACCAAGGTATCTTTCAGCTAGAACACAGTTACGATGCGCGGTAATGTCTTCACCTGCCTTTTCCTTTCTTGATTTGTCAATTGCACATCGTCGCCATTCATTTTCAACCTTGTTAACCGTCGACGTTTTTGTTTAATTGACCTAAAGAACCAGTCATCCTTTTTACTGCGGAAAGCTCTGCAAGTTCTTTCTGTACATTTAAGTAAAGAAATTGGAGATCTTGAAGTGTTTGGTTCTCTAGGGGAAATATTTATCAGTTTTTAAACAGCTGTTGTGTAGAATTTCCCACATCATGGTAAAACGTCTTATTCTGCTTCCGACTTCCGGTGTTGAAGACGTGCCTGATTTGTCTTTCCAAATGAGACGTTTTTGTCCAGTAGTTGGTTATCTCGTTCTTCAAATTGAACTTCCAACAATGCCGATTACGTTCTGACCTCTTTTAGTAACTCAGATTCTAGAAACTGTGCCACTATTGTTTTCAGGAGATCCCACGTTTCCCGAGGCAGTAAGTGAAAACAACCCTCTTGGGGCTGAAAAAAATTTGAGAAGACTGAAATTTGGGAAGGGCTGTATCAAGGAAAGTCACATGGGTATGGATAAGCGGGTCCTTCAAACAAGCGAGGATTCGTTTGGTTCACTCTTGCTTTGCAACCTCTGGATGATTCTTTTTCGATTTTTCGAAAAAGTAAAGCACTGCCTCCCACTGCTCAAGCAGTCTTTCGGTTACAGACAGTATGCTGAGCCAGCGAGTGCTAACCAAACATACTATTATCTTTCAACTATATTATCAAGTATTCTTGGACTAATCTCGTTCTATGCTTAAAGAAATTGAACATTTGAAATTGGCATAGGACACAGCGTTATGAACATGGTTGAGGGAACATCCTCCAATGTCTAGGAAGTTGGGTGCATATAAAGCTTTGGCCAGTTGGATAGTGCCGTGTTTTTTCCCCTCGCATTAGGGGGTGGGGGCTGTCGGGCATAATATGAACGATGTTAACCCACGGGATTCCGTCTTCGACAAAGCTTATGTTGATTATTTTGCCGAACTCCTCAGCCGTGCCTTTTACATAGGCAGCTTTGTAGAACTTTGTCACAATAGCACCATCCTTAAAGTACTTAGCAAACTCTGTAAGTACTTATTACCGAACGACTTGGTCGATTCATCTATCAGCAGGCTAAAGTTTGTTGCTGCAAGATCTTGCACTAATTCAGAGTGCTGCGCGGGATGGAATCCATCTAAAATGAGGTAAATTAACTTGATCTGCTACAAGAAAAGTAGTACAGCAAAAAGATTTGCACAGTCTACGCCGATATTGTTTGTCAAGTCATGCTTGGAACAAATGCTGCCCATCTCATTTTGGTAGTTAAAGTATCATCGCAGCTGAAATGTTCTTTTCCTGGAGCATGTTCTATCTTCGGTATGGGTGGTTGGATTTTCCAGGCAGACAGTGGTGTAAGGTGCTTATTCGAAGAGGCATACTGTGCAAGAGCGGGCTTACCCATGCTTCCGACATACACTTACTTACTGAAAATCAAACAGGTCACCGTGAATGGATCCGTCACACACTCTTTTGACCACTGATCAATTTATGTTTTCCCCGTTCACTGTCTGTTCATCCAATTCTTGCTCCCACTTCTTCCAATATGCTTGTTTTCTTATTTGGTCTTTCACCATAAGTTGGAACGAAAATACAACACGTGAAATATGTGCTTGTGAAATAAAAAACTGAAATGTTGGTCAAGGTTTTATGTAATAATCAACAGGGATCATTACTACTTATCACAGTAATCGAATATATATTATTTTAAATGAATATGCTCAAGGACTTCAAAAAGTTAACAATTAAACATGTTCTATATATAGAGCACACAAAAAACGGGCATATACTGCTGCTGCTCACCGATGCTAGACAATGCTTACTTGTGCCGCCCCTTTACAGACTGCTATAAGTTTTGTCACATTTCATAGGGAATGTTTCTGCCTAAAAAAGCACATAAAAACATAAATATGAATTTTTAAAGTTGAATCTTGTGAATTGAACAATGATATTATTAAAAGTGAAAAATAGAGCTAGATGGCACAGAGAAATGGACGGACAATCTCAAACGTATATACCACGTCCGTCCCCAGGTGAGTTATATAAATAGGTATTACCTTTGGCTCACCTTAGTCGTTACGCTCAGATTTTGCCATCATAGTAGTTGCTGTTGCTTAAATTTAAATTTTCGTTTTAGCTCCTTATATTATTGCTAATATTAACGTTTCTCCCACTGTTGTTTTGTTCTTTCCATTTATTTATTTATTTAGTAGCGATGTACTTTGGTTGGGTCAAAATGGTAAACAAAGCGCAACGGCGGCAATAATCGGCACTGGCTGAATTGCCACCCACATAATTTCGATATCCATAAAAAATTTAGCTTCTCGCAAGAAATTTAGAAGACTCCTGACTAAAACTCTGACTTGATAGGATTTAGAGCAAAACACAAATCATCAAAGCGTTTTGAAATAAGGAGGAAATCGGAAAAATTTGCGTTTTTTGTGTAGGCAAATTTCAAAAATTATTCGTGATTCATAAAAAAAAAGCTGACGGACAGGTGTCTAAGACAACGACGAAACGAGGGACAAGCCAGTTGGTTGGTTGGATTAGTTCACCCCAAAAATAGTGTTTAAACGGTAACAATATCAAAGGGAAGAGCACTAGACCTTACAATAGTTAATTTTTTTTTACCCAGCTTACGTTACCCAGCTAACGTTTCAAATAAAGACTAAATATTTGAAAAAAGTACACTCCGGCAACCCTGCAAAAACAAGAAACTATTTGGGTGTCAGTTGATTGTGTGTGATATATCCCTGTACACTCATGTGTGCGCTGGCCGCTCTAGTAACATATTGGAAATGTCGTGTAGTAGTCTTGAACTCCATCCAAGTAGCCGATTTGGTATCCCAGTAACTATTTACTTAGGTAATTAAAGTTTATACCATCGTTTGTAATGCATTATTTTGAGACGCAACGTGAAAATACGATCCGACCATTTCTCACGCACAAGGATACGCTTCTGTTCTCGCAAAATAGTGAAGTTCGCAACTGGTTGTAACATACAACGTGATGACTGCTTTGTTTTGTGTTTTTTTTAATCTTGTTGGTCGTTTTGTAAATAATGAATGTGCAAGAGAGTTCTTTATGAATAGCATAGGCCTCGTTGGCCCCTTCATTCCTGTGAGTTATCACAGTTTATATAAAGTCTGTGTTATTGTTAGCTGTTCAGAGTTAGGTCATGCTTTATCAATGTAATTTATACAATTTTTTAGATATACATGTGGTTTATAAGACTTAATCACTTGCTTTTAGCATAGCTATATATATCTACAAAATGTAAGTGTAAGTGTTCTTAATAAAACGAATTTGATCAGAATTTTAAACGAGATTTTTTTCTGCAGGAAGCCAGTGAAGTTTGGATTTTAAGAGTGCACAAAGTGTGGTCAAATGTGTTTGCCCCCAGAATTATTCTGGCAACCATGTTTGGCCAAGTTGAAGCTTGTTGTCTCTGATATTTTTGGGACTCGTTTGGTATTTTGAGAGTAGTGTATTGCAGAAGACTGATCCACCGGTGAAAAGGCATGTACCAAAGACTCGGTAACCTGGATTGATAGAGATTTTCTAATTTTGCCGATCCATTTCAAAGAAAACAAGGAAGTTGATTTTTATGTTGATAAAAGGAACCATCAAAAGCTTGTCAAAAATTCAGCGAGGGTTTTTCCCAGAGTCAGAGGAGTTAACCGCATAGTCGCCGGTGCGTGTGGTTAACAGTTCTAGCCGACCTAAGCTGATGTTATCGATCAGAAACACCTCAGTTACGTCATCATTTAATTTTGGAAGATAGGGGATCATCCGGTTCTTTTAATGTAATATGCATTCTTCAGTTTTCGTGGCAGAGAGATTTATCCAAATTTATGCAAATTTGAGCATCATCGGAATGATAATCCACACCATGATGATTTGAATATCTGCAAGAGGCGAGATGTATAACACGAAGATCAGAGGGCCTGGGATAGATCCTTGGAGCGCGCCATTACCAACAGGCTTTGGATCTGGGATACGTGAATCAGATTTAACCACTTGGCACCACTTCCTGGGGGTACTGGGAAAACAATCTCAGAACTTTGCCCGTGAGGCGGAAACGGTTTTTTAAGGCGGCTTAATAGAACTGAATGATCCAGGTTGTTTCGTTGCTCTTTATCCAAAAATCAAACCTTATTTATCTGGAAAAAAGCGGGAATCGGCTTTAAATGATATTGAATCAGGATGAACCCAAGCACATGACCTAACATTTTTCCTGTCTCGAGTACATAGGGCAATCACAGAGCTGATGAGCCCTTTTATGGAGTACGAGTGTCATACAAACCACCTCTTCGCTAATTGAACATGCTCATTCTTTCGGTAGACACACCGTGTAAATCATCGTCCTTTGACGAATTTCGTATGACGTCACGAAATGTCATCGGGCATACATATTTCATGTATTAGATGTTGTTGGACTGGTTTCAAATGTCTAGAATTTCTAGAATTATTTCTTAGGGTGATTTTCTTAATAGAGAACCATATTCATGAGAATCAGCAAAAAAATACAAGTGAAGCAGTAGAGAAGCCAAAAAAATGTTTTCAGTCAAAACTGGTCACGGGATCAGACAGAAGTTAATCACACCAGAAATACACTTGAAAGATTTCACAAAGTCGGAACTACAGGTGGTGCCAGATCGCACCGTGAAGCCAGGAGTGAAGGCGGATTCTAACAGGAAAGGTGCCGAAAGCTTATAGAAGTGTGGGGGGGGGGGGCGGTGTTGCACATATACATATCAGAACCGATACAGTTACTATGTCGCAAGATTTACATAATTCTGTCGTATCGGGCTACGCGACGGGGAAGAACAAAGACAGAGGTCATATAGAACAGGTAGTTCTTTGACGTTGTTCGCAGAAGATTTTAAAAAAGAAACAAGGCTTAATACTATAATGGTTTCTTGTTTGATAAAAAAAATGAAGCTGAATAACAACGACGTACACATATTATATATCAACTGGCAATACACTTGCTATGTAAAGTCTACAATTAAAATAAACAATTGGCACATGATTGTGAGGTTTGCGAGATGAAGCACACAAAACAATTCATAAAGCTGCTTGACCCACAAGACCGAAAACCACTCCGTCCATGACGAAACATGATGCATACAATGTTCACGGTTTTCGCCCGTTTCATCGCAGCTCTTTCCAACTCCAACAAACGCAGTTATTCAAAGTGCACAAAAATATAACTTCATGCTATCGCAAGATCAATATCACTCAATTCTCCGATATAAAAAACCTTTACAATACTTGGCTGTACAATAGTACGTGCTTTAATTTTACATTTATTCTGGCAAATAATGACGATAATTATCACATAAGACAATGGCGATTTATGTATAAACCACTTATTTGGCATTAACGGACTCCTTCAAACTTCAGCCATTTTTGATGCACCGCCATCAAACCTGGATTGCTGAAAAGGGTGCATTCCTTAATGACTTACGACTTGCAGCTGGTTTTTTTAATCAGTTACCAGTAGGCCATTTCCTCACATCACGACTTTGCTAGTATCACAGCATAGTTCGCATTCATCGTAAAGTAAATAAAGTAATAATTATATATGCATATATCTGCAACGTCTAATTACTTGGCACGTTCAGGACAAAGACATCTGAACCTACGTCGCAGGACGGAAATCTACATCACAGGGCGGAAACCTACGTCACAGGGCGGAAACCTACGTCACAGGGTGGAAACCTACGTCACAGGACGGAAATCATGCTGGACGCAATGTATGTGATGATATGCACTTTTTAAAATAAAAATACTATTCAAACGGGACCAATAGCTCCCATTACTGTTATCACAAAGTTCGCATATATGTCAAATGCATTGAAATAATTCTTATCAACCATTTATTCTGTCTCTTACTGAAGTACCGGGCACAGTACCACCAAAAGTAAAAAAAAAAAATAATAACGAGCAATGCATGGGGCGCGCACAGCCGTGGTGTGTCAGTGAAGCAAGTCAGCATTACACTTTCTCCACGTCCGTGGCTTGCGGGCTGCTCGGAGCCATTGTGCCGGAAGTGCTGCCGTCCTCGGCGTTCTCGACCGTTGTGCCGAGAATAGCTTCAATGTCCTCCACCACAGCCTGCAACCACAACAAAACGCTATTTGTCGTCAACATCGCAGCACGCGACCACTTCCCACAGAAAAGACGGTGGTTTGCAAACTTTATTTTCTGTTCAGAAAAATATTATATCCGCGCTCACCATTTCAGTATTAAATATAAGTCTAAACCATATACTTCGTGAAACAAGGGATGGTGGTATTTACGTTAATAAATTCACTAAGTTTCCTATGAGGCTGCCTAAGGGAAACAATTAAAAATCGATAGCGACGTACTTTGAAATTGCTTGTTCCCTGCATATTTGGTGCTGATATTTCTTGATGCACAACTGTCAGGTTTCTGGCAAATGTGGCAAGCGCTCCTTGTAAATTGTCTCCTATTGTTCTGTGACACCACATACGAACCAGATTAATAAACCAAAAGTAGGTACATGAATGCTTTACCGCAACAACCCCCCCCCCCCCCTACCCATCTGAATGTAAAACAAACCACACTGAAGCATGCAAATCAACGGCTTGAGCGGTTCTTTCTACCGTTGCTACAGAAGGAAATATTTATTTATTGGACTCGTATTTTATTTGTTTCTCTTTAAATTATGCATTCACTTCAAAATTATGATATACTCACAGCATGCCTATGTTTTCTCGGTTTGTGCTATCTACCAGTGTGAAAACAGTTCCTTGCTTTTCCTGCAAGAATTAAAACAGATTGGTAAACAATACAGAAGAAAGATCAGAGTTTTAAGACCTTTCACATAACAACTGACGCCCCAAAGACACTTTCATAATGGATTATTTAAGATCACAAAGAATCCACTCCAGTAGTGAAGTAAGCAGCATTCTTTCGTTTACTTGCGCTCCCTCCGACCCCCGTCTCCGCCCTCCCCCCCCCCCCCGATCCCCCTCACCACCGATATGGGCTGACCTTGATATCGTAGCCGATGCCGTGCGCACGACACATCTGGAAGAAGACGCTGTAGTGGACGACGGAGAGGTTGGTGTGGAAGAGCTGCGTGCTGAGCACGGCGTAGCGGTTCGTGTTCGGCGGCTCCTCGTCCTCTTCCCTTTGTCTGCATCACACAGAAAATCACACGCACACTAGACACATTTGCAACATCAAAACGTGTCATTGACTCATTTAAGGAAAAACACCAAGACCTACATAACGATTTAAATGACCTTTTTAGAACATCAAATGAAACAATAAAAGAAAAGACATGTCAACTACACGCACAAAAAATAAAGTCAAGAATGGTAGCAAACCTCCGTCTCCTGCTCTTCTTCTCCTCCTTCCTGGGTGGGGGCACATCGAAGAAGTGAGTCTTAGGGTCGAGCTTGCCAGCCGTTGTGAACTCGAGCAGCCTGAACATGGCCAAGCTGTCGCTGTAGGAGAGACCCAAGTCCAGCGCCCATAGCTCCTGCTGCATCTGTACAACGATAGGAAGAGCCGTGCAGTACCCGGATTCAACGATTTTCTTGCCGGAGTATGCATCATCAAAGTGCCGGAAATAATGTCCACAAGAGGACCTCACAAAAATGCTTTGCCGCCTTTATGTAGGTTCTACTTTATTTCATTTCAAAAATTTTCCAAAACCATGTTTTACTGCACAATTATTACAACACCAGTCACTATTTCATTTAAATGTTTTTAGGGAGTGCTCTGTAAGCCAATACTAATACTTCCCAACACGGCGAAGTAGTAAATCAATGCTGCCATGGCCTGAGAGCTGCGAGGCACACTTACCGTCCTGGGGTGGATGAAGGTGACGAAGTCGAGCGTGAGATAGCCGACAACGCCGCGCGCCTTGCAGGCCCGCGCGATTCGGAAGCAGGCGTCATTGAGCTGCTCCGGCTCCACGGACGACTGCGGCACGGACAGGCCCCAGCACTGCAGCGGCGAGTCGGCATGGATCTGGTCGCCCAGGCACACGATCTTGATCACACCATTGGGCTCGATGACCATGTCGACGGTGATGGCGGTGGTGCTGTCGGATGGCGGGCACGCTTCTATTACGCCACCTGGTGGGTTATAACAGACACCCTCATCAAACGCCATAAAGTCAGCATCTTTTTGTTTTGGCTCTTTTTCCTAACAAGATCTCTTTTGTTTCATTGGATAAGATTTGTCACAATATAAATTAAAAATCAACTATAACAAAGTGATTTTCTTATATCCCCGTTGAATATTCTGATGTTACAACTGAATAAAGAATAACTTGCAACAATTATTTATTCATAATAACATCTGGTGGCAGGTTCCCTCTTCGAATGCTGCTGTACAGTGTCCTGTAACTTTTTTGACACGGCTGTGACAATAACTAGGAACAAGCCTTTAATTAGGTGACGCAGGAAGGCGACGGCAACATATTGTGAACTGCCTAAACCACGTAACGTAACGTGGCTGGTCTGGCCTCTTAAAACTCAGCATGTTGTGCGGTAACACACAATCGAGTCCCACACTAAATGGCTGTGATAATTGACTGGCACGAACACGCAACGGCTATTGTGACGCGTGGTCGTGTCGTCATGCAGGTCGGTGTGTTTTGCGTTTATGTGTTGTTTGCGTTTTTCGAAGAGCAATAAAACGGATTTGGTGTGGACAAATTGAAAGCAAGAACTGTTTTTCTTAATTCCGCATTGGGTGAGCTTTGAAACACTTTTTTTCGTTCGTCCGTGTGTCTGAATCCCATAACTCAACATAGACAATTGTTGTCCTAATGTCGAAGCATTCACCACCAAGAGACAGAGCGACTGGAAAGCTCACCTTTACTGAGAAATGCATTGATAAATATAGGCCAGCTGGCGTAAGCAGTCTGGTTGGAAGGAACTGCATAGTTTTCCAGTAAGGACGGTACTTCTTGGTGAATTTTAATGTACGCTGCCTCTTGTGCCCATTTCTTACTCCATTTGTCGCCGTATCTACATCAAAACATAAACAGATCATGTAATGGAAGCCTTGCGAAACTAAATGATTTGACATTTTTTAAATAAGTCTCTGAATCAAAAATGAAAAATTATTTGGCCTCCTTAGTGAAATTATCGTATTTTCTTTACTAATAATACAATATAATGAAATATAATATAAATATAATATTATTCTTTTCCTCTCTTGTACAAAACTATTTTGATAAGTTCCATACAGTTAAACAATTCACCGGAAGAAAGCGTCCACTAGTTATACGTGTATTCATTTACCTTGCTGCCTCTTTGAGAGCCCAAGCATAACAGCTGAGGTGCTGCGACACGTCCAGAAAAGCGATCCCGCGTCCCGCAAACTCGTCGTCGAGCTTGAAGAGCCAGCGCGTCACCTCCAGGTTCTCCGTGATTAGCTGGGCGAGGCACTCGTGTAGTTGACTTAGACTGTAATGCGTTTACATCAAGAAACATTTCGCGAACCTGCACGCAGGTCATATATATTTTTTTTTCATTTTATTATCATTTTTACACTTCTGCTGTCTAATGAATATATAATATATATTTCTGTTCATTAGACAGCAGAAGTGTAAAAATGCTTTTTATCTTACATAATTTAGATCACTTATCATAAGTACTTAAATATAATTGTTCTCCACGATAAATTTGTTCCTTTCCGCCTTTCTATGTTCAGCTTCACTCGGATAATGCTGTATGTGAAGTTCCAGCAACAAATCACCAAAATAAATCTAATGAAAAAATTTGATTAATGTTCAAACACACCTATAAACGTCATATTCGCCTGGTGGCATCTGAACATTGGCACTGGCAAAAATACGTTTTGTTCCTGACTTGGTGGAGTAAAGATGAGCAATATCAGGTTCCGGACACATCAACGGCACATTCAGCATATCGGCGACCGCTAAGTCGTCCTTGTGTGGAACACCTGCAAGGCACCACCAATCATTCCGCCATCTTTTTATCTATTGTATCATCCTGGACTGGTTCTCTTAACGCATGTTTTCTTACACTGAGCACCATAAAATTCTTTACTTTAGAAACAAACACCAAAAAAGACCGTTTTTCTATGACGCAACTTGCACACTGGTCTCTACGTAATAAAAAAATGCGCCACGTGCTGCATTTACACAGGTTGTTGCGTAATTAAAAAAAAACTGTGCCACGTGCAAAGAAAGAGCTATTTAAGAACGTCACAAAAATGAAAGAAAAATAGTTGACTAAGTGAAAAAAGTAGAAGAAAATTTTGACCTGTAACAATATAGGCTTCTCTGCCGCGTATGAGATTCTTTATACGGTTGATTGTTTTTGGACTATACTTGAGATGAGTAGATAAACACATTTTATGATTCTGGAAAAAAAAAAAAAAAAAAAAATAAATAAATAAATAACTTGACTACGTCTCGAGGAGTACGTCTATCCCCCGTGGGGGATATGGTGTGCGTAAGGCTGTTGCGTGTTGACAACGCAAAATTTAGAAGTGGAAGGATAGGCAGACGTAGTGTCTAACATTTAAACGAATCAATCCATTAACCAGTAGGCGCGTGAGACTGTCGTAGGTACGCTAAGTCCAGCGCCGATTTTCAAAAGTCCGCCATTTGGTCAATTTTTGCCTGATCCGAAAAATTCTTGGTCACTGCACTGCGGAAGGATCCAGAGAAGCCGTGTACAAAATTTGAACCGAATCCATGCATTAATGTGGCCTGTAGGCGCGTGAGACTGCCGTATATACGCTAAGTCCAGCGCCGATTTTCAAAAGTCCGCCATTTTGTCAATTTTTGCCCGATCCGGAAAATTCTTGGTCACTGCACTGCACAAGGATCCAGAGAAGCCGTGTACAAAATTTGAAACGAATCCATGCATTAATGTGGTCTGTAGGCGCGTGAGACTGAAGCGTGACAGACGGACAGACCGACGGACAGACAGACGGACGGACGGACAGACGGACAGACCGAAAAGTTCAAAACTATATCCCTCCGTTGCACGGGGGATAAAGTTTGTTTTAAGATGCAGACTTGCATAGAGCGATATGTTATACCGTTTATCGTATATTCCTTCTGTGTCTTGTTTAAGTGTTTTCCGCCATAGTCCTGTTAATTTGTTGTGTTTTTTTTTCAGATCAAGCACTAACATAGCGGACATCAAACAAATCTTGATAATGAAAACTCTTCCACAGTACTATTAATAAATCAAACATCTGTTTAAATATCAGACGATACACAGCAGCAAATTTACTCACGGGAAATGACTGCACCGCCTCTGGTGTAATGATCTTATAGCGATCTGTAAAATCTTGCTGGTCTTCCACGTTTCCAGAGTCTATTGCACTTTTGAGGCCTAACAGTTTGCCATAGTACTGTGCCATTTCCTCGTTGATGGGAACAGGGGCCACGTATATCACATCCACATTCGGGTCTGAAGATCACACAATGTCATTCAAACAATCTAGCCCGTTTTATGAGTTTACTTAAGCATGAAAAATCTTTTGACAGATACATATACGTCCTCATTATTATAAGTATTATTATTATTATTATTATTATTACAGTATGCCGGCGTACCTTTTATATCACAGAGCCTGGCCATCTGTGCATTTTGCCAGATGCCAGTTTCGGAAATGTTCTCCCTCAGATTTTGCGAGTAGCCCAGAGATGGGATATGGATGATCACGTGTTTATTGCTCTTTATTCGATCCCAGTTTCGAGCCAAAGTCTACAATAATACCAGACAACGCAAGAAGTGTAACACTTTGATATATGTCCTACATGACCGACATTGAATGAGATCGATTATGTCTGCCTAATTTTCTTTATTTTTCTGAAACTGTATAATCAAAAATGTACTATGCTCTACATGCGAATACTTTCACATTTTTCTTATGTTTTTAAAACTTTCCTGCTGAAAAAAATTATCTCCACAGCGAACAGGAAAAAATCCATGATTTAGCTGCCCGAGCCCCCCCCCCCCCCCCCCTCCCTCCCACCTTCCTACGGTATGTAAGGCGATCTTGTAGAATGACCACATATTTTTTCATGTAGGCCTTTTACCATAACACGCCTGCTTACTTTTGACCGTTGCTTGAAGGACTCTAACTGGTCCATCCTGGCAGCGACGAGCTGCTTGCGAACCATGGTCATCTTGACGTGCATGATCCACGAGATGGCGATGACGCCGGCCGCCCACTTCTTCTTGCGGTACTCCAAGTAGGCGCTGCGGTCCTTGTACATGCGCCATGTGGCCTGTACCTTCGCCGCCGCGATCTCGCGCCCGTTCGGACCCACGAACCTCCGACCCTGTGTTAGTCAAAGCAGTATTTGAAAACACAGAACTTTTTTTCCTTCTGATAGTATGAATGAAGAAAAGTCATACATTAGAGACGCAATTTTTTTTTCTTTGTTGACAAATTGTCATGTTGAAGCTTGTGTTCCTGTTAGACGACAAGGAGGCAACAACCATTCAATGGTTAAAAGATTTAGTTTTCTCTTTCTTCGCCTTGTGTGTATGTGTTTATTATTATTATTATTATTATTATTATTATTATTATTATTATTAAAAAAATTCAGTCAAAAGTCGCGAATCGCTTTGCCAAAGAAATATGGAACCCCATCAGTGTGAAATTTTCATAGCAGTGCATTGGAACAAATCGCCAATAAAACAGATCAGCGGTGTTTACAGTGGTACTCACCGGTCTAAATATTATGTTTTCTACATCTTCCCTGTTAATTATCACCGTCAACAAGTCCATAATCCCCGGTGGTTTTTCAAGTTCAAACTCCAGTGATAAATCCGCTAATCTGAAACATATTTCGAGTCATTTTATTGCTCAGGATCCAAGTAACCCAAGACGACATTCTGTGTGAAATTTTTATTTGCAAATCAGTTTTTTTTTCACACAACTCGTGTCTTGATTAAAAATAACTGTGCCATGGTTTCAGCACGAATACATATAAACAATCAACAATATCGACAGTAACTTCGCACTCCCCTCCCGCTAAATCTCCACTATCACCCTCCTCGCAATCCCCTCCTTCTCCCTCCCACCACCCCCAAAACCCACCAAAGTTACATGAAATTTTCATTCCAGTTTCATATCCAAGTTAAATTGCGTAAACCAAACAAATATAAAGCACTTACTTATCTCCATTGATAAATGCTATAGGAACAGAATAATTTTGCAGCATTTTTTCCAGCTGTTTCGTCATTGACACAATACTACAAAAGACAATGTCGATATATATGTTTTTTAATACCGATATATATGCTTTTTTTTAATACTATTTGACCGCGCCAAGCACAGTAACTTGAAACAAGAAGTATTAGAGGTCTTCGCATTGCCCAGCTTGCTGGTTGGTTGAGTCTAGAGTGCTCTAGCGTGTTCAAATTTAAAACAACACAACTAATATTCCTTATTTATTTATAATTTTATTCACCACGAAATCTAAAAATGTTCAGCTTTAAGAGGAGGATCAACGTGACCACGACGCTGATAACATTTGAAACATTTGTTTGTACCTTCCCCAAGAGAGACAGTAATGCTGCTTGAAAGCGAGGAACTCCGGGGCCTGGTCACGTGTCTTGCCGTGCTGTATGGCAAACCGATGCATCTTCTCTTTAAAATCTCCTCCCGAGGCTGGGGTAGTTGGTGGTGGCTACAATATGATAATTGCAGTGTTTCAAAAATGTCTTTCATATGTAATAAAAAATAAGTAAAGACCCACACTGGCCCATTCAAAGGTAATCCTTCCGAATGATAAAATTACAACGGCTCTTCTGGGAAACAGTTCTTTCTGTAGAGCTCTCACTACTTGCTTTTATTTTTGGACAAAGTTGATGGCATTCTCTCAGGTTATGCTACATGGGTTGCGTAATCACCTTTCACAACCTCCGCAGAGCAATGTAGGATTTAAAAAGAGTCAAAAAAGGGATTCAGAAAGCATACTGCTGAGCGCTATACACATTCCAGCCAATGTACATTCAATTGTATGTAACAGAGAAATTAGAACATCTTCTCATTATCATGTCATATTTTGTCATTTAATTTTAAAGCTGAAAGATGGGCGGCTAATGGCTTCCGATTTTCATGCCTACACATAGAGAGTTCATGCAACACTAAACAAATACAATGAATATTTTAGCCAGTTTACAGTTGAGCTAATGAAAAAGGAAATTATACACAAAAGTGCAGAGACACTCCGACGCGACGATACCAAAATAAATAAAGCTACAAACAGAATAACAGATGACAATGATTTTTAAAGGTAAACATATGCGTCGATATATTTTTTTACAAAATGTAACAAACATCTGACAAAGTTATACAACTTAAAACAATAAAATACTGTACATGAAATTTGACGAACTATAAAAAAAAAAAAAAAAAACATGTGGCAGAAATTTAATGTATGATCATGATATGTGAAGCGACAAAATTGGAAATAAAACATGCAAATGTTGATCAACATGCTTGCGTAAGCCCACTGGTTCAACTTACTAAGAATTGCCTTGATAGCTTTGGCTTTAAACAAAATGAGATATATTAGACATACAAGATTTACATTAAAGGTGCATTTCACAGCTCTGAAAAACAAATTATGCAGACGAAGGTAAAACCTGCAAAAGAAAATATTTTCGTCACAAATCTCCATAACACTGACACAAGTCTTAATTTAATTGTCTCGCCCTCAACAATCAATCTATTTTCGCCACTGCACTACTCTTGATGTTGTTATGAATTCATGGAAGCATTTTATAAAGACAGAGATTTTACTGAAAGCAACTGCCATAACGCTCACCAGAGGCTGCATTGGCATTTCTAGCGTTTTCATGGTCACTTGGTTTCTGTCACCGCTTCGTTTTTTGCCATCCGCACCAGCACTACTGCCTCGGCTCTTGAGTTCCGGTGAAGGAGAAGAAAAATTCGAATGCGGAGATTTCATAGACGACGGCCTCATCTCCAGGGCAGGATCCAGTTTAAATGTACCCAAGTGTAAGGAGTGGTCTAAAAACACGCGTCGTATTCTTACAACATGTCTTTTGGTACATATTTTAATTAAATAAACCAGATGGCAACAAACACGTCTTCGTCCTGTCAAAATAACCAATAAATTGACGCAGAGCCACTGACCCAGATTTAACTTCTTTCAAGTTATAAAATTTTGCCATAATTTAAAGTAGATTCTGCTTCAAATTCACAATTCAAGTAAGACTACTATCAGCGCTATTGAATTAATTTATCTGTATGGAAACTTGAAAAAAAAAAATAAACAAAAACAAAAACGATTGAAGTTAAATAACCTGTTATTGGTTTCTTATCCTTTTCGTGGAGCGGATGGATATGGGCCATCTTATGTCTGACTGGGGAGGGATCCAGGTGTAGTTCCGCTGCCGGCGGGATAAGGCCTCGCTCCATCAGACTGAGGATACCTTTCTGTGCATCGTCCTCACTGATTGGCGGAGGCAGTAACTGCAGGAGTAATGAAATGGCACGAAAACTGAGCGTCTTGATTTTCACACATACATCCGGGATACACAGCACAAAAACTTTGCAGATCTTTAGCTTGCACATCTTCCAATGAGATCGCCATGGCACTATCTTCTACGCATGACTTAGTTTTCTTTATTGTCGTTCCACAGCGAAGACAAAACGTGTTTTCCAACGTAACATGCATTTCTCAATAAAATTATTGTAAATCTATTACCAAAACTCAGAACTGCCATTTAAGAAATACCTTGAAAACCAGTTGAATATTTGAATATTAAGGTTTTAAATAATCCCTAAATTCAAATAAACAGAAATATTTTAGAAATGCAATGTGGACTACGGCATACCTGTGGGTCATGCCTGTTGGCCGGTGGTAGCACAGCAAGAGGTTCAATTGTTGACCCTTTTAATACTCTTGCCTGTGGCTGTTTGGACATTAGAAAATATTTTGATAGTGACCATCTAACGCACCAACTAAACGGCTTAAATATTTTTTTAAATAAATAAAGTAGTTCAAATTTTATCACATGACCATGGGGCAGAATTATGTCAACTGACACGTCTGTTTTTGTGTTGAGTAAGTCATCAATTCTTTTTCTGTGTTTAACCACCAGACTAAGACATATGTACAAAATCCTTCATTTTAACATTGAGAAAAGGATCCTATGAACAATTAATAAATAAATACAAAATAATAATGCAAATTTTTGATTGTCAGGGATAAAGCGCATCATACCAGCTCCGTCTTACGCTCTGCTATTTCTGGCAACTGAACTCCGTATGCACTGTTCATAACGTCCCTGTTTTTACTGTTGTAAGGATTATTCAAAATTCTCATGCTGTACAGCTTCTTTGCCTAGGGAAGAATTTTTGGGGGGTCAATATTCAATACATACATGTCAAGTAACACAAAATTAAGTGAGTGCAACCGCCGGAAACATATAAATAGGTGAATCCGCATTCACCTGAACTAACTGAACAAGAGGAAATACAAAACGTATCACACCGCCTTATTCACAGAAGAAAGATAAACGAGAATGCTTTTACAACAAAATGACAACTGACATGCAATAGTGGCTAATAACAGAGTAAGGCAAATTCTATACTCAACAACAAAAGAAACGCCGAATAATTTTCGTGTGGTTTTTTTGCGTTTTTGGCGATTTCTGGGAAACTTGTGTGCGAACTTTTTTCTGTAATATTTTTCTTTCTTTATCCTTTATGTGGTCTGTTGGTGGCGGCTTAATTACCCTAACACCTTGTGTGACAGAAATGATTATTTGATTTTTATAGTTGAGACACGGACGGACAATCACGGACAAAACACAAATATCTCCTAAAATAGCAGATATTTATAAAAAACACGTCTTATCCGTCTCAGTACCGTATCTCTTCTTTTTATTCTTCAGCTTCGATCTACGGCTCACGAGATGCCGTGACGTCGCCTACGTGGTTGCGATGACGTGACCGGTCATACGTCACAATGACCTGTGACCAGTCACAACAATCGCATCAATTAATTCAATTCAGAGCAGGTTATTGACTATCAGAAAGCGATTTCTTCACATTACTCCCCGTTTTCTCAAAAATTTGTCCCCAAATTTAAATGAACAATAAGAAATCGCATTTTTTTTATCAAAAATAGGAAAGATAAAAATTGATAACAATGACAAGACCTAACCCTAAGATTGACGTAGGCGTATACAATAAATCAAATAAACTTAAATAATTACAATAATCAATCAATTTAAGTTTTAAAATTGACAATTATTTTAATACCCGGTAGCGACGTGCCAATTCGTCTCGGAGGCTTATCCCAAATTACTTTGGCCTACTTTTGGTGTTTCTACTTACTGTAAATCTTACTTTAAATTACTTTAGCTTACTTTTAACACTTTCTACTTTATGTTGTAGATATTGCATGTGAAGCACTGATGTACAGTGACCTTTTCTGCACCTACCTAGCTAGTTGACAAAGCTTCATGGTGGTCTGAGGACAATAAACTCAGCTGATCTTGAGATTAATTTTGTTCGTACTGAAAAACCTTAACTTTTAGGTGGTCAGAGGACATTATACTCAGCTGATTCTGAGATTAATTTTGTTCGTACTGAAACACCTGAACTTTAAGGTGGTCAGAGGACATTATACTCAGCTGATTCTGAGATTAATTTTGTTCGTACTGAAACACCTGAACTTTAAGGTGGTCAGAGGACATTATACTCAGCTGATTCTGAGATAATGTTAGAATAGAACCAAATTATAAACTACCACGGAGCTCATGGACTTTGTATATAGAATGCACTCGCTTAAACGGTGTTGGCTTTTATTTATCCTGTGTGTATTTGCATTGGTGTGATCCTTAATTTATTTTTATTTATTTTAACACTAAGTGTGCTCTCATCTAATAATTTCTTTTATGTGTGTATCTTTCATGTGTATATCTAATAAATAAACTGCATATGCACTCATGCTTATTATTTACTGGTGTTGGCTGTATTTTTAGCTTATTTTTATTTAGCACGCACTGCTTTCTGAGAAATCCTCAGTCTTAAGCCGAGCACTGATTCGATCCCTGGATTAACTCAGGCCTAATTTTTAATAAAAATTTTCATCGTGCACCCTTTCAGTGCGTAATTCTAAAATGCACCCTGAGACATCCTCGGCGTTTAATTAAATACTTGTCCGGTTCCTGAATAAACTCGGGCATAAATTTTTAATCAAAAATTTCATCATGCACCCTTTTAAGACTTTAATTCTAAAATGTCCTCTTTAAGTTTAAGCAAACTTTAACCATCCACAGAGTTCGTACAGTGGAACTGAATGACCAAAACATTATTACTAATTTGTTATTTAAATTTCTGCCTTTTAACTTTAATTTTTTTTAAATCAAAACTTCCTATCTAATTTAAGTTAGAAGCACTACTCCAGCCTGTACCTGAAGCAGTCCTTTGTTAACACTCACGCAAGAAGCGTACACACAAAATGGCCTAAATGAACCGACGGACGACAAAATACAGCAGTGTATGTCCCTTGAATGAAATCTTGTCCAATATGGCAGACGACATTTTAAATGTTTAAATAATAAAGGAGGGCTGTTTGGAATTTTAAATACCGCTGTATTACCAAATGAAATGAATACACGATATGATACATCCACGCCACGTTAACAATTAAGCCCTAACTAATAATAAAATTCACAAAAATACAAAATGTCCACAGTTTATGAAAAGTTGCCTGGGACGTAGGTAGAGTTGGTAGAATCCTTGCACCCCCGGTCGTCCTGAGGTCACTTGAAGGTCACTGCCGGTGAAGGTCACGTCACGATTGGGTAGTCGTAATAACCAATTCGAGCACTGCTTTACAGCAAGTCCAAAGCAAACAACACGGGTACCCAGTCCGTATTAACTACACTCCAGCGCTCCTTACACAAAGTCCTTCGCAGTGATGGGCGGTAAAATACTTGGAATACTGACGAGCAGATGGCGAATACTGGCGATATTGTTCATGAACTGTAATACTGCCTATGTGGGACTGTACCCACCCCACATGAGAGAGCCTTTCCGGTTCCATACGGCCTACTCTCCACATTCTCTGGTCCGAGCGTGCATACACCACAGTCCTCGTGTCCAAACTGATCTCACACAGTCCATACTGATGACTTAGGATGAAAATTACAGGGAGCAGCCAATGTAAGAGAGGAAATACACCTATCTCCTCCACATAGCGGATAATGCGTGAACCGGTCATCATTACAAAGGCTGGCTGTATAACTCCCATCATATCCAACCAGGATCTATGGTGGCAACCTAAACTAATTAAACAAAGACGGACGGACAGACGTCCGTTGCGACAAACGAACAGACACCCAATTAAATATCCCCAATGGCATAAAGCCTTGTTTTTTTTTTTTTTTGTTGTTTTTTTTAATAAGAGGGACAGACAGACATCCGTTACGACGAACGAACAGACACCCAATTAAATATCCCCAATGGCATAAAGCCCTATTTTTTTTAAATCCCCAACCCCACAAGAGCTAAAAGAAAGATCAATTTTGCAAATACTAAATAACATGAATGGATGATAGGGGCTAATATAGTTAAAGCAATCCCATGGAGTAGATCAAGTGACAGCAAGCCACGAGTTTGATTTGCAAATCATTCTATGCTTACGTATAACCTGCCATCAAATGTGACGTCACGTGGTTTTAAGGTTGCTTTAAGGAGAAGGGGTTAAAGAAATCCAATATATCGAGTCACGTGGTAGCAAGGAACGAATCTGATTGGCTAATATAAAATGCATGGTCAGAGCCAGATAACATACTAAAGCGATCCAATAGAGTAAACCACGTGACAGAAAACCACGAGTTTGATTGGCTAATATAGTTGCACGAAAACAAAATACAGTCAGAGCTAACATTGCTTAAACCATTCAATATATATATATCAGGTCACGTGGTAGGAAGCCACAGGTTGCCTGATTTGCTAATTCGACCGCACTTAAAAAAAAAAAAACGCATGGTCAGAATCAAGTAATACTGCTAAAGCAATACAATGCATTAAATCGAAAACGAGGCTTGTCCAAGATGGCGGACGCGCACGCAACCAAAATAAGGGAAGGGGTGGACATCGGTGCACCCTCGTTTAGACAAAGGCAAAAACAACTAGATTTGATGGATGGGCTTAGAGACAGGCTTACGCAAGGGCAACCAAAATAAGGAAAAGGAGGGGGGATATCGGTGTACCCTTGTTTAGACAAAGGCTAAAACAACTAGAATTAATGGATGGGATTACAGACAGACTTACTGAACACAAACTGACGACGGATGGACTTTTTTTTTTTTTTTTTTAAGCAACAAATAACGCAAGAAAGAAAATTCCAAATAACAACATTCCCCATTTTATTTCCCCCAGTTTCTAACCAAAACAACGTTATAACTAACCGGGCCGTAGTCCCGGACACTACTTGTAAATAGTTACAAGCAACCTCCCCATGACTAACCGGGCCGTAGTCCCGGACACTACTTGTAAACGGTTCCAAGCAACCTTCCCATGACTAACCGGGCCGTAGTCCCGGACACTACTTGTAAACGGTTCCAAGCAACCTTCCCATTTTATTATTTTTTTTAAGTATGTACATAAAGCTAACCCAACTACTCTAACTAACTAAACCCAATCCCCTAACAAATCCCTGAACTAATCACTCAGCAAAAATGGCCCCATTTACATAAAATCACAGATTTTAAAATCCATCCCACTAAACTATTTTATTAACCCCAAAACAATCTATATTCTTCTAACACATTTGCTATAAAGTAAAACTGTACTACCCCAGGAACTCCTGGTTACTAATAAACATTCCAGGAACACCTGGCTTACTGATAAGAATTCCAGGAACACCTGGCTAAAATTAAGAACCCCCCCAGGAATGCCCATGACACTAGAAACTCCAGGAATACCTGGTTAGTACAGAAAAATAACCCCCTTTGTCCAGTGTTTCCAGAAAAATAATCTGGTTAAGTCCCAAAAAGAAACGCGTCTATTTCTTTTTATACCGGACATCCCGATACGGGAAGATATCATCCAAGGCTGGATCCAAGATCTCTTGGTCCCGCCCCTTATCCGATGCCCCATCAGCAGGCGTCTGCTGTAGGCTCACGACGAGGGTGTAGTTGTCCTCCTCGGCGTCGTAAAACTGCCCCTCCACTTCACGTGAAGGGCTTCCACGGTCGAGGGTTCCCTCTGTTGTGAAGGGATCCGGTTTTAAAGCCGGAGTCTGATCCCCCTCCTCGATAGGGGCATCGAGGAGACTGCTAGCACCGGCCTTTTCGTCAAATAAGCGATCCATGTCTGCCATGGTGATCAGAGTCTGAAATCCAACCATTATGATGTTAATGGCGCTTCTTTTTACCTTTCTTTGTCTTAACTGTCTTTTTCTTTGAACTTTTCCTTTTCTTTATAGGGCTTCCCACGGGACTAAGTGTATTCTCAGACTCCCCTCCCTCGGAGACGACTTTTAGGGCCGACACAGCCTTTTCCAAAGAATCAATCTTTTCACCCTGTGTGTCCTCACCCTCGAACAAAAACGGGTCCTCATCGGGGAATATGTCAATGGCCTCCTCCATTAAAACTGGTTGCTGCTTTCCTGTGTCCAAATTAACATGAGCCATCGAGGATGCAGGAGACAGAGAATTACAGCTCTCTACAGTCTTTTTCTTGAACATTTCACCCACTCTCTGGCATGTATAATTATCAGGAATTGGAGCCACCTGGTCATATTCTACATTGACCAATTTTGGAGGATTGACATCAAATATCCGTTCGTAATCAAAGGGAGTTCCTGGTGTGGGCTTGTGATTGGGACACCAACAACCCAGTTGATGGCTGAATAGCAAAAAATTTGCGTATCCACAGACCTTACAAAAAGGAATCCAGGTATAACTAACTAATTTAGCATCGCATAAGGTCCTGGCAATTTCATCGGGCCCCGGAAATGACTTATCTTGGAATGTTTTATCATGACAACGCCCAAGATGCCCCTGAAACTCCCGTGCTCCCACAAAATGACAGTTGCACAATTTACAGACTAAGCAAATGAACTTAGCGGTGTGGACCCCCCTCATGTGAGCTATTTTATCCAGATTACCTTCTGGTGTATCGGGAAAAGGTCGATCGCAGGAAACGCAAACATTTCTTTTAATTTTATTGGGCAAAAGTTCAGTATTTTCTTTACCTCGTCTCTTTACTGGCTCAGCGCACTGAGAAAAACCAGTTGATTTTTGATCTGATACACCTTTAGCACCATTTTCTTGACTGGGGAGAGGAAAATGTTGTAATACGTCACTATATGTTATTTGCGTGCCCGATACTTTGGTTTTTTGAAACCTATCGGATTTAGCTTGGCCTGCTGACTTATTATTCAACGACTTGGCAATTTTTCTTGCTTTTTCTCTATTCGCGACAAACTTTTCAAAGCTGTTAGAATGGTTGTCACGTACCTGGATTTCTGCGTCTCTCGCAGTCTCGGACCTCCGAGCGACATTCTCCAGGACTGGCTTCCTGGCTCTGCTAGGGACATAACCTCCACGTTCGACTGGCCGGCTACGAACATAACCTGTACCCTCTGCCCCTGCGGGCACCAAACGAGGCCTAGGAGCCCTCTCGAGTAAAGAGGGAACCGTCCTGGGACGAGCGCCAGGCTTTGGTTTTCCTTGGTGCACCAGGTCCTGGTAAAAAGCCAGGATTTCGTCTCTGGTCATCCCCCGCACATCGAGTCTTTGCCCGTCTTTATCAATCAAAATTTTGTATGGCGCGACTCGTCGCGTGGCTTGCCAAAACTGTTTATCCTGGGCATGCCGTTCATTCACATGGACGACCATGTTATCCTCACTGGTGTCCTTAAAAGAACACCAGCGACACTTAAACATATACGTTACGGGCATTTTGGTTATTCGTCTTATTTTACTTCTTTATTGATTCTCCCAAAATGGCGTAGTTATCCCCCAGCGATAAAGCGCGTTCGATGTGTGACGTCGTTGATAGGTGGACTCGTCTTATAAATCGGGGGTGTAAGGTTTTTACGATTAAACAATACTGAAAATTTTATTCGGTTTAATGCAAATAAGTGTATAATAACATTTTACTATGCATACACTATATTAAGAGTATATATTTACAAATTTTTCTAAAATTTAATGCAAAATTCAAATTTCTAAACATTATGTTTCTAAACGTTACACCCCTTGTTATTTACTATGAATAGATCCTTCCAAGCCACGTGATATACCTTTATTAGTCGTTGAAACTTTTGTATTTTCAAATTTATGAATTATTTTATCCCGGAAAGTAATAATTTTCTATCAACACTAAAATCTTTCTTTCTTTGCAATTCAGGCAATTGTTGTATCCTTTATCCCGGAAATGATTTTTTTAAGCAGAAAATTGTATTTCTCATACAAAACTCATGCAAAGTTTTAACTTTACTCCCATAAAGGCACAATATGGTAACTATTGAAATATATGTTTCTATGACAATGAACTTAGCTTCTTTAATTCCGAGAATTGAATTTATTTTGTGATAAAACTTTATTCCTAGTAAAATCTCTAGGGAAGTATCAAACGTAATACTTTATACTAATAACTCAGAATTCAGTATTCGGGTTCCATATCGCTCTGGTGCCCGTCTTTGACGCTCAGATTTTCGGCTTGGCCTCTGTAAATTTAATTCTACTTCCAAGAGTCCTTTCTTTTCATCTAATTCCTGCTCCTTTGCAGCGAATTTAGTGATGGAACCTTCTAACCAAGGAACTTGGTTATCTTCCCGAAAGAAACAGGGCTTAAGGTGATTGTGGTGAACTACTAAAGAAGTAGTTTTAGCCGATTTCTGTATACGGTACACCACATCTGAGATTATTTGAACTACAAAATAAGGACCAGTCCAAAAACTCAGTAACTTTGGGCATTGCCCCTTCTTGAATACTGGACGCCAGTACCAAACAGCATCTTTTAAGTGATACCGATGAGGTTTAAGTCTATTCAGGTAGTTGTGTTCCTGACACTTAATGGCTTTTTGTAAATTAATCATAGCAGCACTATGTGATTTCTTCAACATTTCCTGAACGTATTCTACGTAATCAGGAAGACTAAAGTTGTTGTTATCCGGTGTTTCCGGAGCAAATGCTTCTAATGGCAAGGTATTTTCCCTCCCAAAAATTAAAAAGTTGGGTGTAAAGCCAGTAGCACTTGACTTACAGCTACGAAAAGCCATAGTAAGGAAAGGCAACAAATTATCCCATTCCCAAGGATTTTCTTGAATGGTAGTTGATAACATTTGCTGCAATGTATGGTTGAAACGTTCAGTAATTGCATTTGCCTCAGGATGCCTGGCCATTGTGAACGATTTTTCTATACCGAGTAATGCACAGATACTTCGAAATATATTCGATTCAAACTGTGTTCCTCTATCGGTGTGTAGTTCTAGAGGACAGCCAAATCTGGAGATCCATTCTTTAACCAGAATATTGGCTATGGTTTCAGTTTTCTGATCTGGCATGGCATATGCTTCAACCCAGCGAGAAAACATGTCTGAGACAACCAGTACATAAACATTTCCTTTGCTAGTCTCCGGCAATGGCCCCATAACATCGCAGGAAACTCTCTCAAAAGGTACACCCATTACATATTTTTGTAATGGTGCGAAAAATGATTTTGGTGGGCTTTTCTTCTTTTGGCAAGAAATGCAAGTTTTCACCCAAAGTTCAACGGATTGTCTCATCTCGGGCCAAAAATACCGAGCTTTTAACTTTCCGTAGGTCTTTTCTACACCTAAGTGACTTCCTACCAAAGATTCATGGTAGTGCTTAAGTAAAGGAGACCTATATTTTTCTGGAATAACCAACTGATGGGTAGTTCCCTTGAGCTGATCCAGGTTTTTACGAAAAATGACACCATCCTGGAGTACCAGGTTCTTCCAAAGTCCTGCATAAGACTTGACCTCCCGACCAAAATGACAAATTTCCTGCCAGACAGGTTTTTGTTTGCTCTCAAGCCATTTGAGAACTTGAGCTAGCGATTGGTCTAATTGAATAGCTTTCCGCAAGGATTCCCTTGTCCAAGGAAAAGGAAAATCATCTGTTGGCTCCTTCTTTTGAGAGTCATTTTCAGTGTCATCATCCAATGAATCGGTTTCTACCGCGTAAACTAAATCTTTAGACACATCTTCCAGGCAGTCGTCAAATTCTGACACCTGTTCAATCAACCTCAGAGGACATGGTCGATCATGAAATTCCTCTAAAGTTGGGTCAGAGCATGAATAATCACAAAAACATCGTTTACCTCCACAAGGTATTCTGCTCAATGAGTCAGCATTTCCGTTTTTCCGACCAGGTCGAGCCTGAATCTCAAAATCATACTCGGATAAGGAATCTATCCACCGAGCTAACTGTCCTGTAGCATCCTTGAAAGATATCAGGTATCGCAAGGAAGCATGATCAGTTCTCACTGTAAAATGATTTCCCCACACATAGCATCGCCACAATTGCACATGGTAAACTATGGCCAACAATTCCTGTCTACTAACACAATAATTTCTTTCAGGTTTACTGAAAGCCTTGGAGGAATATGCTATAACTACTAGTTTTCCCTCCTGAACTTGGCTCAGGACACCTCCTATTCCTTCAGCACTGCTGTCAGTGTCAATAATATACGAACCGTCTTCTCTTGGAAGAGCCAAGATCGGGGCAGAGACAAGCTTTGTTTTTAAAAGCTCGAATGCCTTTTGACAGTCTTCTGTCCATTTGAACGGTTTCTTGCCTCCTTTATCTAGTAAGCGATTAAGAGGAAAAGCTATCTTTGCATAGCTTTCTATGAATTTCCTATAATAATTGGTCAAACCAAGAAAACTTCTGACTTTCTGAACATCAGTTGGTCTTGGAAAATTCTTTACTGCTTCTACCTTAGAAGGATCAGTGTGAATTCCCTTATTGGTTATCATATAACCAAGATACAACACTTGTTTCCTAAACAAGTTACACTTCTTGGGTTTCAGCTTAAGTCCAGCTGCTCTAAGACGTAAGAATACCATCTCTAATCTTTCCAGGACTTCCTGGACTGAAGTTCCATAAACTAGAATATCATCTAGATAAACCATACATACTTGCCAATGCAAACCCTGTAAAACCCGTTCCATCATACGCTGAAACGTTGCGGGTGCATTCGTCAACCCAAAACTCATTACGTTCCAATGGTATAGTCCACTGCGAGTACAAAACGCAGTCTTTTGCTTAGATTCCTCTTGCATTCCAACCTGATGGTAACCTGATACCAAATCTAAAGAACAAAAGTACTTAGCTCCAGCTAAGGCATCGATAGACTGGTTAATAGGCGGTATTGGGTGAGCATCTTTGATGGTAACATCGTTTAACTTGCGATAATCGCAACACATTCTCAATGAGCCATCCTTCTTCCTAACACAAACTATAGGGCTTGACCAGGCACTGTCGGAGACAGAAATCATTCCTGATTCCAGGAGCATTTGTATCTGTTTCTCCACTTCTTCACTCTGTTTAAGTGGCAGAGGTCTTGGCCTTTGTTTAATAGGTTGATCAGTCTTAGTAACAATCTTATGTTCTACTAAGTGTGTTCTACCAAGGTCATTTTCTCCAGAAGAAAATACATCCTGGTATTGGATCAGTTTCTGTTTTACTAATCCCTTTTCTTCCGCTGTTAACGTCTCACACGATTCCCCAAAGAGTTTCGCGAGATGTTCAGGCATTTCTGCCCCGCAGGACTGACTTAGATCTATTCCTACTTGGGCTACCAAGTCTGAAGTAGTGAAAACCTCAGCTACAACTGTAGTCGATTTTAAATAACCACAACGCAGTCCACAGTTACCTGACTTTAAAACCACAACATCCTCTGTAGGGTTAAAAACTCTTATAGGTACTATTGCTTTGTGATTCATGGAGATACTTGAGCAAGCAAGAAGACCATGGTCCCTGAAAAAGGATGGTTTAGGCTCAAATAACATAGGAATAGTTGAGTTGTTAGAACCATCATCTTTCTTTCGTTTTATTTGTCCAGGTAATATTGCCTCTCGCCCTGGTGGTACTACAAATTCGCCAGTGATATAAACTCTACCTGGAGAAGGTTTACCGTTCAGTACCAAACAAGGAATTTCTTGTTCTGACACAGTAGCAATTCCCCTCTTTGTATCCAGAGTTACACTGAAATCAGTGAGAAAAGACATGCCTAATATAACCTGATCGCAGACGTCGGCTACATGAAAGTCTACGGGCATCTTTTTCTCTCCAATTTCAAGGTTACACCTTGCAATACCATGGCATTTCCGTAAATCTCCTGTTACGGATCGTATACCACAATTACGATCTACAAGCGGAGGCCTGTGTTCTCTAGGCAAGGAATCATATATTTTCCTAGACATAACACAGCATCCCGCTCCTGTGTCTATCATCATTGGTATAGGGTTTCTTCCCATACTAGCAACGAGAAAGATTCCCTTGTCGCATTTATCTAATGCGCTTGGATCGAGTGTGCAGTACTGAAGTATAACATCAGTATCGCAAATTTTCAGAGTGTCAGCATCTGCAGCTTCCTCTGGTAGTAAACACTGTATTTTATCCGAAAACTTAACTTCGATGCTACTTTGACTCAGTGAAAACACTGAAGAACAAAGAGGTTCTGTTATTTTAGTTTTCCTAGAAGAGACTAGATCATCTACTTCTTCGTCTGAGTCTACACTTTGTGTTTTAAGTGCAGGTACTCCCTCAGAATTTTCATGAACTTCGAAATCCGACTCCTGCACGTCATATTCTATTAATTCAGGCGTACCAGGAATAACGTTCAGTTTGTGGACGCTGTCTTTTCCTCCTTCCTTGTCTCCTCCTTGCCTGCAGAAGGAGACCCCTGGGTGTTTAAATATGGATTAGGACATTCCTTTTTAATGTGTCCTGTTATACCACATCGAAAGCATTTCGCTTTCTTTATATCCCACTTCCTAGTGGATTGCTTCTCACCCGTATTTCCATCTTTTGACTTTAAGAATTTATTCTTAAAGTAGCACACCATATCATCAAATTGTGCTTCATCTGAGTCTTCATCATCTTCCTCGTCATAGGGACGTACCATTCGTACCCTGTCTCTACTCATCGAATGTTTCTGAGTCTGTATTGCTGTTCTTGCAGCAACATACCTCTCAGCATATTTCATAGCTAATTCTGCTGATGCAGGTGGATCAATGAGCAGTCTTTGCTTTAAAGTAAAATCTTGGAGTCCATTAATAAAATGTTTTCTAACCAAGGCATCTTGTTGGCGATAATCAGGAACCTCTGAATATGCCAGAGAAACTAATCTCCTGACTTCGTCGAGATAAGTGCGGAGATTATCTCCGGGTTTCCATAACTGACTGTCCAGTAAAGACTGGAAATGTTGACTTTGTTCTCCAACGCCAAATCGTTGTTCCATAGCTCTCATTAAGTAATCAAAAGGAGCATTACTCAATTGATTTTCCATAGAAATCACGAAAGTTCTAGCCTCATCAAATAAATTTGCCAAAAGGTAGTACTTTTTCTCTTGTTCTCCCCAGCGGTTTAAAATCGCTGCTTCGTTGAAAAGTCTTTTAAAGTAGGGCCATTCGGTATATTTCCCGTTAAATGTCGGTGGCTTGATTTTGAAGTTTTTCCTGGCATGGTCTTGATACCCAAGAAAATATTCTTGGTCATGGCTTCTATTCATGTCCTGCAATCCATGAATTCTATCATCAAAACGGTCTCTATCCCTTACTTCACGTCCAATATTTCTAGGTATCGTATTTTGACTCCTAGAATAAATATTCTCTCGAACCAGATTATAATCTGGATTTTTCTCAAAATATGTTTGAGGTGTGCCAGTATTTTCCTGGAATGGTCTACAAACACTCTTTCCATTTCCGCGCTGACTGCGGTAATTTTCAAGGCGAGTTTCTACTCCATGGTTTAAACCATGTAAATAATCCGGATATAACGAATTATTTTGCAAATAAATCCTCTCCAAGTCTTTTTCTTGCCTTGGTATGGCACCTCCCACTCGTGAAGAAGCACCAAAATCGTAGGAATTATACCCAAGTACTTCGGGTCTTTCCCGATAATGCATCGGCTTATCCGATCGTCTACACCCTTCGTTTGAAGGTTCTTGAAAATTTGAAGATTCGTACGAATTATAACCAAGTACTTCGGGTCTTTCCCGATAATGTATCGGCTTATCCGATCGTCTATACCCTTCATTTGAAGGTTCTTGAAAATTTTCATTTGTTCGCAATAATTTCCTAGTATTTTCTTCATAATTTCTAGGTTCTAGGTCACTGAAAACAGTGTTTGTGTTCACAGCAGATTCCTGTGAATTAATATTACAACGAGTATAACTTTCTCCGGGTATTTCCCTGAAATTATGAAAGTTTCGTTGACTAATTGTGTGGTCGTCTGTGATTGGTCGACCGACATTCGATTCAAAACAACCCGTAGCAACAGGAAGAGTTTGAATTTCCGAATCGTGTAAGACCTGTGATTTATCAGGTATGCCTGATGACTGTGCTTTATCCACGCTATCATGCCTTCTCAGTATCATATCGCGTGGATAAGGCATATTTTCGGCCAATACATTCTTGCGAGGCGGATTTCTCGCATCCATAATCGGTAAGTTCCGATCGTTTTCTTCGTCAAATCTCTGCAAAACAGGGGGTGATGTTACGAGTACATCCCCTGAGTCATTCTCAGTATTATTAAACTGAGCCCCTGAGCCTTCCTCAGCCATTCTTCTTTTGGCCCCTGAGTCGCCCTCAGAAATTTTCTGGGACGGTTCAACGTGCCTCTCATCCTCAGACACCAAAACAGTCAAATTTGAATCCTGTTTTTCACGAGGATTCCTCCCTACAAAACCACCGCTTCGTAATTCCATAGTTCGTCTTTTTTTTTTTTTTTCTCGCTCTTTTATTTTTAAAGACGAATGAAAATATCCCCGACACAAAATTTCACTCGAATTTTTTTTTAAGTAGAATTGCTAACACCAAAATCCCGTAAAATAACCAAAATAAAAACTTTCCGCTGCCACCAATGTGACAGAAATGATTATTTGATTTTTATAGTTGAGACACGGACGGACAATCACGGACAAAACACAAATATCTCCTAAAATAGCAGATATTTATAAAAAACACGTCTTATCCGTCTCAGTACCGTATCTCTTCTTTTTTATTCTTCAGCTTCGATCTACGGCTCACGAGATGCCGTGACGTCGCCTACGTGGTTGCGATGACGTGACCGGTCATACGTCACAATGACCTGTGACCAGTCACAACAATCGCATCAATTAATTCAATTCAGAGCAGGTTATTGACTATCAGAAAGCGATTTCTTCACATTTGGTCAATTCAATGAAGTGGTCGTTTTGACACCTTTTTCCATATTAGGCAACATGTGTTACAATGACCCGTACAAACTGAAATGCATAGTAAAGACAAGCTTAAAAAGGGATAAAAAACGTTAAAATATTGAAACAAACTCAACGGAAAAACCATGCCACGGCTCTCACAAATTGATAGGGAACGCGCCGTGGGTATGCTGGACAGCGGAAGGAGCCGCGCTGACGTCGCGCACCACTTTGGTGTTAATGAAAGTACAGTTCGACGCCTACGAAGTCGTCTTAGGGACACTGGATCTACTCGCGACAGACCTCGGTCAGGTAGACCACGTGTTACTACTCCCCAGGAGGACCGCTATATTCGGGTCTCACACCTACTCCAGAGATTTATTCCAGCGACAACCACCGTTGGAGCACTCCCAGGACGTCAGGGCAATCGCATCAGTGCCCAAACAGTGAGGAGACGGCTTCATGAACACGGTATTCGAAGCCGGCGCGCGTATCGCGGAATGCCCTTAACCGGTGCTAGGCGCCAAGCGAGGCGTCAATGGGCCATGAATCATGTGCGCCTCTACGTTACCACAGCTACGCCAAGCCCTCATCGAGGAGTGGCATCGCATACCCAGAGTCGTAATCCAGCGCTTGGTGACCTCTATGAGGCGCCGGTGTACGGCGGTGATTAACGCGAACGGAGGCCACACTCGTTATTAGGCACTTTAACTCGTCATTTTGTGAGGCACTTTTGTTGTGTTAAATGAACCGTGACTATCTTCTGTAAAGTGACTAAAACTGTCTAGAAGTATGCTATAACAACTGCCTTTTTGATATATGTAACATAGATTCCAGTTGCAAATTTAGGAAGATAGATGTGGAATTTCTAAGAATCGGCGTTTCTTTTGTTGTTGGGTATATATGTCTGAGACAAGCAAATTGAGCCTTTTGCATGCTTTCACAAGAATTATGTCTGCCACAATACATATCTCTACTCGGCACTTTTGCGGGTATTACACAGACAACCATGCTTTGAACGCAGAAGACCTGAAGAAGGGGAGAATGAAAATTAGAGTATATGATCTTACAAATTCGCCAGGAGTTGGGCCAGCCATGTCGGCCTGTGGTATCCCCGAGCCGGGCTTCTTCGTAGGAATCCTCTGCAGGCCCATCTTCTGCCCGGCGGGAGGGTGGGGCTGCTGAGGCTGCCCCGTGCGCAGGTCCCACATTTTCTCGTCCGCGCCGCCCCCGCCCGCCAGCGTCTCCATGGACGGGATAACCTGCACCTGGTTATTAAGCTGGTACAGCATGCTCTCTGTTTGACTCTAAAATTAAACACAAGGTGCTTTCGCTGACCCATGTCCCAATCTCGCGTGACTGTTGTCATTGAATTGTTACGGAAGAATTGCTTGTTAGTTTTCAAAGGTTTATAAAATGGAAACGTTTCAAATGCAACACAGTGAATTGAGAGCATGTTTTTTTTTAAATTTCGCTATGAACTGTTCATTGGGTCTGGCACTGGCATTCTGAAACTTTAATAACATTATTTTCCTTTTGATTATTTCTTTGCTCTTAATCAGTTCTAGAGGACACATGTTTAGGGAAAATTGCCGACACACATGGCCAAGCTTAGAGTGAAATATTAATCTGCCTTATCCGTAAATTCTGGAGACATGATAACTGTTACTTTATCTAGACCCATTAGAACTACTGTCAATAATACGCTGACCTAGACTTAAACCATTTGCTACTCACCCGAATGCCATGTTCTGTCTTCTTAATGGCACTTTCCAAAGCTGTAATGTCAATATTGCTCGTATCACCCTGAGTCAATAATCTCTCTTTCAAAGCCTGAAGATCCTCCTGGACCTGTGGGAAGTGACAACAATGCCTATTAGACACAGCACCCAACTGACATTAAAACAAGCGATGTTATGCATTTCAAAAATATCTTCTGTGTTCAGGACTGGGTAGGAGCGCATTAGTAGTTAGAACCTTACAGCAGAAACCGGAAAGACCGTGCTCATCGGCTGACACGGACTGGTCGCCGCCCCTACTATCTGTGTTTAAGCGATATTTGACTGGTTATTTTTTTCTTACAAACTGTGTTATTCACAAAAGCGATAACAGCCTAGGAAAATCTTCGGCATTGTAAAAAAACTGAAATTTACACCACCTAATATACGACTCTCACATGCACAACAGCGACCACTAACACCCCCCCCCCCCTCCCCTTAAAAAAAACGCTCAGTAAATTTTGAAGCCACATTGCGGATAGGGGATTGTCCATAGCGAGTCACACCCTACAAAAATTGTTTTGTCACAAGGCTGCCTCTTATTGTCACAAAGGCATATACGTCTGTGACGTTTGTGCTAACGCTGTAAGCTGGCGGGCCACTGGCTATTATAGAGCTACTTATTTAGCTATAATTTCTTTTATTTATTTATGCATTATTAGAGAGCGCCAAGGTATCCTACTCGATATTTTTCGCTCAGTACCCAAATTAAAGATCGAGATATAAGGTACAACAGACACTTGAAAAGATAACATATATTGTACTTTACCTTCCATAAATACTTTTCCATAGACATATTAACGATAGCGGTATATCAGCAGCCATAAATTACTTTTCGATGGTCAACAGACCAAGCTTCCATTCCGATCTGTCCACAGCAAATGCCTTTTATCTACTAGTGACCGCTCGTTATGTCCAGAAAACAAAGGTTACAAATTCTTCATTTGCAACTAAAACGATGCATGCATGTCATGCCCTCAACATATCCATGTACCTGCTATAATGCAAAAATACTTCTTAGCAGGAAGGTTTACATGAAATAAAAGCTCTTCAAAGTGAAGTGCTGCCTACCTACAAATATTTTACACAAAGAAACCCTATTCACCACATAATAAAGCATTCGTGTGTGCGCACTGGATTCATCAATCAAAACCTGCATAAGGCCGTTCAGTTACGCTACGTCCACCTTATAATGTAAATATATATCCGGATCAGATCAATAAGAAGTACTTGCCTTTGTGCCTGCAAGAATGGGAACCGTCTGGTCCGTATTGCTACCATTAGGACCACCCACACGCAACACAAAAGAAAGACAGACGTTTTCCTTTTAGTAAATCAATTATCATATCAATAAACTAAACAGAGGTACAAAATATCACTCTAAACACTAATGAATGAGACTGTCCAACGGCCAAAGCTCGGCTGGCATTTTAAATACCAGAATCCGGACGAAATGTAAAGGGTAAAAACGTCAACTGCCCAAACGTCGACAAGTGTCGGATAAAACCCCGACCATTCTTGGTCAGAGATCCTCTCCACCACGAGTATTATTAGGAAGTGTTTAATATAATTAACAGCCATACCCACCCCAAACATTGAAGTCAGTGGGCGCCCCAAGAGTAGGTTGAAGGCTTAACCAGGAGTTGCCTTCATAAGTTTAATGGAATTTAGAAGCCAGTGTGATGTCCTGTTTTGAGGTGCTTCGCATTTAAGAACTAATGCACCATGTATTGAGGGTACTGTTGCCATCTAGCAGACACCAAGTCTATATTTATTTCCGGTGTTTAGTTACGGTCTTTCAGTTGCGGTTTGTGGTCTGACCCCAGTTCATTTTTTGTTCAGAATTCAGAATTTAATCAACTCAGCAGCTGATCTCAGGTGTAACTGCAACAGCATTTCGTGCAGCAGACGCGAGATTGTTATCAGCTGGATAATCTCTTATCCCAATTGGTATTGTAATAGATTGCTTTGTGTTGAATATTTAAAAAACTGATTTTTCATCAAAATGTTACCTGTTTGAGCCGAAGTTGCGTCAAATTTGAAAATAAAACGGCGAAGCCAAATCCACGATTACGGGTCTGTGGTATTAACCGTTGAGAAGATGGCAGCTGAGTATTGTGTAATAAAGCTCCTGTTTGAATATGTGACTTTTATTTAATAACCTTCCCTCTCAACTCCACTCCTTTCTAAACAAAGGAGATAATAAAGTTTAACCCCTCCGCGCTCAATCCCACTCCTTTCTTAACAAACAAAGTTCGTTGCTGTTATCTTGTGAACACCGTTGCAGCAACCCTTAAGGAATCCTGTAATCCCCAAATGCAAACTGAAGCGTACTCAGGTCATAGGTTACTGCAAACATTAATGTAAATGACGGCGCGGATCTGTAAATAACACGGGGGAACCTAGCCGCGGTTTGCAAAACAGCACGCGGGAAAGTCTCCGCTCTCGGCAAAAAACGCGGGGGAAACCTCTCGCCCGGGAAACGCCCCATCCACAACAAACACCGTATTATTTAAAATAAGAATTCTGAAGCAAATTAGGAAACCAAATATTTTTGGTAGGCTATTTTCGGAATAGGATACCAGTAAACAGAATATCAAAGAAATCTAAAATTCGTCATTGTTTCCTCAGTTTAGGTTGTAAACTACATGAACAATCTATCATCTTGACTTTTCAAACATAAAAACAAAAAAAGTGAAAATAAGAACATTTCTTAAATACAGCAGCCAGTGCCCACCAACATCAGTCTACCCGACCATGTCAGGCAGTTTTCTTAGTCAGCTTTTCTGTTTGAATTTTTTACCAAAAAAACATATATTTCCCCCGACAGCCCCTTCCACCCCACCCCCCTTCTTTTCCACTCCTTCCGCTTCTTCGGTTTAAATTTTTTTATTGTGGCAATTTTGTACTGTATCAGAACTACAGGGGCCCCGCGTTAATTTGTCCTCGGTTAATTCGGTTCCCCTGCTAATTCGTATCAATTTCGCTGGTCCCGTGTGACACCCATTATTCAGGCCTGTTAGCAATGTAGAGTAAGAAAAATGGCATTTTCACTTAGTTTAAACAAAACGCAGTTCAGGCCTCATACGTTGCAAGATAAAAGGGGCATTGTGGGGCATAAATGCTCGGGTGCGAGTGTTGTGACTGACACGGTCAACTCCGTGAACTGCCTGTCTTAGCGTACACAGTCTTTTCATATATACATATATGAGGTAGCGTTACGTAAAATTTCTGAATGGGAGAGGGGGGGTGGAGGTATGTAACCTGAGATGCAGTTATCTTAATCCTCAATATACGTCCATGTACAGCAATGCGATGTGGAATGTGGTCTCTGCAAACAAATGTTACCGCACGTCTTTTTGTCACAGTCTGGAAGATGGCCACTACAGAGGATTTATTGCATGTCTTTTTTTCTTTTTGAGGGTAATGACAGGCAGATCCTTTTATCCAATTCTGGAAGAAGGTCAGTAAAAACCGAGTTTAAAGTCTTATTAAATAGCTGCAAACTGTGACCTGCGGAATTTTTTATTTCTGTACCTTTCTCCTTCGTCAAAATTTTCAGTCTGCACACCTCACCACCGGAAATTACCAGATTTTTTACTGTTTGTAACACGGCATTACTTAATCTGCACGATCACTGACACCTTTTGTTTTATCCAGATCTTTGGGGTGGTCACAGACAGGTAGGTCTTCCTGTATGTCTTTTTACAAAAAAATGCTAGAATTTAGCCAATTCTGGGCAGAGTGCCAATAAAGTAACTTTTCAAGAAAGAATCACCTAGGAAACAGTCACAAGTATTTGTGAAACACGGGCAGGCCCCAACCGCCCCCAAATTAAAAGGGGTATAAAGTCAATTTATAAAACTGACCTTCAGGTTAAGCATTAAAGACTGAAGCAATAGGATATTCTAAATTAGGGGTCGGACAACACTGTCCCTAACTATTAACAGATTCGACTGGAGATATAGCGTGTACAAACATATTTATATAAAACCCCAATTATCGCCCTTTTTTAAATTTTGACCACTTCCGGATGACCGAATCTTAGCAAATGTGCCAAAAGGCACATCTACAGGTCGAGACCTTTTAGTTGAGCCTATTCACAATTTTCTGCGATTACTAGAACCGAAGATATAGGTGTACAAGCTTATTTCCCTAAAACCCCAATTATCGTCCATTCTGGTCAATTTGACCACTTCTGGAACACCGAATCTGACCAAAGTACCAAAAGGCACATCTACATGTCGAAACCTTTTATTTGAGCCTATTCTCAATGTTCTACGACTAATAGAACCGACTAGTAAAACATGCTTATTTCCCTAAAACCCCAATTACCGCCCATTTTGGTCAATTTAACCATTTCCGAATGACCGAATCTGACCAAAAGTACCAAAAGGCACATGTACAGGTCGAAACGTTTCATTTAAGCTAACTATCAATGCTCTAAGACCAATAAAACTGGAGATATGGCGTGTACAAAAAAGCGATGACGGACAGACGGACGGATACCCCGAACCTATAGGCCCCAAATCGAACGGTTTGGGCCTAATAAAACATTGGCATCAGAGATGCAAAGCCTTCATCCAGAGGACCATACTCGAAATAAACGTCTAGCATTATTAACTGTGTTCATATATGTACCGTACATATTCGATAATCGAAATTTGATCACTCGAAATATTCGATAAATCGAATTTTTCATCGCTGTAGACCTGATAGCTATTTGATACCTCGAAATATTTCTAACTCAAGGTGATCTGAGGCGGATTTTTCCCCTTTTGGGGACTCCGCCCTTGCAACTCCAATACTGCAGGCTTGTTAGAAGTGGTGACAGATGAAACAATAACCGAGTCTGTGCAAAACGAGAATATGTAAATCGAGCAAACAGATTCTCAGCCCAGGCAAAAAAGACCTTTGGTGTCTATAATCTATAGTCTAGATCAGTTGCAATATGACGCATCAACTACTCTTGGTGATCACATCAACGGATTAAAAAACTGGTTTCAAAACACCTGAAGTTTGTGTGCAGTACAAAAAGAACATGCCTGATTTTTCTCAACCGTAGCAATATGAACATGATTAGAAACATCACACTGTGTATATAGTGAAGTATATGAGTTAACGAGTTATTATACAGTACCTTGGATATCAGCCTTGCTAAAAAATAGTTAGGTGGACAAACTTTGGATATCTTTTTGTGTATCTAATCATTAATTATGAAGTGAATAAACAATATCATGCTTAATTAGCAAGTCAGCAAGCGGGGTTTTGCAGCACAACGGAGTATGTGGTCAGTTCAAAACTTGCTTGCATTGTACACTAGCCGTATATGGCACGCACCACGAATTTTATTTGTCAGTTGTTACGCATCTTTCAAAAATCACGCCTAATAATAGACCTTTTGAGTTCAACTTTGTAAAATTTTGCTCCAACCTTGTGCTTAAACAACAGTGCTTAAACAACAGCTTGCACACTCTTTGTTATAAATTATTTCAAATAATAGAATATTCTTATTTGAAATGATGGAATATAACCCACACAAACATAGCTACAGGTTGCACAGGATCTGTTAATGCGGTATTTGCAAGGAGCATTGACACATAATTGCAGCACATGATTCTGATCAGCTATACGATCCTAAACCGTAAGGCGTATCAAAACAGAGTGCAAATAATATCATGGATATTGTTCAGGATTTCAAAGCAAATGTTTGCATTTCAGATACCACTGAAGTGTGTCAGCCGGTAAACTTTCTGCAGCTTGTATTGGACCCATTGAAAAATAAAACACATTTGTCATCTTTGGAAATCAAGAACTACAACACGGTGGAAGATGTGGAAACAAATGTTTATCTTTACTGCAATACACAGAGAAAGAAGTGGCTTAAACTGAAACAATAACACGCAGTTAGCACGAGAACGGGCTCGTTGCTGTAAAATGCGAGAACAGATTGAATTTTAGACGCAAAATATGTTTGGGTCGCGGAATTCCATAAAAGTTTTGTTCGCGTGCTGGATTACCGTTTTTCTTACATCCTGTATCATTATATATAAAAATTAAAATATTTTTATCACGAGCTCCAATTTGACGTACCAGAAGTAAATGTGTAGTTTGAGGAGTACACATAATTTTGTAGCCATATCATCTTTTATGTTAACTGATCTTAATGATTCTAAATCTTACCGCAATCCTGACAATGTGGTTACGAAATTGGGTGGGATCCCTATACTACACCAACGCACCCTTTTTCTCTTCCCAGGATCCAGGTCCGATAACTGAAATGGCCACAGATCTCAAATTTCTATGCCATGAATCTTTCGACGCAGGGTTCAGGGCACCAAGATTCAAACTGTCATAGGACTTGAATCGTAGCGCGTTATTTTCGACTTCGACGAAACTCCTGAGTAAAGAGTGTTTTTGTAATTTCTAATCTTTATTTACTTATTCTTTATTGTATTAATGTATAATGGTTTCTGAGCTGCGTCTTTTCTCTTCTCATTCAACTTGTATAATGGGTGCTGCCTGTTGCTGTCATAAGCGGAACCCTACTTAGAATTTTGTTCTAAAGTTTTCGCGTTTTGACCGAATTAGGTTTATAAAGAAAATATATAGTGGCAAATCAACAAAATTTCATTTTTCTAGAAACATAATCGCAACTGAGGTATAAAAGTGGCAGAATAAAATACAAAACAGTTTTTAAAAGGTCAAATGATGGCGTCTGAAATTTGAAAGTGTGCATGTTAAAATAAATTAGAATATTGATATTTTTCGCTCATCATTTCTTTGTAGTTTATTCTAAAAAATTGCAGTCGAAGCGATACCTCCATCGGAAAAGTCCGAACTGGCTTAAAGGAAGACCTAGTCCTAGACTACTCTTGTGGCCTTCCTATGAGAGCAAGAGTCATGGTTCCTATAACAGAACTTCCCGTACGAAAAAACAGACCCATAGTGACCCAGACTATGACTGTATTTTCCCCCACTATTATGGCCCATAATGTGCCGTTATGGCCATAATAATGACCCGAATTTAACACCAGAATTTCAAGTCAAGACCAAAATATGGATGAAATTAGTCGAGACCCATAATGTTCCCGTTATGGCCATAAAAATAACTCAAAATTTAGCACCAGAATTTCATCAGAAGGTAATATTATAATCCATATTTCAGCCGTCTTTTAGAAAAAAAATACGGGTCTTAGTGGAATTCGAACGATAATTCTTCTGATTTCCAGTCAACCGCGTTAACAACTTGGCCGCGACGACTTCTTACTTGTCATGGTTGTAACAGTAGTAATAAAAAAAGAGGCGGTGAGGGGTGGTAGGGGGAGTGGAGGGGTGGGATGGGTGTTGCAAGATTTCTTAAAATTTCCATTTCGATCAACAGCCCGACGATTGGAAGCAATACATATTAATAACAAAATGAATGTGTTCGGCTTTTAACTTTGATTATGTTGAAAAATGTTATCTAGGGATATCCATTTATTATTCACGACCATATCTAACTTTTATTATTTGCCAAGTTACCTTAATTCATAAAAAAACGTAAAGTTCAATGTTATGGGTAAAAAATGGAAGTATGACCCGGATTATGGATTTAAAATTATAAGTGATAATTTTTACCCAAAACTTTTGACCCGGATTATTGGTCTAATTTACGTGTGTGGGTCTAAATAAGCCATAAACTTCATTTTACGGCCATAATATGGGTAATTTATGGGTGGATTATCGGTTACTTCTTCGTCCGGGTTGTCACTGATGTCAATTTGGCTAATCTTGAGGCACAACTTGGACCAATGGCGTTATTTTATCGCATCACATAAATGACCCAATTATGAATTACGGTGCACAGTTTTTATGATCAAATAACAATTTTGTACTGAGAAAAATAGATGTTTTTTTTTTTTTTTTTGAGATCAGGATACAGAATCTCGCATTATCACACACGACAATAACTCTACAATTGCAAAACCACTCTTTACTCAAGTTTCGCTGTGGTCCAAAATAATGCTTCAGGATACTTCTCACCGTGTTTTTAAAGAAAAAATCTGCTAGTCCGAACATTGGTGTCCTACAACTTGTGTCGAAAGGTCCAGAAACTAGAAAGTTGAGATCAATGGCCATTTCTATTTCGGGAACTGCGGCCCTTTCTGTACTATGAAGATAAAACGGTCCGCTGGGACTAAGAAAGAACGCAAGATACCATTCATTCATGAGTTAGTGTGCAGGCCTCCCGAAGAGCCGTCACAAAAAAAAGAGGTTATTTTAAGAGGTCCTTTGTCAAAAAAAAAAGAAGAGATTTGTATAGGTTTTCAATTAAGCAAAAGGAGGTTTTAAGAGGTTCTGTATATCACTTTTCCAGGAGTTCTTGGACATCTTATGTGTGAAGCAATACTTCATGGGCTTTCATTTAAATTATAAATAAATAATTACTTAAACAAAGCTCACTTTAAAATGGTTTATAGTATTTTTTCAATCACGTGAACTCTGGAACTCTGACATCTTAATCATTTTAACTGTGACTTACCTAGCTGGTCTCGTTTAATTAATAAAGGATACCAATACTGCAATCATACTGTTCTTTTCATTTCGCTGTAATTCGTTTATGTTAGATTTAAGATTAATTTAAATTTAATGAAAAATTAATTTCTGACATGTTCAAAAAAGAGGTTTAAAGAGGTTTTAGAGACTATTTCTCAGACGAAGAGGTCCCTTACAAAAAGAGGTTTTAGAGGCTGCGCCGAGAGACCTGAGTGTGCGGTTTTAATGCAGCATATGTGTTCTGGTACATAAAACTGAGACTGAAGCACAATTAGCAGCTAATGTGGATAAAAACTGAGGTTGATCCCTTAATCCGGTCCGTAGGTTTACCGTAGAATACAAAAAGGGTGTTCGTATATGAAATGTACAGACCTTGACAAGGATTTCACCAACATCTTCAGGACGGTTATTGATTTCTGTAATTAATGACATCTTGTTACTTATTTTTGGTATAACTCAATACCGTATATTACGCTAAAAAACAAAAATTATCAACATATTCAGTAAGTTGGTGTGCTTTTGCCATAACAACAAATAGGAAATGACGTAAACCACATGTTTTGAAGATTTGCACGTTTTCACATTAATTTAGTCCACAAAGCAAAACATAAACGCACAAAATACTATACATAAACGCTATACATAGACCAATTCTTGTTGTTTCATATATAAGTGTGTAAAGTGCAGTGCAAATATAAAAAGTGGAATTAAACATATTTATGTGGTATGTGCTGTATCATAGCCTCTGGCCGTTTCGGAACGACTGATATGCCACTTCACATTCACGGCGCCAATTCACATCAGAACAAACGTTTATTTAACAGCATAATCAATGCCATTTAATGTTGATCTTCCAGATTAATTTTTCCAAACTTAACTATACTGATTTTTTTAATTCTAACTCAGTCTCGGAGCTGTGATCAATGGTGGTTTCTCTATAAATTTACTATGAAAGTAGAGGAAAGCTTTCAAGCTTTCGTGTACAATGTTAAACAAAAAATATAGACAGAGCCTTGATTAATGGAGACACAGTACTAAAGCACTTCTCCTTCCACGTAAAAAAAAAAAAAAATGTTCAGAATCGTCTAATAAATATGCTGAAATCATAAATTTTTTTCTTACCAAGGGCGGGGTCTAAAAAGCAAAAGTTGTTCCGAATCGTCTGAAACGGATATATATGCAAAAATCACAAAAATTTTTCTACCGAGGGTGGGGGGGGGGGGGGGGGGTCCAAAAACCAAAAGTGCTCAGAATCGTCTGAAACGGATAAATATCTTGGAATCACACAATTTTCCTACCGAGGGGGTAGGGGGATGGAGGTCGGTCAAGGTCAATCCAAGGGGCGAGGGGGTAATACAGAACGCCCATTTCCCTACTACTTCTAACTATCCTTTATTTCCATAAAAATTTTTTATGGTAACATTTTCAGATCAAGTATTTGTGATGTTTTTACAGCAGTGCTAAATATTTTTACCATGCATTAATTCAATATATTACTTCCCATTTAATATTTCAGGCGCTATTGTGTTACTTCCTGGTAGGCGTGCCGATATTAACCGGTATGGCGATATATCGCGATATTTTTTCCCGATACGATATTCGAGATATAAATTTCCAAACACCGGTTTCTTTTTCGATTTTTTTTACTGTCTCTGTTGTAAGTCTTACATTTGTACTGGTTTCGAGTACACAAACAGCCTCCGAACTAAATGAGAAGACTGTGACATCTAAGACAGCGCCACATAGGGCTTTACTGGGAGGCGTATTTGTGACCAAAGCGAAACCACCAAAGTCCTTCCAAGAAAGAGTACAAGACGAACTCAAAAAGTTTTTATAGGTTCCGTCTGATTTAAATGTGAACCCGCTTGAAAGATGGAAAGAAAACGAGACAAAATGCCGCTTTTCGCACGTTACGCAAAAACAGTCTTGTGTATCCCGGCTACAAGTGTTCCTGCCGAAAGGGTGCTTTCTAGAGCTGGGGCATGGTCACATCACAGAGATTACAACTGTCTCCAGACAAAGTGGACATGCGCATCTTTCTTAAGAAAAACATGTGATGTGTTATAAGAACAGCTTTGCTTAGCGTCGTTTAGCATAGCTAATTCTTAGATCTAGTTTTGACCTACTTGATAAGTTTGCAATGTTCTGAAAACAATTTCGGTATCTGGAGAATAATTTTGTTTAGTGGCGTTTTTACCATATCAGAATTAGCGGTTTATTATTTTCATGAATGGTAGTTTAAAGCAAATATTAGATACTGAATACTTTAAATGTGGTCATAATTTACCGCCAGACTGAGTTTTAGTTTCATAATGCAAGCACATTCTGTTTGTAAGCCGTTTAAAGTCGAGACATAAGAATAAGTGTGAAAATTTTTCATAGGCGACTGTTTAATAGTATGATCTTGCTACAAAAACTTGCATTCATGCACAGCGAAATTTGCGCGATAATCACACAGTAATTAGTTAGATTGAGAGCTAAACCAAGCTGTGTCACTTAGCCTTCGATTTGTGTACTCAAAACTGTTATAAAAGTTTCGAATAATGTTGCAAAAATCAAATAAGTTTCTTTTTTATATTACGTGGAAATATCGCGATATATCGCGATATAAAATACTATATCGCGATACGTATTGCAAAATAAAATTTTTCGCGAATGCACCCTACTTTCTTGTACTTTCTTGGTTTTAGCGCCCTTCAGGAGTTCTTTGATTTCTTTCCCAGCAAATGGATTATGTTTATCTGCTTGTGCACAATAGCCATTAGAGAGAATAACTCCTTTTTGAAATATCAATCTGCTCTGTGTTTACACATAACAGATAGATTCCTACTGAGACTAGCTATTGTATAACAACGGGGTTCCATACCCTTGGCAAACGAACTCTTCGCTGGAGGTCTGTGTTCAAAAATGGAGTAAGAACGCTTCGTACTCCGTTTGAACGCGGACCTCCAGCAAAGTTCTAACACATGTTCCGAATGTTGCTTCGGCTGAAAATTGTAAACAAAGTGTTCTCCTTTCCTCGTCTCCGTTGATTTAAGGACAACACATCTTAATATGGCTGACGAAGTAGTGTTTGAAATTCTACACATGGAGATGGTTGAAGCTATTTCCAGAAGCTGCGGAGAAAATTCAAGTGACACTGTAAGTACTCGGTAGCTCCGAGTGAGCTCTGACTTTAGCTCCGAGTCGGCTCTGACTTTGCATCACATTGTATATCTCGCGGTCAGGGCTACAAAGCCTTACATTGTCCCGCTAACAGAGGTCAACTTCATATGTTCTGAGGCACGAATCCTGCAGACTAGCCGGCGCGCTATTATTCAAACATTTACAGAAAGTTCTAGTCCCTTTCCATCTTTATTCTATCATCCCGAAATATAAATTATAAGTGCAAACTGTAAGACTATCAATTTGCTTTTCAAAATGACTGCTAAGAGCTATAAGGATTACATGTGAGCATAAACCTGACTTCAAACGTGTATACTAACAGTTTTCTGATAGCAGCTCAGTGTTTTGCATTCGAGAACCAGTGGCAGTTGTCGGGAGGCTCGGCAAAAAATATCGTTTCTGGGATCATTGTTGTTTTCGGGAGGTGGCGATGCTACAGGCACAGGCGGATTCAATCTAGGTTACTGGTAGGACAGAAAGGCTTGCTGTCATAGGAAGACCACAAGAGTCATCTAGGACTAAGAAAGTTCATGCCCAAAAAGCCAATTCGCACTTTCGGGTCTTTCCATTGAATGTGTTTTTTTTTTCGACTGCAAATATTTTGGGATAAATTATAAAGAAATGATAAGGGAAAAATATCAAAATTAAAATTTTATTTCAACATGTGCACTTTCAAATTTATAAAGCCATGATATGATATGACCTTTTAAAAACTATTTTGCATACAGGGTTCGTGCGCCTCCTGGAAAACCTGGAAATCTCCTGGAAATTGGAAATGGTCACAAAACCTCCTGGAAAACTCCTGGAATTCCATCAAGACTCCTGGAAAACTCCTGGAAATCGAAATCATAATTAATTTGTATATATATATATTCATATGCATATCCAGATTTTGATATAATTATATGAAAATATGATGATTTTTCCATTTGTACTATTTATCAGAGTCTGGTAGATCGTAGACTCGTAGACACTTTCATATGAACTTCTGGTAATAAAGATAAATATTGTCATGTCCATTATGATCGTGATACACATTAAGTCCGGAATTTTTATCTTGAATGCTCTGGGTTACAGGGTTTTCTTTATTTTGTGCATTGGATTTCCTTATTCGAACACTGAATACTTGACACCTAAACAAGTACTTCAATTCTCTGTTACATAAAAAATATGGTATGACCCTACCTTCCAGATATCTTACTGTTTTGTTGATGTGTTTTGGAATAATTTAGGAATAAGTAGAGGTACGCTGTAGTACATTTCATAAATGGCGTTTATGTAGAGTCTACGTGGCTAGGTCTTTGTGAGGGGTGTGACTGTAAATGAACATGCTCCACACGCATTTAGGAAAGAATCAGGTGCATCAATTCAGTGAATCAATTCTTGAGTTCATATATTACTTACACAAAGAGTAGGACTTGGATAAAAGGCCTTGCAGAGTCAGTGTGGTCAGTGGGATCCGGTCTAGCCAAACGCCTGCGCACGCATATTTAGGCCTTTCATTTAGCTTCTTCAAACACAGTTTTTATAGCCTCTGCTCAAGCGCGCATAGGGATTGAGAACTCTGTATCATTGCATATTGCGTTTTGCATATTGGGATGGATAAAAATCCTTAATTTTATTTTCGTATATTAATGTGTGAACGGAGTCTTAGGGTTGGGTGTAGAAGAAGGTTGACTAAAGATTTTAGGAGGGTGGGTGAGAAAAATATACTGATCGGAATGGGTCAGTTAGGCTTCAATATATAATGAGGTCTATCAGAAGTTAAAGGATACACATTGTTCCATGTTTAAGTAATGTGATACTGCATGGGTCCATCTACAGTTATTTATTAAGGAGTCATCCATAACTTACGTGCGCACTTTCTCCAGATTTTAGACCTCCTTTCCCCTATACGCGCTTTTGTGACATCATCCAACTTGCTTATGTACAAGCGTACGCCTTGACTCAACCGCCTACCTCTGTACGTACATTTGTGTGACATCGTCGAGTTTGCGTATAAATTAGCGAACGCGTTGGCCCAGATCCCCCCCCCCCCCTCATGCGTATGTTCTTGTATGGATGCCCCTTAATAAATCAGATAATTATACTAAATACGAAATTTAGTCGTTTTTCAGAGTTTTAGTGAAATTTTAACAAACTTGAAAATGCCGAAATACAAATGTATGTTTCGCGATGATTGACTCCAAAAGGAAAATTACAAAGAGTGGTTGGGTGCAGATAGATTTTACAGAAACAAAGCTCGATGTAAACTGTGTATGAAATCATTCGATATTTGAAATATGGGAGTAACCGCCTTAACAAGACGCCAGAAAGGGAAACAGCATCAACAAGCCGTAAGAGTTTCCTCTGCTAGTAAGGTGTCATTTGCTACAAACAAATCTTCAAATGAGACCCCTAACCCTGTACCTAGCTCTTCAGTGACAGTTTCAGATTATGCCCTAAAGAAAGACGTGCTTAAATCAGAAATTCTGTGGACACTTCGAACAATAGACGAGCATAGCTCTTTCCATTCCAATGAGGATGTAGGAGATGTGGTTCGCATGATGTTTAAAGATCACCCAGTCGTTACCAGTTTTCATTTCATTGCAGAGAAGTTAGCTTCCGCAGTCCGCAACCACCTGTCAAATGTTTGTCCACATTCTGGCCTTTGAATGTCACGTGACCAAAGTCAAATGACCAAAAGTTTAACTAAAGGGGTTATAGATTATCTGTAAGATACAGTCAGTGGACATAATTGTTCGTCATTTTATAAAATTGATATTGTTTTCATTCTGAATTCAATATTGGGAGCAAATTTGAAAACTTACCTTCGGGATGTTTTTACTTTGTATAGTATATGCTTCAACGTACATTTCCCTAAACCTCTAGTAATGCAATAGAAAATTATCTTACCTTAATATTTTTTGGTCAAATTGCCCTTCATTTTTATTACTTCCGAAATACGAGCGGGAATAGTGTCGTATAAACTTTAAATTCGGGTTTGTGGTGTGTTTTCCCAGATGTGTCTGATTTCAGCCATTAGCTCTGTCTGGTTGTGTATCCGATTTACGGCTTCTTGTAGCTTTCTTTTGATATATAACCATATATTTTCTATTATATTTAAATCTGTGAAATGTGCTGGCCACTCTGTCGTATTAATATTGTTTTCCATTACAAAATTTTGTACAATTCGAGCCCTGTCAACCGGTGCATTGTCATCCATAAAAACATAAAGGTTTTGACAGTGTTGCCACATCATCCTTTTTTAAAAGGATTATCCTTTTTTTTGAAAAAGCCCGATTTTCTCCTTTTTTTATCCTTAAATACTTTTTTTTTATACTTTTTTTTAATTTTCATCCTTTTTTTATACTTTTTTTTCCGCTTTTCATCCTTTTTTTTTATTTTGATACTTTTTTTTCATTTTCTTTTTTCGTTCAAGATATCATTTTTTTCTAATTAGTTATATGTTTTTTTTCTGCTATAATTTTTTCTCACCCTAGTCATAATCCATGATTAGGCCATAATATTAACCGCTCTTACACTGTATGTGTATGTAATTTCCAACTTTTTTGCAGCGTCTATTGTTAAAATCAATACATCTGTAGAGAAAGGGTATTTTTTCATGGAATTGAAACATATATTCTGTAAACGTATTCAGTGTCTTATCACACTGTAAAATATCCAGTATTCTAAATGATGTTGAGTAGTTTTTATTAACACTTGACAAGCCTTTGGCTTGCAAGGGTTATATGAATTTGTGCGAGCAAAATTCGTCCTTTTTTTCTTCTTGACAGTTTTTCCGATTTTTTGTGTCTTCTTCTTCTGTGACACTATGGGCCCTACGACCATGAAACTTGGGATTTATGAAGAGCTTGATCTGAACATGTGCATGTCACTTTTTAGCCCAGCTTACGTTACTGGGGTATTCCTATCGGTTTGCGGTGGCGTCCGTTAGTTAGTTAGTTGTTTATTTAGTAAACTTTGTTTCAAAATGCATCTCCTCCTACAATTTTGATCCGATGTCATTTATTTTTGGTGTGAGGCATCCCTAAGGGGTCGTGCATACGGCTTGGGCTTTTCTAGTCGATCGGGTGATTTTTGAATTTTTGGCGAATTTTTAAAGAAAAAATTTTAAAATGTATCTCCTCCTACATTTTTGATCCGATGTCATTTATTTTTGGTATGAGGCACCCCTAAAGGGTCGTGCGTACGGCTTTTGTTTTTTAGTCGATCGGACAATTTTTGTATTTTTGGGGATTTTTTTAAGCAAAAATTTCGAAAATAGTTACAATGCATCTACTCCTACAATTTTGATTGGATGTCAATTATTTTTGGTGTGAGGCATTCCTAAGCGGTTGTGCGTACGGCTTGTGCTTTTCTAGACGATCGGGTGATTTTTGAATTTTTGGCGAATTTTTAAAGAAAAAAATTTAAAATGTATCTCCTCCTACATTTTTGATCCGATGTCATTTATTTCTGGTATGAGGCACCCCTAAAGGGTCGTGCATACGGCTTGTGTTTTTTTAGTCGATCGGACAATTTTTGTATTTTTGGAGATTTTTTTAAGCAAAAATTTCGAAAATAGTTACAATGCATCTACTCCTACAATTTTGATTCGATGTCATGTATTTTTGGTGTGAGGCATCCCCAAGGGGTCGTACATACGGATTTTGCTTTTTTAGTCGATCGGGTGATGTTTGAATTTTTGGCGAATTTTTGAAGAAAAAATTTTTAAATGTATCTCCTACATCTTTGATTCGATGTCATTTTGTTTTTTGTTTTTTTTTTGTTTTTTTTTTGTTTTTGGTATGAGGCACCCTAAAGGGTCATGCATACGGCTTGTGCATTTTAGTCGATCGGACAAATTTTCTATTTTTAGGGAGTTTTTGAAGAAAAAAAACTTCATAATGCATTTTATCCTACAATTTTGAACCGATTTCTTTTCTTTTTTTTTTTGTATGAGGCATCCCTAGGTGGGTCGGGCATACGGCTTGTGCTATTTGACTCGACTTGGGAATTTTTGATTTCGGGGGGAATTTTTGATGAAAATACCTCAAAATGCATCTTCACCTACAGTTTTGATCAGACAGCAGTTATTTGGGGGTTGAGGCATGCTTAGGGTGTCGTGAATACGGCGTGTGCTTTTCGAGTATCAGGGAATTTTGGGGGAATTTTTGAAGAAAAAAGTTCAAAATGCATTTCCTCGTACAGTTTGTATCAGATTTCATTTATTTTTGATATGAGTCGTCTCCAGGGGGTCATGCGTACGGCTTGTGTTTTTTGAGTGAATTGGAAAACTTATGATTTTTTTTTCGAAGTTTTTTAGAAAAACAAATTAAATGAATCTCCTACAGCGCATAAACGCAAGTTAAATGAACATTCGCAGTAGTCCAAATTAAGCACTGCGCATCGATGCAAGTTAAATAAACATGCGCATTGGTCCGAATTGTGAACGGCGCATCGACGGAAAATACATGAACATGCGAACTGGTCCAAAATAAGCACCGCGCATCAACGCAAGTTAAATAAACATGCGCACTGGTCCGAAAAAAGAACTACGCATCAACGCAAGTTAAATAAACATTTGCACTGGTCCAAAATAAGCACCGCGTATCAACGCAAGTTAAATGAACATGCGCACTGGTCCGAAAAAAGAACTACGCATAAACGCAAGTTAAATAAACATTTGCACTGGTCCAAAATAAGCACCGCGCATCAACGCAAGTTAAATAAACATGCGCACTGGTCCAAAATAAGCACCGCGCATCAACGCAAGTTAAATAAACATGCGCACTGATCCGAAATTCGAACCGCGCACCAACGCAAGTTTAATAAACATGCGCAATGGTCCGAAATTCGAACTGCTTATCAACGCAAGTTGAATAAACATGCGCACTGGTCCAAAATGCAAACCGCGCACCAACGCAAGTTAAATAAACATATGCACACGTCCAAAATAAGCACAGTGCATCAACGTAAGTTAAATAAACATGCAAACTGGTCCGAAATGCGAACCGCGCATCAAGGCAACCTAAGGAAACTTGTGCACTTGTTCAACATAAGTACCGCTCATCATCGCAAGTAAAATAAACATGCGCATTGGTCTGGAATAAGAACCGCACATCGACGCAAGTTAAATAAACATGCGCACTGATTCGAAATAAGAACCGCACATCAATACAAGGTAAATAAACATGCGCACTGATCCGAACTAAGAACCGCACATCAACACAGGGTAAATAAACATGCGCATTGATCCGAAATAAGAACCGCACATCAACACAAGGCAAATAAACATGCGCACTAATCCGAAATGCGAACCGTACATCAACACAAGATAAATAAACATGCGCATTTATCTGAAATAAGAACCCCTCATCAACACAAGGTAAAAAAACATGGGCGCTGGTCCGAAATGCGAACCGCACATCAACGCAAATTAAATAAACATGCGGACTTGTCTGAATAAGAACCGCGCATCGAGGCAAGTTACATAAATATGCGCATTGGTCCCAAATAGGAGCGTTGTTTGAAGGGATCTCTATCAGACTGTCCAGTCTACCAGAGATACAAAAAGTCTGTTTCCCATTTTTCTGGGAAAAAAATCTTTGTATGCATTTATCGGTCTATGTTCTGGTCCGGTGCTAAATTAATTATTGAGCTAGCTCTTTGCCGTCTATCTGTTGAAGCCCAATTTTTCATGGAAATTCCCTTGCTCATGCACGCTGGAATTGGTCTTATTGCTGTTCGTAAGCTGGGACTTTGTCCTTGGACAAACTTGTTATTTTCGTCTTGACCGGATTCCTTGATAAATTTGTAAAGAACAATCAGGTATGCAAATATTTTTTAAATCGCTGTGAAAACTAGCATTATAAATTCAGGGTTCGCGTTGGAGCGGTTTTTGTCTACTTTTTGGGCATTTTTTACGAAAAGACTCACTTTTTTGGAACCCACCGAGTTTTTCTGGGCCTAACTGAGTAACACTTTCCCTTTTTGACTCACTTTCCTGAGAACCCAGCACGAACCTTGAAAGTACAAAAAAAGATACAGTATGATTAACATTAATGTTTCTCGATCTTCAGCAAAATATGAATTAACCCTTTTTTTCATACTTTTTTTCTCAAATTTATCCTTTTTTATCCTTTTTTCATCCTTTTTTTTCTTGACGACTCCGTGGCAACACTGTTTTGAGGGAAATGCTGTGCAATTACAGGCCAGAGGTTTTCGTCCAGAATATCTATGTATTTTTGACCATTTATTATACCTTCAACTTTGGTAATTGTTCCTACCCCTTGATAGGTAGCACATCCCCAGACCATTAAACTAATTCCGTGACGAGGTGTAGGGCACACGAGTTGGGGGTTGTACTTTTCGTCGCCTTTTTCCAAATATAAATGTTATCACTTCCCAAAACTATTGGACTTTTATCGCTAAAAATCCAATTTTTCCACTGTTCCGCAACTGACCAATGTTTTCTTTCTTTGCACCATTTAATTCTTTTTTTTCTTGTTTGTGTCACTGAGCATTGTCTTTTTGTTGGCCGTCCTTTGATACCGTAAGCTGTTATTATTTCTTCTGATAGTTCTAGTACAAAGTTTATGTGATTTTTGTTTATTAAATACACCAGGTATGTCCACCAAAGTTGGTCTTCCATTTGCTTTAATGATCCGGGAAAGTTGGTTTTTGTCTCTTTCAGTAAATAATCTTTTCCTTCCTCTACCAGTACGATTTTCAACACCCTTTTCTTTTTCAATTTTTTGCAAAATACTACAAATTGTAGTCCGAGGTATATTAAAAATTCTTGCCAATTCTGAAGTATTTCTGTTGCGTTTATAGCTTTCTATAACTTTTTTGTTTCAGTTCACTTCCATATTCCTTCCTACCGGAAGCCATCTTATTATGCTAAAATTTTACATGTAAAATCAAAACAACTTGTCACAACACTTATAAGAACGTAATCTGCATTGATTTTACTATGGATACAGTCACTCATGACGTAACAATTACGTCGTCAGGTATTAAAATACAACGCCCTAATATAGAACACACGCGGTGTCCAACGCGAACTCGTACAAGGTGACGAACAATTATGTCCATTGACTGTATATACTAAAAAAGTTGATAGATGCAGAATTAGGTACAGGGGCCCCTCGTTAATTCTTACTCCTCGGGACCAAGGGAAAAAGTACGAATTAACCGAGGGTACCAATTAACCGGGGATCAAATTTTCGAATGGAACAAAAAACAACAATGAACCTTCAAACCTTGCGCGCTTTCGAGCAGGCTCAAATTGGCTGGATTCAACACCATTGATTATTTTATCCTCATTCTTTATCCATGAAGCAAGTGTATTTTTAGATACCCCATACTCCGTCATTATTTCAATTCTGGTTTTTGAGCCTCTCGTTATTTGCTTTAAATCATTGTGTTTTCGTTTTGATGCCATTTTGCAAGTTGAAATGCTTGGCTATACACGCTCCGGAGCGCGAAGTGTCCAGAGAAAACAAACGGCATCTTAAGCTGCTGCATAGTACGTGACAGACGATGCTCCGGATTAGTGGCCAGTGAAAACGCTGTGCACACTAAGACACTCGGTGTATTGAGCAGACGATGTCAATCATAATCCCTAAACCCCCATCATTACTGCCCCACAATGCGCATTATGCAACCCCTTCATCTCGCTACACATGATGTCTGAGTAACGTGTTGTTTTAACTGTGTGGCATGCCTAATCTGTATGGCTCTGCATTGATAAAAGACCGGAATAGAAAAAAATTGAGGGTAAATTTTGGGACGAATTATCCGAGTCCTCGTTAGTTCGTACTTTTACATAGAACTGAATGGGTCCCAAAATCGGGACCGACGGATTTGTACGAATTAGCCGAGGGACCGAATTAACCGAGGACGAATTAACGAGGGGCCCCTGTATAAATTTATTTTGTTCACCCGCAGCATTTAAATTTGAATTCCTTCCATTCTTTTTTAAATATGAATTCAAAAGTTTTTTATGGATAATCGCAAAAATTATTGTTACTTTTTCATGTGGTAAACTATGCTCCCTGTATACAAACAAATGTCGATTATTGTGGGAGATTTGTGATTATTTCCGTATTATTTTCTTTTAGAGAAAGTGTAACACAGAAGTTGTATGCCATTGCCGTTGTACTTTGAGGGCCTTTTGAAAATGCCAATAAAAACTTGGGGGTCGTTGAATCTCGCACAAAGTAGCCACAGAGGTGCCTCAAAACAATCGCAGTTGACTTGCATGTAGCATTATATAGCGACTGTTGGAGGGGTGCGTTAAAAACCTTGCTGCTTGCCGCTTCTTCGGGCTAGAGTGGGCATACCTTGTATGGTAGCCAGTTTGTACTGTAGGATCTTTCCGATTAAGGTGTCGTTTCGACAGGAAAACATCAAAATTCAAATTTTCTGTCAACATTCACACTTTGAATTTATAAAGACATATGATCTTTTAAAAATTATTTTGCATAATATTTAGCCCTTTTAATGGCCGGTTTGTGAGGTTTCTGGCAAAAGTTTTTTTTTTTTTTTTTTTTTTTTTTTTTGAAGTTTTTTTCCTTTCTTTCTTTGTATTAGGGTTCGCAAGCGGTCACCGCAATTTCGGTGCTCGACCGCACGCACCGGTGACCGAAACCGCACGTGCGGTTATTTCGGTTAGTAAATGAGTAAGTGGCTCAATCTACTGTCGAAGAATTATTTTCCTTAACAAAAATGCTCGCTTCGATCGCCAGGATATAACTGAAGATGATATTTAGATGAAACACTGAGATCTGTACAGAGTTGTCAGAGTAGTGAACTTTTGTGTATAAAAATGTGAGTGTTGTGACATTTTAAAGTGTAAATGAACATTGGATATGTCGTTAAAAGAGTTAGAAACAGACACTGTCAATTTGAGTCAAACATACATTGGTTTGATCTGAAAATGGCGGGTTTCGTACAGGTAATAATTTCGATAAATAATAAAAATATATGAGAAACAATGTCGGTGACCGCAGTCACCGACCGCACAAAAAAGTGCGGTAACCGAAAAAGCAAGTTCAGCCAGATTGCGAACGCTACTTTATATCAATATCACAACCGAATTCAGTCGAAATGCAGCGGTCTCAGTACAAATCCATCTATTCTTCCGGGGTTTGTTTCTTCCGGAACATGTGTGTAGAAAGAATTTAATTCAGTTCACGCTCCACGAGAACAACCGTACCCTTAAAAAATTAATAATAAAACCTACTTTTATGAAAACATATCCACTACTAGAAAGGAAAGGGTCATCCATGAAGTGCGTACTCAAAAATTTGTTAACTTTTGACCCCACCTGTACGCGGTGGCCTAGAGTCCCCCCCCCCCTCCCCCCCACCACCCACTGTACGCACGTACGCAGTATGTTGTGCTACATTGAAGAAAATATCAATTTGTTTTAAACTGTGTTTTGTGTGAAGGAATTCACGCTTAAAAATGAATACTGGCAAAGTGTACATGCCAGCATACATTAAAATATGAATAAAATAGCGATTGCGAGATATGTTTAAAAAATGCGTACATACGCAGCAGCCCGGAGCCTCCCCTCCCCCCGTACGCAGTGCATATGCACCGACCGTGACCCACCTCCCCCCTCTGAGTACGTACTTTATGGATGACCCCATACGGAAAATGCATTTCCACGTGTATGTTTGCCATAATATCTAGACAAATCTCAATTTAACCTTTGTTATGTAACAGCTGACCTCTGAAAGGTCTTTTCAGGCCGAAGCGCCCAAGTTTAAATCTAAGTCGTCTTCTTACTTTTGTTTTGTTTATCTCTTTCATAGCTATAATGCGTTCATGTATTCGGCCCGTAGGGTTAACTTTTTGTGTTTTGAGGTTTGAATTCTGAATTCTAGTCCCAAATATACAACCATTTTCTGAAAGTTCATGTACAATTTTGATGGACAGCATATCTTTCATTTCTTCGTTATTAAAGTGGAGAAAAATTAGCTTCCGCACTTAGCTGTCAAAGGTTTGTTTATATTCATGGTTTCAAATATCATGTTACTAAAGTCAAGTGACCAGAAATTTACTACTTTGACAGCATTAACAAACGCTACTGAAGACCTGTAAGTCATTTAATCTTACACAGTAAAGCCGAAGTAAGTCCTCAGAGCGAGTGAAGTCCTCTACATATTTCCTAGGTTATCTGATGAAATTTTTATGTTCATTCGGGCCAAATTAGCTAATCTGGACAAAATATGAACCAAACGTTGCTTATCATTAAGTAGTGATTTGGACCTCATTTTCGAACTGCCCACAGTATAACTGGCGACGTGACATGTAAATATTTCATCGTGATCAGTTTCCCAAATTTGCTAGTTTGACCAAATTTCGGAAAAAAACTGGTTTTGGTCAACATTTGCATTTCTTAAAACAATATTATATAAAAATCTGGTTAACAAACATCAAGTTTAGGATTTTCAGTGCGCTTCTCGAGAGTTTACAAACTGAATTGTTGGCGGTGGCAGAAAATCGAAGCAGGTATTGATATCTCTCAACAACAGCTTTTGAGGTGCATTTTCAAAATCCGTTGGCACGGTAAAAACTGGATCAGTAATGGAATGGAGCAGGGCTGGAAAAAAATCCGATTTTTTCAAAAAAATCACGATTTTTGATATAAATCTGATTTTTTTTTTTGATGTTTTTGATTTAAATCAAACTGAAAAAAAACGACAAAATATCCAAAAGCACCACCTTTTAACAGTTAATTGAAGACTCGTAACACTCTTGTACTACAAAAACATTTACATTTCACAAAATCTGTGACAACTGTCTTCAATTTTCAAATGATCAGATAACTGCCTTCAAGTTCAATTCTTCATTTATTGAGCGATCGGTAGCAAAACGCAAGTTTCCAGCCTTTTCCACTCCGAGCTCAATCAACAATCGAAAAAGCAGTGATATGTGGGGGGGGGGGATTTAAATAATTTCGCTCGACGCGTAACACTAATACTTTGTTTACAAGCACACGCGGTTGGGAGAAAGGCCAGAGTACGTTGGAGGTATCGATGCTACCGGGAGTTTCTGAAGATTAGTTTGCGATTACATATCCACTATAGAGTACTTGCTCAAACAATCATAAAAATACTATGAGGCTCAAGGGTTTCTTTTCAAACACCACAGGCAGTTACCTGCTTAAAACGTGCTGCCCCTAACTAAACGTCTTCTCCCCAACTCAGGGGCTCATGTGCACTAATAAGCGTACCATATGAAATGCCTTGTCTAAACAAAGGTGTATCCAAGTGCCTTCAGTGAAACAGTCTGGATGACACACATTTTAAGTAGAAAAAAAAATCAACAAATTAAAAAAATCAAAAAAATCAAAAATCGTGATTTTTTTACGTTGATTTAAATCACGATTTAAATCATGATTTAAATCAACTGATTTAAATCATACCAGCCCTGGAATGGAGTGTATGAAATAAATGAAGAAATGTCTTGGTGAGAAAAAAGAAAGACCGCATAAGCTTCTTCAGATGCGGCACTAGACTACCTGATGAAGGCCAAGCATATAACACGCTAACTGAAGCCATGAGACTAATTAAGAAAAAGCTACGTATAAAACGTCATTGATCGAGATCTTTATGAAATGAAATCCTCGACAGAGCACTTTTTGTACGAAGAATGACTGCTGACGGTTGACGATAAGTGTTTTCGAGATCATTACGATACCAAAAGAGTGAATGTGACCAGATTCGGTTGTCGCTAACGGTGTGACGTCGACAAGTCTGGAAAACTACTTGTCCCGCAAGGGCATATTTTTGGAGCTGGTCGCAGAGTTTGGGGAATGCCGAGAGCAGATAATGGTTTAGGAATGTGGTGGGGAATTGTGAAAAAAGAATACAGTATTCAAAAGGAGCAAAGGGAGAACTTGTCCATGTTTTAGCTCATATTGTTTTATTGTTATTATTTTTATTATTTATGTATTTATTTCTGGGATAAGCAAAGTATTGGTCAAAAAGTATCAGACGCCTTTATAGTCTGTGAAAGCACCAGTAGTAGTCAATTTTTCATCAGTACCTGTGGGTAATTCTCTTAACAATTCTAACAAGGCTAACGGCGTTGATCTTCATAATCAGTATCATATTATCTGTCTTCGTTTCTGTATTTTAAGGTAAATGCTTTGTCAAAACTAGAAGCGCTTGGATTTAGAGTCGGCCAGAGCATCATTGAAAGGTTAGTTTTTTTAGTAGTTAATATTCTGCAGTCTACAGAAATTCGAAACTTCAGTTAGACGTTTGTTCCTAAATGCAAGTGGTGTTGGAAAAAATGACGAATTGATACAGAGTTGAAAATTTACACTCTTTTGACTCACAGCACAAAAACCGATTTAAAAAAAGAACAACATGTATTGTTGCTTTTAGGGCATTAACTGAAATTGTTGGAACGTTAAACTTCACCAAAATTTGTACAAATAACATAAATTGAGGAGCTGTTGGATCCATTCATATCAGTTGTGTGCCTCATTGCACGTTTCAGTGTTCACTTTTCTGCGAAATGCATCCTGCTACTCACCAGTGGATAACTTCACCGCAACACTGTCATAAGACTGGGTTTCAATAATTCCAGGTTTTCGAAGGACTGTCCACGGTTTAAAGATGAGCTGGACACAATGAAATTTATCTGCAAAGATTTTTGGACAGCGCTATATAAAAAACAAATGGACAACTTAAGAACAAATCATCAGGTATGAATTGTTTTCTTCTATAAATATTTGTTAAATAATTGACTCCGTTTGAACTCGTATGTAACCGCTCAAACTGTCTTTTCGCCTTAAATTGTCACCGAGATATATTTTAAAAGCTTCCATCGGAATCCGTCGACCATTGCTTGCCACGATATTCAACAGAAAATGGTGTTACTTCAAAGTTTTGACGGAGCAGTTTGTGGTTATTTCGAAAGTATCACATATTGGCGAATGTCGCATCATGCAACCATCAAAGCAAACGACATCTTCATAAATCCTGAAGGTCAAATTTAACGTAGCTTAATGCGTGGAGCCCATAGATTATTAGTCCCAAACCGGGGCTTTATGCCCCGGAGGGGGGCTTATGGATTGGGCTCTGTCTGTCGTCTGTCCGTTCGTTACTCATTCCTCTTAGATGTGTAGGCCATTTGGTCTGATAGTTTACAGAACTCACCCCATTGTCGTAGCTTGATGCACGCCAATTTTGTGGCGTTCGTTAAAAATTGGATTTTTGGCGAATTTTTAAATTTTTTAGCTTGATTGTAAAGTGTGTAATTCTTTTGTTGTGGACACGATATCTCAAGTTCAGGTGGACGAATTTCAACCAAAGTTGGTGTGTGGCTTGTGTGGAGAAGAGTCGTGATCTGATAACCTTTGAGTGACCTTGGGTCAAAGGTCAAGGTCACTGTGAGACTGAAATTTTACACATCTGTTGCTTTTGGACACCATATCTCAAGGTTGGCTTTTGTTTAAGTTTGCCGTCCCGACCGGAGTCCCCGTCAGGTTGAGCTGTAACAAATCATTTTTTATTCACAGTGTCACAGTCGGATCGTACATTAATTTTAAACCGACTCATGGCCATTTCCGGTTGGGGGCTGTGCTCTGGATGATGGCTTGTATATCAGGTTTTAATTTTCCTGTTACAGAGAGGATGCAGGTATTGCTAATTTACTAATCAATATTATGGTGTACTTGAAATTTAGGTTGGTGGGAAGGGGGGCACTTTGGTCAACATATCAGATTTTTAATATGCCTATGGTTACAGTTAACCTATAATTTCACGATATTAGCTTTGTTGTGTTTTAAGCCCGTTTTTTTTTTTAATTTGTATGTTGCAGGGTGTGTATGTGTTACAAGACAATAAGTTCAAACTGTTAACACAGATGTCAGACAGTAAGCAGTACATGGAGTCTGCACCTGACGTGCGTACAGATATATCTCTTTAATAATTATATCCAACCGTGGGTTTTACGCGCAAAGGAGGTTCTATGTTATGATGTCGTCCGCGTATATGTGTTACAGGAAGTAGGAATACGTGTATTTTGTGAAGTTTTCAGAGAATTTACCTATTCTGCTGTATCTGACAATGTTCAAAACGTTTACCGTATAATATGAAATAGAAGAAGTGTTCAGCCTCGAGACCTTAGATTTACAAGTTATGTTTAAAAATGTATCTTATTTCCATTCGTTTTTGCACTCTAATAATACTTGCTTTATATGACGTAACGAGCTCACCTACCTGCGTAATATTCCTCCGACATTTTATTTCTAAGCGGAGATCTGAGTGTCAGAAATCCATCTGGTCTTTTGCGATATCGCCACGTTATTGAACTATCGTTGGTAAATATAAAGATAATTATCCCCCGTGAAACGGAGGGATATAGTTATGAGCTGGTCCGTCCGTCTGTCTTTCCCCAAAAAGTGCTGAGTTTTGTGGTGAATTTTTGGCTTGAACTTAGCTGTGAGACAATATTTTGTCCGGCCGACTTCTCATAGAAAGGATTGTTGTAGGAACCTAAAAACTTGCATGCTGAAAATATATCTATTGAAGTTGTGCAACGTGGCATTATTGTCAAAATGGGGAAAAATGACGTCTTGGGAAATTGTCAAAAATGGTGAATTTTGGGCTTGAAGTTAGCCGTGAGACGATGTTTTGTCCGGCCGACTTCTCATAGAAGGGATTGTCTTAGGAACCTAAAACCTTGCAGCGTGACTTGACCTCATTTTACTTTTTCCGCTTCACGGGGGATCCTGCCTTACTGAGGCTCTAGTTAAGACTTGTCCTATGACTTATATGTCTGAGATTTGTATGTTATTCAGTTTCGGTTGAATTTTGTCTTAATATACTGTTCTATTTATGGTGAAAATTGTCAGAAGTTTCGCTGTATTTGTTGTTCCAGTATTTAGCGTTTCCTTGTGGGCTTATCAGAGGAGCATTAATGAACCTTGGCATCGTCAGTATTGTCACGGCAGAAGTCACCGCCATGCCCGCATGTGAGTATGTCCTGTATATTGTTTTAACATGCAAGCAAGGCACGGCCCCTGGGAATGGAAGCCACAGTCCCATTGGAGTATGTTCTGGGATGTTAATGATATTTGGTGTTTATCTGTCATAGGGTTTGGTAACGTGATATGATGGTACTATTATAGACAGAAATTTGTTCTGAGCTTATTTGACAGGAACGATTTCATGATGATATGATGAAACGATGTTTAACTATTGGAAACTTGTCTACAAATTACAAGTGTTACCAACGAAAATATGGCTGAAGTTGTCAAACGCTCTTTCTAAATCAATAAACTGTCATAAATTTATTATTTTGTGTGATCTTTTTTAGGTAAATTCCAAGTTCAGATACACAGATTTGACAGCTGAGATTAGGAGATTGGGAGACCACGTGACACTGAGACTTAGTCCTTGGATCGTCACGCGCTGTGCGTGGTACACGGTCCCTCCCCCTGCTACCACCCCCCCCCCTCCGTGCGGACACGCAGTACTAAGTGCAATATATGGTATACACCGTGTCTTGTGTATCCCACATGTTTTCTAACTAGAACAAAGATGGAGAATGTTAATTTTTTATTGTAAAAACAAAATATATGAATCTTAACTGAATGTGAATGTTCAAACTAAGGTGTAAACTTTCGAATTTTGAGTTTGCTGAGAGGCTTGGTATAGTTGATCTTACAAAGTACGTGTGATTTTTTACGACTAGCAAAAATCCTTGGCATTTGAAGCTCTAGACGATAGAAACAGGATTACTGGTAATTTCTTTACTTCTGTTAAGGGAAGTGTAATGATTCAGAATTATGTAGTGAAATAATAGATGACTTTCCGCAACTGGCAAGAAATCATGGCAAAAATTAATGGGATTTAAAAGCTCACATATGGTGATTTTTCTGTTCTTATTTAAATAGTTATATTTAGAGTTTTATATTTTAGGAAACATTACAAATTATTAAAATAAAATATATTTGCCAGCTATGTACCTGTTGTTTCATTGTTGTCTTTCTTTAATTGGAGCGGACAGAGTTTGAGTATGTCTAACATCTCTCCAGAACAGATGCTTGACCCCCAAAATCATTCAGGTTTATCGGTAAAATGTGTGCCCAACTTATGCCGCATTTCTTGGTTGCATTCCTGTCGAGTTCGAATTAAAAAAAAATCCATGAGTTTTTTCATATAACTTTGAGAAAAAAAATAGACAGAATTGCGTCTTTGGTAGTTCTTGAAATATCGGCTTGGTAGTTCCTGAGATATCAAGCCTTACATGTAGCTGTTTGTGGAAGCTAAACAATATTTATACCCTTTTCACGTAATTGTTAAAGGCGTGAAATTTCACGTCGCGGAGAACATTGTCTTATATGCAGGTTTATAATTAAGGGAAGGACCGAGTAATACCATCGTCGTTGGGTCCTAGCTTGAAATACTTAGAGAATATGTATTTCTTTACGGAACTTCTTACACATTCACCCCATGGTATCTGTCAAAGCATTCGTTAAGTTTGTTATGTCTTAAGTTATAAATAACTTACTACAAAAAAAAGTAACAAAAAACAAATATCTAAGTCTATTAAGGGCAGGAAAAAATACGCTGTTTCCAGTCCCCCAGCTCGACCACTGAAGTCGCAGATCGTTGGATAATGATTAAATTTGGTAGGCTTATTTAAATATTGTAATTACCAAAGCAAACATGATTAAAGGGAGACATGGGCAGAAGATTAGTGCAGGTATAGAAGGCGATGATCACACTCCGCCATTATACAGGCATCGTTTTTTTTTTTTTTGCCTAAAGGCGGAAATCCGCCCTTTCTGAGTCGAAATTTGTGGTCCGAGAGACGGACTGAATTCTGTAATAATATTTTCATCACTTTTTTAGGGGCCTGGGGATTGAATTTCGCTTAAAAATTTTGTCAAAATTTCGCTCGCGCCTTCGGCGCTCGCCCTGTATTTCTAACGATCTACGATTGTAGTTAGGTACTTGGGGCAATTTTTCAGCTCGTGCCTAATAGTGCATAATGGTTTCATGTTCGAAATTTTCTGCCCTTATTTTGGGAAAGTCGAAAACGATGCCCGATTATAGCGTAAGCTGAGGGCGTATAACATTTGTCTCAGTAATGTAGGCGAGCATTCAAAATGATAGCAAATAATAATGATCGTGGTGTCTGTCCACTTGGGGGAAAAAAGGTCTACACAAAATCAAGTTTATTTAAAACACTAATTTACACTTTGGTGAATGTAAACTGTTCTAGTTGCAGGGTTTAATTTCCCATTAATATTTCTTCAGTTAATTTGAAATTGGGATAATTTGAAGCATTTTCTGGGTCCCAGGCAATAATTAAATTGTGATTCTGAAGTGTCACTATTCTTATTATTCTGATTAAAACTATGGTCAACAAGAATGTGCAGGGACACTGTGACCAGCCAAGATTTAGTTAATCAAGTATCCGGAGGCTTGTAGGATCGCCCAAAAAGCATTGCTTCTTTCAGAAGAGGCACAACTAGGATTTATTCGTATAAAACCGGAAAGCAGTTCAGTCAAACGTGGCAGAAACATTTTGAATCTGTTGCTGAAAACTTTTTAAAGACCAACGTTTGCCCAATTTCTCACGGACTGCCCAACCCCCCCCCCCCCCCCCCCCTTCCAAAAAAAAGTAATTTCCAGGAAAGGCCTGATCACTCCCATAAAATTTGAATAAATTTGAAAGCAACCTCAATAAAAGTAAAAGAACTGGATCCCTAAAAATGTGAAATGGCGGCTTTAGGGAAAGTTTTGGAGGATCGCCAAAAATATCTCCTTAAGGACATTCTTTTAAAGCTTAGAAGGAATCCGATCAAATTGCCAAAAAATTTTTTTTCCAAGACTGAGTCTTACATAATTTTCAAGTAATGTGTTCAAAACCACCGGAGAAGCATTTTGAAATTTGGCTTAAAAATATAGAAATGCGGCCAAAACAAAGTAACTTTTAGAGAAAGACTCCCCAGAGAAACATACAAATGTGGAGAGCAATCAGATTAAAATTGTGGGAAAAGCATTTTGGAAATTTGCTCCCAAAATTTTAACAAGACCGTCACAGTGACGGTGTCTATCAAAATACGGCAGACAGTTCGTGAACATTCTAATTCTATTATTAAATATTTTGCACATCCTCAACATTAATTTCGTTCTAGGCTGCAAATTCTGTATGTTGAACAAGATGCTAAGGAAGCCAAACTGGGCCTTACATCTCCCTTTCTCCAAAATGATAAGAATTTACATTCTTCAACTTATTTTCATTCTATGGTATAAGAAAAATGAAGCATTATTGATTTGTGTGACTTTTGAGTTAGTGGTAGTATATTCCGGAATAGCCTACCAGAAAATATCTGGTTTCTCATTTGCTTCAGAATTCTTATTTTAAATAATCATATACATATATAATATCGTTTTATACTATATAAATGCCTTTAAACAAAATGTCACGACAAAAAGACCATATCCTTGCGTCAGTTAAGATCTCAACAAAAAAAAAAAAGGTTTTTCGTAAATGCTTCCATTGTTTTGTTTTTTGTTTGTTTTTTTTTTTTTTTGGTAAACTACCAAAATAATAATAATAAGTGTTCACTAAATTCTAACAGGACATCTTTATGTTTGTAAGAAGATTGGTTTTCGGTCAACCCTTCCGAAAATGTTTAGCGATTCGACTAAAACTAATAGCCATTGCACATTTAGGGTAGGGCTACCTTCAGTCAAAATTTTAAGACTTCTTAATAAATTCCCAGGACAAGATACATTTTAGGAAAATTGCCTTTTTAGTCAATAGTTATTGCTAATTTTTGGCGATTCATCCAAAAAATAACAGCACAATTCAACTACATATTTAATGGCAGTAAGGGCTCCTGTGGGGTGGGTTTAAATTTTAAAAAATCTTTTTTATGCTTTAACGTAGATCGTCAAATAAAAGTATAAGCCAGGCAGTTGGTAAAGTCTGCTAGGTTTAACCAACGTGTGTGTCGCACTTAAGATTTCAATACGAAAAAGGCTTTTCGCCAATATTACCAATAATTTGGCGAACCACCAACACAAAAGAAATACTAAAGAGAAAGAGAGAAAGGCCATATACCTGTTGTCAGCTGAGATTTCACTAACAAATTGGTTGTCCACCAATATATCAGGGTTTATTTTTTGTAAACTAAGAAAACAAATTATAATCAAGTGTTGCTGATGTGCGCTTTCGTTACTTGAAATTTGAAGAGAGTAAGATTATATCTCTAGCCCTAATCAAGATTTTAATGAGAAAATGGTTTTTGCCAATATTTTGACCAATTTTTTTTCGAATCCTAAAGAACAGGAATTAAAGCCAATTAGGTATTAATGACCGAAGTTCTAATAAAATAAGACAGTAAGATTACATCCATGGGTTAGTGAAGATTTTGAAGAAATTTTTTTTCACCACCACCACTTTCATAACTAAAAAAGTAACAACCAGGTGATTGCTAATGGCCGTATCTTTAATTAAAATTTTAAACAGCAAGGCTTTCTCATGCGTTAGTTATGATGTTATTGAAAAAAAAATATTTTTCGTGAATCATAAAAAAAAAAATCAATACCCAGGCAGGTAGAAATGTCTGCTGGCTTTACTTAACATTTTAAGACAATAGGGCGATTGCCCTGTGTCGGTTAAGATTGTGCAAAAAAAACAAGATTTTGCGTCAATATTTCCGCTAACTTCTGACGAATCGGTAAAAAATATAGCCAGACAGACACGTTTGCCCCTACCTTCCATCAAAATTTTGGGACTTTTCCGTTAAAATTCTTGGGAAAATTTTTTTTTCAAGAAATTTGGTTTTTGGCTAATATTTTTGCTAAGTATTGGCGCATCACAAAAAAAAAAACAATAAAAAACCAAAAAAAAAAAACAAAAACAAAAACAAAAACAAACAAAAAAAATAACAGGAAGGTCCTAAGGTCTGCTTCCTTAGTTCAAAATTTGAAGACGGAAAAATCATATTTCTAACGTTTGTTAAGCTTTTAGTGAGAAACTGGTTTTTCGCCAATTTTGCCGCCATTTCTTCTGCATCAAAGAAAAACGTAACTGGTAGGTAAGCAACAATGAATGCTATCTTAAACCAAAATTTCAAGAATGTCTGGCGTCATCTAGGACTTAACTGATTTTTCGCCAATATTTCTGCAGATTTTTCGAGAGCCAGAATAAAAGGTAGAACCAGTTAGGTCGCAATGCCTGCCACCTTTGCATAAGATTTAAAATCAGTTGAGCTATTTCCCTCGTGACAGGTGAGACTTAAGGAAAAGAATTGGGAGTTTTTATCAATTGCCAAAAAAGCAATAGACAGATGGACCCGTATGGCTCTTACCTTCCATCAAAATTGAAGGACTCTGGCGATCGCCAAATCAAGTGTCAGTTTAGTACTCTTTTTAGCCCTGACCTAGACTAACATCTTGCAAAATTTCGGGCAAATTAAACAAAATTTGTAACAGGAGTAGGCTTTTGGTTTGTCAAAGCGAACCTAAAATAATGGACTTTTGTCCCCCTAAGTGGGCCATATTTCAACAAAATTTTACTGCGATCTGATGAAAACCCAAAGCGTAGTAGCAAGACAATAAAAGTTGACAGACGGAAAGATGGACGGACGGACGACAGAGGCCCCACACTATGAGAATAGCACATGTGTCCAACTGCCGCCATTTGGCCCATTTTTGGTGGATCTCTAACGAAAAGAATATGGATATCTTCCTAATATGCTGCCATTTGGGTAATTTTTGGCCGATCGCCATAAAAAGGAAACTTTTTGAAAGCAGCAAGATTAAAATTGTCGGAGAAACTTCTTAAAATCTTGGCTACCGAAAATTTTTAAATCCTGCCATTGGCCGATTTTTAAGGGGTTCGCCAAAGAAAAAATTGTTTTCACGACAGTGCTATCAAGGAAACATTCAGACAAAACTGTACGTGAAGCAGCATCGGCACAGCCCCCAACTGGACAGGATTATGATCATGCCGAGCCACAACGAAAGTTGAGTAATGGCATGGAACATCAAGCTTTTTAAATGGTTAACATAAAATTTCCGGACGAAAATCCAAGATGGCGGCATGTGAACATTGCGAAATTTTATATTCGACCGAAAACCAGTCCTAAGCGTGATTTTCAGATGGTCAAACTATGTTTAAAATTTTATGAAGATCTGTAAATTGTTTACGAATTCTCGTGTTCACAATAAGTTGTAGTAAATATTCAAGATGGCAGCTAGCGGCCGTTATAATTTTACTGATCGATCCTAATAGCAACGCCGATCGTGTTCTTGCAATGATATATACAGCCTTGTATAACATTTGGTGATGATTAGTCAAGTAGTTTTTGCGTTATCATGTTGACACGAAATTGAGGTGAAAATCCAAAATGGCGGTCAATGTCACATTGAAACTGGGCCAAGGTCAAAATAAATATAACGTGCACTCTCCCACTATGACAAGTCATCTATATACCAAAGATCGCACGAAACAGATTATCAGGGTGGGAGTGACAACCAGCGATGGTCGCCCAGACGGACGAACAATAACCAAACCTAATGTCCCCTTCAAAATAACAGCTTACATTCATATAAACAGACGACGGATGCCTCTACTGATGTCACTAGGCCAGTCCGACGAAGTCGGCTGGTCTAATAAAACCACTCTGATTTACTGAGTTATTTATTATATCACAACAATGCATGCGGTAGCTGCTGCAAACTTTGCTGTGACACTATATTAATTATTTAATTGCAGTAAATACCATCAGTTAATTGAGATAACACATTTATAAATACTCTCGGAAAAGCACGTATATTTATTGTAAAACGACTACACATTTGAGCTTTTAATAAAAATGTTATAAACTACATTTTAGGCAAGTACGAAAATTAAAATAAATGTACTAAAACACCGATAAATGAACACCACTAGTTTAACAAATGACTAGTAAGGACAGAAGCTTACACTATGCTGGCATGTTCGAGAACAAGTCATGGCTTTTTGCTCCGTGCTACCACGATATCCTAGATTTTCTAGGCCTTCATGACAACTAACATGAAAAGAATACATCTCTACATATGCACGTCATTTATTGTGACTGTATACTGTTTTAAGAATTGAACATAAATGTCGTATCTGGTCGTGGATGGGCGTTGTATTAAACGCAGACTCAGCACACATACGGTCCATATTTAATTTTTAGTTTGGACCCCTCCATCCCGTAAAATATGGACTCAGATCTTTACTCCCCATCGAACTTTCCTTTCTTGGTGCAAAAAACCCCCCGAAAATTTCTTCGTTTTCCTTATTTTAATCACAATTGAAAATGAGGAGAATAAAAAACACAACAGAAATGTATCGCCATTGTTTAACAGTGTTAACTTAAGGATGGGTTCGGGTTCAAATTTAACAAGGGAATCCATATTTGTAATTAAACTGGTTCGTGGGGATCCATATTTCATACGGGAAGGGGGGAGGGTGAAGGGGATTCAACTCTGATCCCACATCGGCCTCGCAGGTTTGATAAAGAACAGACTCGTTTATTCATTTAAAACTCTTGGTTTGACAGCTTATGAACCAGTACTTTTTTTGTTTTGGAGGGGAGGGTCGTTAAACATTCTGAGTTGCTGACAATCTTTCCAGCTGCTCATCATCAGAGTTTGGAAAACGAATATTTATTGGATGGTTTTGTTTATATTTTGAATCCAGTAGGTTTATATTTGCATTTTGCAAATATTTGGTGTTACCCGCAACATACTATGCAGATAGTAATAGGTGCGAAATAGTTTAGTCCACACAGACTGTGGGGAATATATGCGATCGACCCTGTGTCAGTCTGTCGGTCTGTCATCAACAGCTTGATAATACGATAATTTAAAAACTGCTGCAAGGATTGTAATGAAACTTGGTATGTAGCTTCTATGGAAACAAACACAGATCGGTATTGTAAATGGGCCAGGTTCGTCCAAAGAAAATGCACCAAGTGGACAAAATTTAAGCTCTTGCTATGTCTAAGGTTTACATTGATGGCCGTGTTTAAATGATGGAGCCTGTGCGGAATATTTGGGCTATGCACACCGCTCTAGTTTGCATAGGATTCATATTAAAAAAAACGGACACGCCATGGTGGGGAGGGTGGGAGGGGAACGGGATCGAGATGTTAGTGACATCACACATCTTTCTTAATTTTCTCTACCAGTTTTGCACAAAAAACTGTAGCTACACCTAGTTTAAAGTCGATCCGATCTTTCCGCTACCGAGTTATTTTGCTTAACAACAGATAAATATTTACGTAATAATGCCTTCCATAATTTCATTACAGGCATCAAAAGTAAAAAGAGCCGCCCGGCTGACCCAAAGAATACCCATCTTGTTCAAGTTATATGTATACTTCACGTGATGACGTCACGTGCCGTTTTCGTTCGGTGTACTCGTGACAAAATCTGACAGAATCTTTCCGACCAAGCAATAGTCCCACCAAATTTCAACTTTAAACTTTCAATGTTCAGCGGCTGACAAATCTTACATACAAGATTTTAACAACACCCATCAAAAGTTGATAGAACCATCCGACAGACCCTAGGAATAGCCATATAAAATTTGGGTATATGACCTTCCCTTAGCGAGACAGTTTGCACACAATATCTTGTTCAAAATATACACATATTTTACGTGATGACGTCATCCGCCGCACTCGACAACATTTGACAGAATCTGTCGCACCTACCAAGCAACAGTAAGACCAAGTTCGAACTTTCTCCGAAGTTCAGCGGCTGAGAAATTTCGCACAGAAGATTTTTACGCAATGACGTCATACGCCTTCCATAATAACGTGACATGCGTCAAAAGTTGATGGAACCCGCCTATCTAAATAAGGAATAAACAGATCAAGTTTGGAGTCCATCCAACTTCTCTTTCTCGAGACATCTTGCACATATTGTTCACAACACACTGACACACACACACACACACACACACACTGAAGTTAAAAACACTATATGTCCTCCTTGGTCGGGGAGACATACTTCCTTGTGAATATACACTACCGTTACAAAATAAAGTAACTGATCTCAACAGTTTTTATCCCCGATAACATAAATTTTGACATTTGGTAAGCTGGTCATACTTAACAAGATGGAATATAGTAACTACATTAGAGACTAGAATTAATTCCACACTTAATCGAATGTCTACAAAGTATGGTAAATAACACAGACCTCACACAACCTGAAACATTTTACGCTCCACATGAACAAAGTCAATTATTAGCAATCCAGCTGCTTTTGTAAATGCCATGGTTCGATCCCTGTAATTTTACATTCAGGGTTGATTCTTTGAAAGATTTTGCACCCAGTCTCTTGAAATACAGTAAAACCTCTGTTTATTAAAAACTTTTGAGACCGGGAAAAATGTTCATTATACGGGGGTGTTCATTAAATAGAGATTTTGTTTTCATTATCGGACTTTCGCAGAAACAAAGGTTAAAAAATACAATTTATGATAGTATACCTTTTAATTCACATTTTAAATCAGCTGCTTATTGAAACCAAGTAATTTCTCTCCTTAAAAGTCAACAGTCAAGATTTCTCTTTTTGTGGAAGTCATTTTGTTCAACTCATTAACTTTCTGATCAGTAAACAACAATGAATGTGGTTTAATTGTTGACTACTTTAAGAAAAAAAAATGGGTATTTATAGGAATTTTGACCAGACCGTCTCACAAAACACAGTCCATTGTTAGTGCGATTGACCATCCTATCTCCGGCACGTGTCGTTGTTACCTTATGTACACAGAGACATGCTTATCTTTGCATACGGTTTAAATATCCCATTGTTTAGGGGCGCATCACAAAAAGAACTGGCTGAGCATCAGCAATTAATTACCTGGGTGACTTCAGCAATGCAATTAACCTGATTGGTAAACATGCCTGCTCGTGTTCACAGAGACTCATTAGGGAAAAATGAAAAGTGCGTACTGGTACGCACCCCGGTCGAAAAACTGCGTACCCAAGCGTAAAAAGTGCGTACCAATATATATGCAACTGGCCTGGTGTTAACAGATATTAATATGGATAAAATGTCCGCGCGAAGGGCGGAAAAAATCCAATCTTGCAAACGAAATGCTCAAGTAATACGTACGAATGGTACACAGTGCCCTGCTAAAAGTGCGTACCCCTCGCTAAAAGTGCATACCAGGGTACGCACCCTCTCTCTGAAAGTGCGTAACAATCGCCAAAAGTGCGTACGGTACGCAGAGTGCGCGGCCCAAATGAATCCCTGTGTTCAATTAACAGGGTGCTTAGACATAGAGAAACCTGGCGTCGGGACCAGAGGAAGTGTTCATTATTCACAATATCGAGGTGTTCAGTCATTAGAATAGGGCTAAATTTTCCAATAGTTAAGCCAATGGGGAAATTAGGGACCGAGAAATAATGTTCATTATCGGGGGGAGGGGGGGAGGGTTATTATGTACACATAATAACAATGATGGATTACCAGTCGCATCACCATGCCCATTTAGCACAATAATAAGCAGCAGCAGCAGCAAAAGTAGACATGCATCATGGCGGACCCAGATATACGTCTCATATACAATTATTGGCCCTCTGTATACATTGTAAAGTGTTTAGACGAACTGCTCAATAAGTTTTTCTCTTTAGAATATAAAGTTTACCAAGCAAAACTTCCACTATTATGACTGGCCGCCAGACCTCAATTCTTCTGAGCTTGTATTCATAAAAGCCCACGAACCTAAAGACCATAAAGATTCTAATAGCTATGGCGCTACTGGTGCTTTATGAACGGGTGTAGGACATTTGACCAACCGAAATTTGACCAACCGAAATTTGACCAACTGAAATTTGACCAACCGCAATTTGACCAACCTCTTAATGAAAAAACGGGCATTTGACCAACTTCATAATTTATTGTTTTTCGTACCATTTATCAGTAAAACATTAGCAATCACAAATGTTCCGACAAAAGCAACATTTAAACAGTTATAACACTACAAGTAAAAGTACTGTCCAAATGTACCGGGATGGTAGTAATCTCTTATCCTCGCAAAACTTCACATAAAACACGTACCTGAGATGACACTAAAGCTTCCACCAGATCTGGGTTTGTTTGTATAACGCCTTGTATAACGCCAGATTACGGAGATTAATGGGGCACGTGGAACTCAGCCTTATGACACTCAGTGACAGAGAGGGGATTCGCACATCTCTTTGATGCGAATGAGCACTTCTTTGAAATAACTTTATCTTACGAAACCTCGAACTCCTAGATTTACAAGGTTATGTATATCTATAACTGAAAGTTGGTCAAATGTCAGTTTTTCCATTAAGCGGTTGGTCAAATTGCAGTTGGTCAAATTTCTGTTGGTCAAATTGTGGTTGGTCAAATTGCGGTTGGTCAAATTGTATGTACCCCTTTATGAACACAAGCTTCGGCTAGGGCTTAGGGTCCATCACTGCGCTGTGTTGTGCAATGCGAAGTGCTCGATTAGTCAGAGAAAATCACACAGGAATCTCGCTCAGAGCCCGACTTTAAGACTTTTAAGATCCCATTGCTTTTACAGGTATACATCCATGCATGTTCAAATCACACACACGAAGCTAAAATATACGCGACTTCATTGGGCTTTAACCAAATTCATAACGTATTTCACAATCAGCATATTATTACGTAAGCCACTCGCGTTATTTTCCAGGTCAGCCTCCGGTTTCTAATATGAAAGATTACACAGATTTATAACTGTTTCTTGCCATTAAGCTAAATAAGTCCAGTATCACATGTAAATTTATCTATTATTTTTCATATATAATTATGCGCATATACACTGTACGAGTTTATTTAGTTACTTTGGTCTCCACCAGTACATTTAATTTTGTTCATATTTGTGACATAACAAAGCTTTATGGTCCTGCAGAATAATTTCTGCAGAAACTATTTACCTTTTTCGAAAATGAGATTTCTACATTTTAAATTCCCGGATACCAATTTTAACGACAGTCCTTCAGTTAAACAATTTTATAACATTTTGCTGCATAATAACACGCTACTCTATCGTGAATTTTACCTATAAATCTGCAATATCTTCAAAATACTTGGACCCATTCCCAAAACACGTTCTCTATCGCTGTTCAATTAATATCTTAAACGTTAATACTCATGACTCATAAAGAAATATTACTTATGAATTTCAGTCTGGGTTCTGTATAACTGGCTGGACACCGAATGTGTTGAAATATGGATAGACTGGAGAGTAGGTGAATTCTCCGCGCAGAGATTGCAGGTCGTCTGACTGTTCGTGAATACTGACAGGATCCCATTCTGGACTCTCGAACGATGGTGTAATACCTGCAACACATAACTAGACTGGCCAGTGTTTTTGTTAAAACAAAAACGGATATGTCTCCCCGCCCCCCAATCAGTCACATGGAAAAAATTCCTTGCTTAAAAGTACAGCATTTGCGAGCCCAAAAAATTGAAGAAATTGCCAAAAATACATTTTTGCAGAAAATGAAGAAAAACGTCGCAGTAAACATTTGCACTAAATGTGAGTTCTTCTTGCCACGTTTCAACCTAATCGTACAAAATGTTTCGGAGATATCGCAACAACGTGGCCAAAAAAGTTAAATAAAAAGAAAATAAGAAAAAGCGCCAAAAATACATTTTCAAAGGAAATGAAGAAAAACTTCGCAGTAAACATTTGCACTATATGTGGGTTCCTCTTGCCACGTTTCAGCCTAATCAAACAAACTGTTTCGGAGATATTGCAACAATATGGCCCAAAAAACTTAAAAATCAAAAATTTAAAAATTCGCCAAAAATACATTTTCAAGGGAAATGAAGAAAGCCTGCCAAAGTGAAAAAATGCACGACCCCCCCCCCCCCCCCCCCCCCATGTTCAAAAATTCGCCAAAAATAGAATTTTTATAAGGAACGAAAAAAATACCACGATCATCATCTAGACATGTACCCCAATATGTATGTATGTTTTGAGAAAAATCGATTCATTTCATAAGAACTCACTGTGGACAGACGGACGGACGCACGCACGCACCAAATACTAAATTGTCTCCCTAGGTCGAGACATATAAATACGGACATTATACAAATGTGATGTGCGACGATGTCAAGTCATTATGATTCGCCTAATCGCCTTTCTCAGTCTGACACGGACTTATTATTATCACTATGCTTTATCAGTACAAATTTTACTGTTTTATTGGTGTATTGCAAATAAAAGTTTCTTTTCTAGCATTCTCTTTAAAAAAAACAACAAAACTACAATCTTATCATGGTATCGGGAACAAAGCTGTTTATGCTTATACGCAAATACTGACCCTGTGCGTCTGGGAACGGTCTCTGGAGCGTGCGGGTAGATGGAGCGGAGGGGTAAACAGGCTCGTCTTTCTGGGTCAAAGGTTGACTCTCTCCTGAGGTGTCAGGAGCGAAGGGCGGAGGTCGCTCTACACCCAACGGCTGACTGATTAGTACATCTATCAAAGGAACAGCAGTCAGGTGTCTCAAGGTCATACCACGGATGAGCGTAAAGTGCTTGTGTTCTTTAACTGTTAACTCTATCGCCAGACTTTTCAGCAAACAAAAATATCGGATTCGATCAAAAGTTCATTCAATAATAATTATGCTGCTGACAGAACAATATTGCTGTAGAACTACGCCTGAGACGTGTTGCTATTACAATTCTTATCTGATTACCTGATGGGGAAATACCCCTCTCAAGAGTAGCAAGTGTCGGAGCACTGGGGCTTGTTGTGCATTCTCTCGCGCTTGCCACAGAGACCATGTGGGTGAGCGATAAGTGAGAATCACAGGTTGTACCCAGTTCATTCAAATCAGGTTGTGATTCTTTGTAAGGTTGGTTGTACATGCCAGCAATGCACGATTTCATTTCTTTGAGACACATTGGAACTGTGCCAATATAAATGTCTTTGATGTATCGTATGGGATGTTTCCTTCCTTCAATAGAAGCTGTAAACTGAAAACATGACGAACAGTGTTACAAGGACAACAGCGGCGAGTGCACACAAAACATAAAAACACAGGCTTACATCACACATCGCTTTTGACGAAACACGCCTTCCCATCCGTCAAAAGCTACAAGAACCGTCCGACCTACAGAATAAACAGACCCATTTTGAAGTTTATCCGACTTTTCACACTCGAGATATCATACACACAACATTTTTTTCACAACAGACTGATACACACACAGAACGTCTAAACACTACATGTCTCCCCTTGGTAGGGGAGACATAACTACTATATGCAACCCGACAACCGGTGATCGATCTACTGATTTTCAACGTTCACACTAATGGTCAAGACAGCACAACCCAAATAAAAAATTGAATATTTCTTAAAGTGACAACATCGGAAGGGGAACTTGTTCAAAATTACCACATGTGATAATCAATGCTGTGTAACCGCTTCGGCAATACCTGTTTTAACCGGGGTTATTTCATCTGACTGAATAATTAGCAAAATGTGGAAGGGGTTTGAAGGAAGATATCCGCAATGTTTATATGATTTATTCCATTAGTCACTTTTTTTATTAATACTTACGTGTAACTCATAGCCTATATCGAGGACTTTGCATCTGAACAAGCCTGTAGGAGGAACGGGTGGTATGTGTAGATAGTCCTGCCACAGTGTCACATCCCCCGGTGACGTCTCCCCTTTCTCTACTGCCGCTATTTTACGATACTCTCGCTTGCGCCGCTTCCCTCCTTTATAATCTATTGCCTGTCATATAAATATTGTTTAGCCACTATATAAGCACTGATTTTCATATCTTTTTTCGATGTCTGAATGTTACGATAGAAGAAAAAAACACAAAACATGTTTAAAGATTGCCCATTTAGTAAAATACAAAATTAATAGACGCTTCACAGTTGACTTACCATGTAAAGAATCGCTTTGGTGAAAGACACAGTAGTTTTGCTTTCATTCTGCACAGCGCCATCAATATAAATGTTTTCGCCGGGAACATAGCCAGAGCGCGATACTGTCCAGTCAATGGTGATAGAACCGTCCGAGGTGCAACAGCCGTGAAAATCCTTGTACTTGCACACCTCAATTTTAGCCTGCGTACCGGAAATACAGTATATGTGTTCTTAATTTGGGTATGATTGAATATCCTCACATACAACCGCGAACCTCGAAATTTGTGCGCGGAAACAAGATGAGAGGGCTTATCGTGTTGTGCTCTTATAAAATCCATGAAGACAGATTTTGCTACAGCGATTACGGTTTCAAAACATTACTATTGCAATACTCTGAAAAGCAAGCAGCAAATGAGAAGCGATTATTACAAAGCATTTTTTTGTTTCTAATTACATTGTTTTGTCATTCATTCAACAAAACAATACAAAACACAAGCATGCGCAAGAACTTCTCACCGCAGCTTCCGGAATGAAATTCAGGTCAAGGCCACTGAGGACGGTAAATGCCTTTTTCGTGACCACATTGGATTTCCATGGACGCTCTATCACCGCCCGAGCATAGTACCTTATTTGCCCATACTCTCCTGTAAAATCAACGAAAATACTCATTTTTAATAAAGGTTTCTACACCAAGGACTTAACACCAACCACCCAATTATAACTGACAGGCAAGGCACTGTAAGCTGAAGAGAAAGGTAGTTGCTGGAAGCTTTATACTATACTAACATCTTCATTTCATAAGAATTTCATTAAAGTCAGTGCTATAGTACTTCAAACACACTCGTAACATTCGCTGTATTGAAAATAGTTTGAAAAGATCACTATTAATCAAAATTATTACGTGTTGGACATGAAACTTTATCAGGAATTTTGCAGTGACATAGTTTAAATGCCGTATGTAATAATGCCAGCTCCTTACGACATCGAAAAACAATTTTTATTTGGTCATTTAGCTTACCTTCAAAGGAAGACGGCAACTCAGGTGGAAGCTTGCACTCAAATGAGAAAATGTGTTCTCCCTTTTCTAATTGACACACCTTATCCAGCAAACTGCTATCCCCTGGTTAAAATATGACAGGAATGTGAAAGTAGATACATGTTTTGCCTCTCTCTCTCTCTCTCTCTCTCTCTCTCTCTCTCTCTCTCTCTCTCTCTCTCTCTCTCTCTCTCTAAAATGATTCAGCTCATTTTTCACTAGGAATGACACACTGAAATTGTTCCAACATCTTCAATTTTACTCTGCTTCTGTTAGGGACGTACTGTGGCATCACTGTACGATGAAGCCCCTGGATCACATAATCCTTTGTGCCCACTGATTGGCAGGCACATGTCTCGGGCGTTTCATTCGTTACCAAAAATAGCGCTGTTTGCTGGGATAACTATTAATACTTCTTTGATTTAAGGGATCTACAGCACAGGCCCACCCCTTCCCTGTCTCTACTGACATCTTTCTACAGTCTCAGTGTCATAACACTGTGTTTAATAAACAATTCATGCTCTCGCTAAATACACATATCGCTTCATTTGATACTTTTTGGTCTCAATGAATGTCGGTTTGACAAAATTTCTAGGTGTGGTGATTTAATAGAACAAAATTTTATGATATTTTTATAGAGGCACATCACACGAACTTACATGTGCGGACATTTTCAACAAGGCTATGTCATTACAGGATGTAACGAAAGGGAGCATTACCGTCGGGTATCTTTTGGGCAGAGAACCTCCGTTCTGCACATTAGAGTTGCATTTATAAATTATCACCTTTATCAGAAAGGATGATTTTCTTGTGAAAATACTTTTCTTTGTTAGAGTCACCAGAAACTTCATCGGGATCTTTTCCTTTTTCTTCTTTGTGCCATCGTACCAACGCTATACCGCATAACTCTAGTTTTATTGCTATGTCATATAAAAAGAAAAGAAATATAACTTATTGAGTAAACCTTCATACAATTCAGAAAAAATATCAAGTTACCATTTTAAGTATATCGTGATTGCTATAACAATGAAGAGGTTGCCTCTTAGCCTACAGGTTATAGCAATATTACATCTATTGATTGCTGTCATAATGAAGAGGTTGCCCCTTATCCTACATCTTATAGCAAGAGTACATCTTTATTTTAGTCTGTTTTGAGAGAAGTCAACCTTCAGCATAATACAGCAAATCTTGAACCATTGTTTGGTCCTGTGTATGTTGTAAACATTTGGTAAATTGCTATAGTCTACCTATGTCATTCACATCAATCAAATCTAGTTGAGTTTGTCATTAAAATATAGTTGAAAAAAGTTTAAATTATACGAGTTTTCCAAAATAACACTAGGCAGGCATTCAAAGCAAAAAAAAAAAAAAAAAAAAAACGGTGCCTTTTACCGAATTTTTGCGATTAAACGTCATGCGATTAACCAATGTCATCGGCTAACTATTTCTGTAATGCATTACATTTGAATGGTGTTTGCTGCCTACCCTTATATTTGACGTCTTCGGAATTGGCTATTCGCACAAAACCTTCAACTTGGTCTCCTTCTCTGTAAACATCCTGATTGTTGTCGAATGTGACTTCGAAAATATCTACTTTGCCCATATTCCTGTGAATCCGACAAAAAACACTGACATAAACATATGCTAATGTCATATCAAACTAAATTTTTATTTGTTATTATATCAAAACACATCCATGGTATCACAGCAAATCGATAAATCTCTTTGTAACATACTTCTTTTGGACCCCATATGAAATGGAAAGACAACCTGCCCTCGCCCCCTCCCAGGTAGTACCAGTGTAAATCCAACCATCTGCAGGTTTGGCAAGTTTCTTGCCAGCTGGGAAAAACCATGGTTTTTAACCCCTTTTTGACCCCAAAGAAATACTTACTTCCCTTTCATTTATTGAAGAAAAACAGAAAGATCCCAATAACTGACTTCAACTTAAGTTAAATGTTTAACTTAAATTCGGCTTAAGTATTGAAAAGTTGAGAAGAAAAATGATTTGTTCTCGCGTACTTACTGATCCATGACGACATATTTGAGCACATAGTCTTAATGTACAAATACAACTTGCATCACCTGCATTAGTCTCGCGTCTTTACAGACTATACATGGGTTACCAGTGGTTAGAAATAATGAAGATAGATCACAACGTGTAAAGACATTTTACCTTCAATACACAAGATCGCCATGTGTGTATTTATGTACTTGTGTAACTTGTTACTGACGAACAATGTTGTTATATGATTAGTTTAACGACACGGCCGACCCTCAGCCGGTCACACTGTGTCAATACATGTCAATCACTGGCTAGAAAACAATAATCATAGTTAAAATCCAGTTTAGCTAAAACTTTGCGTATTCTAAAATTTTAATATAAGCATTGCCTCTTAAAATATTGATAACGGTTAATTTCTTTAAACAATTGTATAATTTTACTCGGTTCTACTTCATCGAACAGCTGCCTCAAAGAGTAGCTTTGAAATGACGCTAGTGAACATCTCAGAAATCAATGTAGTCTAATAAAATGTTCTGTTTCACTCTCCACTATCCACATCCATTAATGACGAAAACGGTTATCGTTTACTTCTTCTTGGATTGTAGTCCGCAGTCTCTCTTTTCCTGTCGCATTCGTTCTTTGAGTTGAGCCCTCGTTTCAACATCCAGTCCTGTTGATGAAGGGATGGATGACGTTCCCTGGCCTATCGCTTTTGTCACGAACGCTGTTCAGATGGCTTACTCGGTGATGGAGTACATGAACAAGCGGACGCCAACTGCGTTTCCTGAGAAGGTTTGATCACTGCAACATTAGAACCAGCCGAGTCAGTATTCATGCCAGTCGAAATCTTCCGACTTTTGGAGGTAGTTTTTAACCGACATGGTGTTTGAGTTGTGATCCACGTAATATCCGTCTGGCAAGAAGCTTCTCTAGAGTCAGTCTTGGCAGTGGCAGGGTATGAACGATTTGATGATGGAGCTTTGTAAACTAATTTTCGAGCTTCTGGGTACGGGATCGATTTTTCATGCTTCAGTAATTGTATTTCGTTTTCAGCGAACAACACGCTTCAATCTTTTTTGGGCGCTTGGTGGTTTCACTTGCAGTTAATGCATTTGGTATGGTATCATCAGGACAAGCTTGTGTGTTTAGCATTAACGTGCCGTTCACCAACTATGCTGGATATATCGGGACGCACTTGCCAAGTAACAAATGGAGGAAAAAAGAAGGAAGAATGAAAAAATAGTAAAAGAGGAGTTAGAAATTCCGATTAGTCGCCTCCTACGCCATTCACGAACAGAAGGCAGTGAGCGTATTCTTAAGATTCCTTCCAGCCCACAGGGGGAACCAGTACAAGATTTGTAGTCATGACCGTCCTCACCGTAATTTGTACATGTCAATTCAGACCTTTTACACTTGCCGCTATCTGGCAGTTTATGCACCGCACAGGGTTAGGGATGTAGGGTTTGATGCCTAATTTAAGCTAGCCAATTCTCACACCGGCAACGATGACCTCCGAAATGTAAGCACATAAGTTCCGCGAAAGCCGCGTCTACGAGTTACTCCGTACTTGTCCAGCTCGTGTACGAATTCCTCCCCTGTACGGAAATTTAGTTCAGGGTCACTTTTGATAGAGTGATGAGACCGATGGTAGAACATACACCTTTTTGAATTGCAAATGGTGAAATCTGAAAGAACCTTGTTGTGGTGAAACAACAATGTGCTCATAATAGGCGAAGTTTGGATGCTTGTTATCGTCTTGTGGTGTTTTGCGAATCTTTGTGTTCATGATTGCACTTTCCATATGTATCTATTTTAGTTTTTCTCCCAAGTCTGCCGGTTTGGGCCTTACTCTGACCACCTTATTTTGTAGCGGGGATTTCCAACTGGGACTAGGACACTCGGGATAGCAACACAATTGTACATGTTGAAACTTGCCCTTAAACCGCACTCTGGTTTACATAAACGACCAGCCGTTAACTGTCATGGGGGCCACCATGACTTCCCCTCTTGGTTGAAAAATCCGGCTGAAGTCATGTGTTGGTGGGTCTCGACATCGCAAGACAGGACAGCTCAATGACCAGGATCCCGGTCTTCCCCGGTAAAGATCGCAATCCACGGCAAAGTCTGCTCGTATTGGCCTGGAGTACAAACAATTAAATAGACCCCAGCAGCTTCAAACCATAATGGAGAAGCAAACAACAGGCCGCCACGCTTTTATGCGATAAGCGTCGGAATGCTTCGACAAGATACTTTGATCGTGAGCAGAATTCATGGGACTGAATGGTAAGACCACTAGAGTACTTGCAATTAATAAGACTCCGGGGAAAAGGTTTAGCATGAAACGGTTTTATGTTATTATTACTGTGAAAAGACATTATTTTATAGGTCACTTATATATGGATATTTTTGGGAGGTAGAGGTTGTGAAGATTGTGATAGTTCAAGTATTAAATTGTAGAGAAGGTTGAGTCGCGGGGCGAGATACCAGTGAAACTGCTGTGAGATAGTAAAACTGGTACCTGGAGAGACAGTCGGTTAGTAAGTTAATTATATGATTTTTTTAACGACACGACCGACCCTTACCGGGTTATATTGTGTCAAAACATGTCATTAATTAGTGACCAGAAGGCAATGCTAAAAGTTAAAATCCAAGTAAGCTAAAACAGTGTATATTCTAAAATCACAAAATAAACAGCAACTACAAATACTGATACAGGTTGATATTTTTTAAAATTGTATAATTTTGCTGGGTTCTACTTCATCAAAGAGCTGTCTCAAAGAGTCAAGTCTGAAATGAGCGGACGTCTTGGAAATCGGTACAGTCTATTAAAATATCTTTCACTGTGTAAGGTTCCTGACACCCGACACAGTCGGGTTCCGGCTCGCCTCTTAAAAGATGCTTGTGGGTGATATATGTATGTCCTATTCTGGCTCTATGGTAAACCATTTCATCTCGCACACTGTTAAAGTCGGGGGTTTTTGTCCACTAAGGGGTTAGTTTGATATAGCTTGTTGTTTATTTGTTTGTTAAGTCTTTCTTGTCACAGTCTTTTTGCGTATCTTGTGATGTAGTATTTAAAATCGGAGGCTGGTATGAGCATATCAGTACAATTGTCATTTAGAGCCTCTTTTGCAGCTTCGTCGGCTATCTCGTTTCCTCGGATACCCACGTGACCTGGGACCCAGTGGAACACTGTGACTTTGCCAGCTTTGGCGGCATCTTCATGCCAGCTTTGGCGGCATCGTCATGACCGTCCTCACCGTAATTTGTACATGTAAATTCAGACCTTTTACACTTGCCGCTATCTGGCAGTTTATGCACCGCACAGGGTTAGGGATGTAGGGTTCGATGCCTAATTTAAGCTAGCCAATTCTCACATCGGCAACGATGACCTCCGAAATGTAAGCACATAAGTTCCGCGAAAGCCGCGTCTACGAGTTACTCCGTACTTGTCCAGCTCGTGTATGAGTTCCTCCCCTGTACGGAAATTTAGTTCAGGGTGACTTTTGATAGAGTGATGAGACCGATGGTAGAACATATACCTTTTTGAATTGCAAATGGTGAACTCTAAAAGAACCGTGTTGTGGTGAAACAACAAAGTGCTCATAATAGTGAGTAGGCGAAGTTTGGATGCTTGTTATCGTCTTGCGGTGTGTTGCGAATCTTTGTGTTCATGATTGCACTTTCCATATGTGTCTATTTTAATTTTTCTCCGAAGTCTGCCGGTTTGGGCCTTACTCTAACCCCCTTATTTTGTAGCGGGGGTTTCCAACTGGGACTAGGACACTCGGGATAGCAACACCAATTGTACATGTTGAAACTTGCCCTTAAACCGCACTCTGGTTTACATAAACGACCAGCCGTTAACTGTCATGGGGGCCACCATGACTTCCCCTCTTGGTTGAAAAATCCGGCTGAAGTCATGTGTTGGTGGGTCTCGACATCGCAAGACAGGACAGCTCAATGACCAGGATCCCGGTCTTCCCCGGTAAAGATCGCAATCCACGGCAAAGTCTGCTCGTATTGGCCTGGAGTACAAACAATTAAATAGACCCCAGCAGCTTCAAACCATAATGGAGAAGCAAACAACAGGCCGCCACGCTTTTATGCGATAAGCGTCGGAATGCTTCGACAAGATACTTTGATCGTGAGCAGAATTCATGGGACTGAATGGTAAGACCACTAGAGTACTTGCAATTAATAAGACTCCGGGGAAAAGGTTTAGCATGAAACGGTTTTATGTTATTATTACTGTGAAAAGACATTATTTTATAGGTCACTTATATATGGATATTTTTGGGAGGTAGAGGTTGTGAAGATTGTGATAGTTCAAGTATTAAATTGTAGAGAAGGTTGAGTCGCGGGGCGAGATACCAGTGAAACTGCTGTGAGATAGTAAAACTGGTACCTGGAGAGACAGTCGGTTAGTAAGTTAATTATATGATTTTTTTAACGACACGACCGACCCTTACCGGGTTATATTGTGTCAAAACATGTCATTAATTAGTGACCAGAAGGCAATGCTAAAAGTTAAAATCCAAGTAAGCTAAAACAGTGTATATTCTAAAATCACAAAATAAACAGCAACTACAAATACTGATACAGGTTGATATTTTTTAAAATTGTATAATTTTGCTGGGTTCTACTTCATCAAAGAGCTGTCTCAAAGAGTCAAGTCTGAAATGAGCGGACGTCTTGGAAATCGGTACAGTCTATTAAAATATCTTTCACTGTGTAAGGTTCCTGACACCCGACACAGTCGGGTTCCGGCTCGCCTCTTAAAAGATGCTTGTGGGTGATATATGTATGTCCTATTCTGGCTCTATGGTAAACCATTTCATCTCGCACACTGTTAAAGTCGGGGGTTTTTGTCCACTAAGGGGTTAGTTTGATATAGCTTGTTGTTTATTTGTTTGTTAAGTCTTTCTTGTCACAGTCTTTTTGCGTATCTTGTGATGTAGTATTTAAAATCGGAGGCTGGTATGAGCATATCAGTACAATTGTCATTTAGAGCCTCTTTTGCAGCTTCGTCGGCTATCTCGTTTCCTCGGATACCCACGTGACCTGGGACCCAGTGGAACACTGTGACTTTGCCAGCTTTGGCGGCATCTTCATGCCAGCTTTGGCGGCATCGTCATGACCGTCCTCACCGTAATTTGTACATGTAAATTCAGACCTTTTACACTTGCCGCTATCTGGCAGTTTATGCACCGCACAGGGTTAGGGATGTAGGGTTCGATGCCTAATTTAAGCTAGCCAATTCTCACATCGGCAACGATGACCTCCGAAATGTAAGCACATAAGTTCCGCGAAAGCCGCGTCTACGAGTTACTCCGTACTTGTCCAGCTCGTGTATGAGTTCCTCCCCTGTACGGAAATTTAGTTCAGGGTGACTTTTGATAGAGTGATGAGACCGATGGTAGAACATATACCTTTTTGAATTGCAAATGGTGAACTCTAAAAGAACCGTGTTGTGGTGAAACAACAAAGTGCTCATAATAGTGAGTAGGCGAAGTTTGGATGCTTGTTATCGTCTTGCGGTGTGTTGCGAATCTTTGTGTTCATGATTGCACTTTCCATATGTGTCTATTTTAATTTTTCTCCGAAGTCTGCCGGTTTGGGCCTTACTCTAACCCCCTTATTTTGTAGCGGGGGTTTCCAACTGGGACTAGGACACTCGGGATAGCAACACCAATTGTACATGTTGAAACTTGCCCTTAAACCGCACTCTGGTTTACATAAACGACCAGCCGTTAACTGTCATGGGGGCCACCATGACTTCCCCTCTTGGTTGAAAAATCCGGCTGAAGTCATGTGTTGGTGGGTCTCGACATCGCAAGACAGGACAGCTCAATGACCAGGATCCCGGTCTTCCCCGGTAAAGATCGCAATCCACGGCAAAGTCTGCTCGTATTGGCCTGGAGTACAAACAATTAAATAGACCCCAGCAGCTTCAAACCATAATGGAGAAGCAAACAACAGGCCGCCACGCTTTTATGCGATAAGCGTCGGAATGCTTCGACAAGATACTTTGATCGTGAGCAGAATTCATGGGACTGAATGGTAAGACCACTAGAGTACTTGCAATTAATAAGACTCCGGGGAAAAGGTTTAGCATGAAACGGTTTTATGTTATTATTACTGTGAAAAGACATTATTTTATAGGTCACTTATATATGGATATTTTTGGGAGGTAGAGGTTGTGAAGATTGTGATAGTTCAAGTATTAAATTGTAGAGAAGGTTGAGTCGCGGGGCGAGATACCAGTGAAACTGCTGTGAGATAGTAAAACTGGTACCTGGAGAGACAGTCGGTTAGTAAGTTAATTATATGATTTTTTTAACGACACGACCGACCCTTACCGGGTTATATTGTGTCAAAACATGTCATTAATTAGTGACCAGAAGGCAATGCTAAAAGTTAAAATCCAAGTAAGCTAAAACAGTGTATATTCTAAAATCACAAAATAAACAGCAACTACAAATACTGATACAGGTTGATATTTTTTAAAATTGTATAATTTTGCTGGGTTCTACTTCATCAAAGAGCTGTCTCAAAGAGTCAAGTCTGAAATGAGCGGACGTCTTGGAAATCGGTACAGTCTATTAAAATATCTTTCACTGTGTAAGGTTCCTGACACCCGACACAGTCGGGTTCCGGCTCGCCTCTTAAAAGATGCTTGTGGGTGATATATGTATGTCCTATTCTGGCTCTATGGTAAACCATTTCATCTCGCACACTGTTAAAGTCGGGGGTTTTTGTCCACTAAGGGGTTAGTTTGATATAGCTTGTTGTTTATTTGTTTGTTAAGTCTTTCTTGTCACAGTCTTTTTGCGTATCTTGTGATGTAGTATTTAAAATCGGAGGCTGGTATGAGCATATCAGTACAATTGTCATTTAGAGCCTCTTTTGCAGCTTCGTCGGCTATCTCGTTTCCTCGGATACCCACGTGACCTGGGACCCAGTGGAACACTGTGACTTTGCCAGCTTTGGCGGCATCTTCATGCCAGCTTTGGCGGCATCGTCATGACCGTCCTCACCGTAATTTGTACATGTAAATTCAGACCTTTTACACTTGCCGCTATCTGGCAGTTTATGCACCGCACAGGGTTAGGGATGTAGGGTTCGATGCCTAATTTAAGCTAGCCAATTCTCACATCGGCAACGATGACCTCCGAAATGTAAGCACATAAGTTCCGCGAAAGCCGCGTCTACGAGTTACTCCGTACTTGTCCAGCTCGTGTATGAGTTCCTCCCCTGTACGGAAATTTAGTTCAGGGTGACTTTTGATAGAGTGATGAGACCGATGGTAGAACATATACCTTTTTGAATTGCAAATGGTGAACTCTAAAAGAACCGTGTTGTGGTGAAACAACAAAGTGCTCATAATAGTGAGTAGGCGAAGTTTGGATGCTTGTTATCGTCTTGCGGTGTGTTGCGAATCTTTGTGTTCATGATTGCACTTTCCATATGTGTCTATTTTAATTTTTCTCCGAAGTCTGCCGGTTTGGGCCTTACTCTAACCCCCTTATTTTGTAGCGGGGGTTTCCAACTGGGACTAGGACACTCGGGATAGCAACACCAATTGTACATGTTGAAACTTGCCCTTAAACCGCACTCTGGTTTACATAAACGACCAGCCGTTAACTGTCATGGGGGCCACCATGACTTCCCCTCTTGGTTGAAAAATCCGGCTGAAGTCATGTGTTGGTGGGTCTCGACATCGCAAGACAGGACAGCTCAATGACCAGGATCCCGGTCTTCCCCGGTAAAGATCGCAATCCACGGCAAAGTCTGCTCGTATTGGCCTGGAGTACAAACAATTAAATAGACCCCAGCAGCTTCAAACCATAATGGAGAAGCAAACAACAGGCCGCCACGCTTTTATGCGATAAGCGTCGGAATGCTACGACAAGATACTTTGATCGTGAGCAGAATTCATGGGACTGAATGGTAAGACCACTAGAGTACTTGCAATTAATAAGACTCCGGGGAAAAGGTTTAGCATGAAACGGTTTTATGTTATTATTACTGTGAAAAGACATTATTTTATAGTTTGATATAGCTTGTTGTTTATTTGTTTGTTAAGTCTTTCTTGTCACAGTCTTTTTGCGTATCTTGTGATGTAGTATTTAATATCGGAGGCTGGTATGAGCATACCAGTACAATTGTCATTTAGAGCCTCTTTTGCAGCTTCGTCGGCTATCTCGTTTCCTCGGATACCCACGTGACCTGGGACCCAGTGGAACACTGTGACTTTGCCAGCTTTGGCGGCATCGTCATGCCTTTCCAGAAAGTCAAGATTAAGGGGGTTTGATATTTGTAGGCTTTCAATTGATTGCAGGACGGACATCGAGTCCACGCATAACATAAACTTTTTGTATCATCTTATCTTCACTATCTGGATGGCAAGATGTAGAGCTTTAATTTCGGCCGAGAAAATAGCGGATCCATCTGGTAGTCTTGTTTTCAAGGTGTTGTTTTCAGTTACAACGGAGGCAGCCGATTTGTCGTCGAGCTTTGAACCGTCCGTGTAGACGACAGGATAGTCTTTAAATTCTTCCTTGAGCTCTGCAAAGTGTGATCGAAATAGGAAAGGGCTAGCTGTTTCTCTTGCACAGACCGAAAGGTTCTTTAATACCACAGGTTTGGTGAGTTTCCACTGTGATACTTTTGGTATTCTGTATTTTGCAATTGGCTCTGTGGTAATGTCAGCGTTACCGAGGTGAGGCAGAACCCTCGCTCCGAATGGAGGTATTACGGTAGGGCTTCTTTCATGGAAGCGGGAAAAATCTGATCCAAAGACGGAGTTGTACGTGGGATTCTATTTATTTGCATAAAGCTTTGTTGCGTACTGCATGGCGAGTTTAATTCGGCGAGAGGCTGCTCGTTTGCCCCCACATGCAGGCTTTCTGCTGCTGATGTCCTAAAAACATTTAGACACAGTCGTAAACCCTGGTTTTTGTATTGAGTCAAGCATTTTCAGGTATGACGGTCTTGCTGATCCATACACAATGCTGCCATAGTCTAATCTAGACCATTCAAGGCTCGGTAAAGCATAAGTTTTGTATCCCGATCTGCGCCCAGTCATTGATAGACATTACTTTAAGGAGGTTGAGTGCTTTTTGACATTTTTGTTTGAGCTCTTTGATTTGTAGAATAAAGCTTAGCTTGGAGTCGAAGAGTAAACCCAGAAATTCGTTTTCTTTAACAACAGGTATTCGAATACCAGAAATGGACAGAACGGGATCGTCGTGTTGTTTGCGTTTACTGCAGAAATGCATGCAGACTGTTTTGGTTTGTGAGAATTTTAAATCGTTTTGGTTAGCCCATGTTTGCAGTGAGAGTATGTTCTGCCGCAAGCGTCGCTGTATTAGGTTCATATTCTTGCCTCTGCAAGATATTGGGAAATCGTCAACAAAGAGTGAGCGGTCTATTACCCTGTTTCACGGTATGTCGGATGCTATTTATCTTTATCAGGAACAAAAGGGTGGAAAGAACGCATCCCTGGGGGAAACCTTCCTCTTGTTCTAAGTAGTTTGAGAACACGGCTCCAAGGTGGACCCGAAAACGGCGGTCCTCCAAAAAGACTTTAATAAATTCAGGTAGGCGGCCTCGCAGCCCCAAGTCAAAGAGGTCTTGTAGTACTCCGTACTTCCATGCTGTGTCATAGGCCTTTTCCAAGTCAAAAGAGACAGTGGCGACATGTTCGTTATTGATAAAGGCTTCTATTACAAACAATTCTAGTCTTACACGGTGGTCCAGGATACTTCTTTGTTTCCTAAAACCACTCTGCATATCGGCAAACAAATTATTGCTTTCTAGATACCAAGTGAGTCTGTCAGCTATCATGCGTTCGAATGTTTTACACAATGAACCTGTTATGGAGATTGGTCTATAATTTTGTGGGCTTGTAGGGATTTTTTTTTTCTTTTTTTTTTTTTTTTTTTTTGGTTTTGGTTTTCGTATGATAATAGCTTCTCTCCATATTTCTGGAAAGTTGCCAGATTTTCTGACTTCATTAAGCAGGTCCAAAAGTATTTCCAGGCTTTCATCTGGCAAGTGTTTAAGGGTTTGGTAGTGTATGTCATCTGAGCCAGCCGCGGAATCGTGAGATTTGTTTAAGGCCTGTCGGAGTTCATTCAGTGAGAAATCGCAGTTGCAAGATTCACTATTGTCCGAAGAAAAGTTTCGTTCTTTAAGTGCCTTATGTCGGAACTTAAAGGACGTCTTCGATATATTATGCTCAAGTGTTTCCCCCCAGGACGTCAGATATTTCTTTTCTTCCTGCTACAATGGTATTGTTTGTTTGCAAGTGGCTCACTGGACCTAGACAGCCTTTGCCGGATATTTTCCTATGTCCCACGTTTTCTTTTATGAGGTTTTCCGTTTAACTTGGAAACAAACTCCTCCCATGAGCGTTTTTCACTTTGTTTCGGTCTTGCGACCAATCGCATTGAGTCTTTTATGTGCCATTCTTGTAACGGTGTCCAGATGATTGACGAACAGCTTTAATGCTTGTTTTCGAAGAGCTATCGACCGTTTGCATTCATCGTTGAACCAGATTTTGTAGTTTTTTGCGACAGCCGGATATTTTGGGGATAGTCTTTTCCATTATTGATTGTAGCAGAGCAGTGAATAATAAGATATTGTCATTATAGCTTTCAATGTGTTCTCGTGTAATTGACTGATGGCATGATTCTTGGAATCGTAACCAATCTGCTTTGTTGAAATTCCACTTGTCTGCTCTTTCTTGTGGTAGTGGAATGGATTGTTGAAGTTAAATTGGAAAGTGATCGCTTTCATGCAGATCGTCTACAACTTTTCAACTAAAAACCAGATACAAGTTAGAAGGAGCTATAGAGAGGGCACTGGTTTTCGAACCAGTGCCCATATGGAAATATTTTGGTGTTTTGTCATTGAATAAAGACAGGCCCTGATGGTTAATAGGTTTTCTATTATCTTTCCTTTTTGATCTGTTGTATGGTTGCCCCATAAGGGACTGTGGGCATTAAAGCCGCCCAAGAGCAATACCGGGTTGGGTTTCTGGTTTAACAAATCGTTTATCTCATTTGGTTGCGGTTTTAGAGGTGCAGGGAGGTATATATATAAACAACTGTAAACTTTTTTGCTATTGTAACGCTGGTTGCCTGCGCCTGAAGAGTTGTATTTATTGAAATTTTACTTTGTGGGATATCTGTTCGTATGATTGTAGATACTCCACCGATAACTCGGTCATTGATAAATATGCTATTGTGGTGCCTATTTCTGTGGTTTCTTGGATACAGAAAATGGCTGAGCTATAGACATGTATTAAAGTTAGCAGATCAATATAGTTGGTCCAAAAACCTCTAATGTTCCACTGAATTATAGCCATGTTATTTACTGTGAGCCCGTGACCGATGTATGAAAACCCTAGGGGGTTTTGGTTGCGCGGGTAGTGAAGTGGGGAATGTCGTTTTTTTTGGTCTGATGTGTGCAGCTGGACCGGTCGCAGCGGCTGCGGTGGCGACTGTTCCTCCTCAGGCCCTTCCACCTCCATCAACGGGTGGAATCTGTTGGAGGCCTGCTGCACACGTTCTCCGGCAAGGCGGGCCTTGTTCTTTAGCTTTGACCAAGTCTATTTGTCTGGGATAGTCACTTACCCCTCGCTCATGGACTAGGTGACTACTGGGTTCCGCATAGCTTCTTCCAGTGGGTGTTCCTGCCATAGCCAATCTACGGGCTTCTAGATATGTAACTGAGTACAGGCATTTAATCTCCTGAACTCTCTTTTCTAGTTTCCAAAGCGGGCAGTCTTTTAAAGACGCCGAGTGGTTGCCTTCGCTGTTGATGGAATTCATGGTGACAGCTGTGCAGAATTCGAACAGATGGCCCTCTTCCCCACAACTGGAACATGTTGGCAAGCTGTTGCGGCATCTTGTCTTGGTATGCCCATACCGATGGCAGTTGAAGCATCGATGGCAGTTGAAGCATCTCATCGGATTTGAGACATAGATTTTTACTGGCAGGCTCAAATAGTCGATCTGAACAGATTTGGGCAGATCTGGCTTGCCAACTGTCAGTACCACAGTATATCTGCGGTCCAGAAATCTTGCCTCTTTTACACCTTGTGGTTTCATTTCTATTTTCAGCTCCTCCTCGGAACAGAATTTAAGTTCCGGGTGTACAACAACTCCCTTCGATGTGTTTAGGGAGCGATGCCGGCTGCATTTTACTTTGATGTTGACAAATGTGTCCAGGTTCAGAAGGCTGTCGCTTCGACTGTCTGCGGTTAAACACTCTAATCAATAATACATCGGAGCGCAGTCTTTTTATGGTGTATTGCCTGCCCACTATACAATTAAGCCCCTTTTTGATAGCGAATGGGGAGAGCTTAAGGCGTCCGTCTCATGGAGACAAAATAATGACCTCCGGAAAGGGTTCGGGCGGCGACTCGATTTCCAGATGAGGCCGTTTTTGAAACTGGCGTTGTGACCTTTTTATTTTTGTTCTGACTTGTTTCAATTCTTTCCATGGAAAATTTATGAAAATTTCTTTCCAGGTCTGCTAGCCCCGGCCTTACTATGACCACCTACTAGGACGGTCGGTATCTACGAGATCCGGCCCTCCATAGGGTCAAGGTGCTCTTTTGAAATTTAAAGGGAGAGACCCTACCTGAGAAACAAAACAAAAGTTACAGGATGAGTTTTCCCTGAGCAGGGTTGGGTTTCTCCCAGGGAGAAAGGTATTTCTCCCCTCCCCATGGGTGAAATAGGGGAAAAACTTGGGATTTAGGGTTTCTTCCGGGGAGAAATGTTTCTCCCGGGGATAAATGGGGGAGAAACGTCGGCATAAAAATTCTTTCAAAGTTCATTTGCATTTTATTCCAAATTATTTAATAAACTGTCGTGTCATCGACATTTGGCACATTTCTCTCACGTTTAGTGCATTTAGATGGGGTTACTTTTGCAAGATGAGCTTTTGCCAACTGTTCGTTCTCGCAGTAAATGCATTCAGCATATGATTTTTTATCCTTCACAGACAAACTGAAGTGCTCCCAAACTTTATCTTTAGGTCTTCCTCCTTTAAACATTTTGAGTTGATAATTTACTACGGGAGAAACTACGGGAGAAACTGCGGGAGAAACGTATTTCTCCCCTGGGGTAAAAACCCGGTTTAAACCCAGGGTAAAAACCCTAATGGGAGAAACCTGCCAACCCTGTCCCTGAGATTTGCCGGAATTACCAAATTCCCTGAGTTTGCCTGACTGGAACATGTCGACTCATTTTTCCCTGAATTCCCTGATTTCCAGGGTCGGTGGCCACCCTGAGTTATTATAACTGTAATCAATGAGACCCTACAGTAACGGTGTTTCGTAATTTTCAATGAGATAAGGGATTTCTTTCTTTTCTTCCGGGAAGAAGAGTTTCTTCCCTTTTCTCATGTTTCTTCCCATAGAAAGGAAGAAATAACATTTTTTGGGAAAGACACCTACCCTGACCCCCCTGTGCAACTCTCTCTTTGTAGGTGACTCCTTAGAAATGCGAAATGTACCTTCCCTTGGTGTGATTTTGAATTAAACCTTTTCAATGCAACCTAAACTGAACATGTCTGAGATGCAAGACTGTAAATAAACAAAGAGTAAATGGCGCTCTGAATGGGGCAACTACTTTCGAGATGCTGCACTAAATTCCTGCTTTCTCTGTTACCGCATAAAAATTGTACAAAATCAGTGATTTTTCAGTTCCTTTCAAGTTCCGAGAAAAAGTACCCACCACCCTGGGAACCACAGCTCCCACTATTTGGCCACCGCCCCTACCCCTCCCATAGGGTAGATTTTGTCCCTATAACAATTTATTTTAAAAAAAAGGTTTTGCAGTATACCCCCAATAACTTCTGAGTTCTTGTTTTAAAAGCACGAAATCAATTACAACTCATATTTTCCAGGCACAAAAAATATCAGATATTTCGGTATATTTTTACAAGCACCACATAATTCCTTTATTTAAAATTTTTGGTCATGTGACTTTGACAATCCGAAAAATAGACTGATTGCGGAAGCTTATTATTTTCTGCTTATGCAAAGATATAAATAAAAAAATGCTGCCCATTAAAAATTGCACCAGTTTTGTAAAAAGGGCACATTGCCTGTTTGATGTTGTTTCAATATTGCTACCGAAACAACTCAGACCACTCTCAAGCACAGGTACATTCATAGCTCCAAGACAATGTCAACAATTTGTATGTAATGCCTCCAAAAAAAAAAAAAACAGAAAAACTAATAAAATGTCAACATGATTCCCGCGATTTTTGACACTTTGTTTACACTTTGTACGCATGTTCAGTCAAATAACAAAATCAGAATATGTTTTTATATATCGGGGAACTACGCACTTCATGTTGATAATAACAGCCGTGTCATTTTCAGCTTTAAAAAAAAAAAAAAAAAAAAAAAAATGAAAGAACTCTTGACTTGTAAAATCTTGCGCCTCTTGCACAAAATGGCACACTATACAGGAATTTTCGATAGATATTATCGATTAACCATAACGAATCTTATAAGAGAAACAGAACGAATGGTTACAGTTGATTCAAACCGGTGAAATGAAATATAACATCTTCTGTTGTTAACAAAAAGTTCTTTTGTCAAGTACGGCAAAATAAGGAATCTTCGAGTCGCAATGGTTGCCGAATTTGCATCTTACTTGTTCAATGAAGCTGAAGAGTTACATTTTGATGCCGTCATCTCTAACCAATCTTATCTCCTTTCCCTCCTACAGCTATGGCTTTATGTACCTTTGTTTAATTAGCTCTGGTTTTCAGACTTCGGGCCTTAGAACACAGAAAGTTCACCCATGTGAGCTGCAGAGATTTGTAGCTCGTGAAGGAGAAAGCGAAAAGCAACTACTAACAGATCGAAACTCGTTAAAAATTTCTATTGTGTCAGTTGTCTCCAAAACCGAAAAAGTGCGAGGTGGGAGAGGTAGACTGAGTGACAATTTATTGTTTTTATAACCTAAGTTTTTTTTTTTTGTATGCCGCAACGCAACTTCGCCGAGCAACATGTAAAAGAACATCCAAAACGCTTATAACCCTTACCTACTAAGTTCCTAGAAGCTTAATCAACTTGTGCAACAATGAAAAGAAAAAATGGTAACTGCGGTCACTGGAAAAGTGAATTTGACAAAGAATAGTCTACTTGCAACTGCGCCGAAAAGTCTCACTCCCTGGTTTGAAGCAGTATTTTATTTATTTTTTTTTTTCAATTTTTGGAGAGCAAAAACTTGCTTCAATTCCTTTGATAACAACAGCTTACTCCCATTCTATAAAATTAGCTTATTTTCCCTTGCTTACATTTCTTTCAGGCATATAAAGGGACGCTTTTCTTCATGCTTTCCCCATGCTGATGTAATGACTGAAGCGACATAAATGCTGACAGCGGTTACACGAGTACCTGCAACCAGACCGAAACAATCAATCAGCTGATTTCTTTATGCACAATTTATTACAATGAAACAGACGAAATCTCTTGTTTTTAACAATGGATAATATAAAAGTTGTCCTCATAAATAAAAATACTTGTCTGTCAAATATGACATGGTTCATAACACAGTGTTTGCCCTATCTATATCATGCTATGACCCAAAAATTTAATTTTTCCTTTCGACCAATTTTATCTTGCTAACTTAAGTCTGGGCTGGATGGTAGGTAGTCCCAGTGGACCCTTTCCATCTTCCTAGAACAAAGGGTCACAGTTCCTGCAACAGAAATGGCCACTGATCTCAATTTTCGAGGCTCTGGATCTTTCGGCGCACGTTTCAGGACACCAAGGTTCAAACTGGCAGGCTTTTTCTTAACAAACACACTTAGGAGTACCCTGGCGCATTATTTTCGACTTCGACAAAACTCCCAAACTAGAGTAAAGAGTGGTTTTACAGATTCATTGTTGTGGGCGATAAAATAACGCCACTAGCCCCAGCCGTGCGCCAAAACTGGCAAAATTTGCATCAATGGCATATTCTATTATAGGAACTATGACTCTTGCTGTCATAAGCCAAATCACACTTTGGGCGTTCCGAATAAATTGCGCCAAAATTCTGCATTTTGAGTACGATCTAATCGGGTAAAAATGAAAGAAATGACACAGATATAGAAATGATACAGATATGTCGCCTAAATGCCACATTTCTCTTGCACCAAAGAGCAATCGTGTTTTAATAACCCATATGCTATTTTAAAAATTAATTAAAAGTTTTAACAAAGAGTTTTAAGTTTAAATTTCTTTTATGTTCCCAGAATGAGCTGTTCTTTTTTCTATATTTCTTCTATATTTTTCTATCAGTTCTTTCAATTTTTACCCGGATCCCTCGCAGTCGAAATCCAAAATCCTTGCCCACTCTAATCGAAAGACCCAAAGTGTGATTAAGCTTGCAGGCCTGTACCTTAGGAAAAAAAGCTAGGCGCGCGCGCGCGCCTAGCTCCGAAAAGTTAGGCGCGTGGGCGAAATCTTAAGCGCGTGGGTCGTATTCTTCATAAGGGTTTTGAGTCACAATAAAACTTGAAAGAGGATACCTTAACAAGACGCTATTCCTGTCATGGATTGAATTATGTAATATCTAATAGGCATACATAAGTATAATGATGTGTAAAATGCAGAAGAACCTGTGGCTGTTTCGCAGCTCTTGAAATTCACAAGAAACATTTTTTTGATGATTTTTTTCCAAAAAATGTATCATAATATTATTATAATCATATTAAATGGGCCAAAAAGTTGGGCGCGCAGCGCGCGCCTAACTTTTTTTTTTCTTAGGCGCATGGCCAAAATCTTAGGCGCGAACGCCCTTTAAGGTAGAGCCCTGAGCTTGTAAGCGAAAATGCGCCACCTTCTGCGTTTCGAATACAAACTAACCGGGTAAAAAATGAAAGAAACGATGGAGAGATTTCGCCTAAATGTCACATTTCTCTTGCACCAAACAGCAATCGTGTTTTTAACAACCCGAATGTTTTTTTTTTCTCGTTTTTTTGAAAAATTCATTCAAAGTATGGACAAATACTTTTAAGCTTCAAATTCTTTTATGTTCCAAGAATGAGCTGTTTTTTTTATATATTTCTTCTATGTTTTTCTATCATTTCTTTTACTTTTTACCGGGTTCCCTAGCAATCGAAATTCAAAATTCTTGCGCATTTTATTCGAAACACCCAAAATTCCCGTTTTCGCAATGATTCATGCGCCATCTAGTGGCAGAAAACGGCACACAGGTCAAATGCCTTCTTCTTTAAGTCTTTGTATGTTTGTATCGCAAATAAACAAGTGAATTTTCAAAAGTTATTTTCACTTACCATTATTGCATTTCATTTATATTAAGAGCATATTGACGAATTTTGTGGGTGATAATATATGATTCTTACAAGAACCAATTCTCATAGGGCTATGTGTTCTGTTTAGGTATTTTGATTCATAAATTCTAATACAATGTTACCCGGATTTTTTTTCTAAAATTCTAACCACTTTAAATATGTGTTTTATGATTTATCAATTTTTGTAGAAATAAATTTATGCGTCACAGATTTGTGTATTACTAAATTTGATGGTCGCAAAATCCCGAAAAGCCCTATTTTAGATAGGTCCAAAAACTCTACAAACCTTTATTTTTTAGTCAGAACCCCGGAAAAAACCCTCAATACTCAGATTTATTTCGTAATCAATCTAGAAAGGTTCCTTTCGCAGGAATTGTGATCTATTAAACGTGAAAAATGCATTATTCCATTTTAGTTCCCGTTTATTTAAGCAGTTCAAAGGACTAAATATGCATTAAAATCACTTAATCACTTAAACAAAACGTCACTTAATCACTTTGTGTAGTTTACAGACCTCCTAACACCGATATCCCTTGTTTTAACAACCATTTCGAGACCTTTTTAAAAGATTTGTCTAAAAAAAACCCTACATTTAGGTGGTGATTTTAACATTAATCTATAAAACACTAACAAAGATTGTCACACCAACTCGTTCTTTGTTCTGATGTACAGTTACGGTCTACACCCGCTCATTGTGAAACCTTCCAGAATTACGGAAAATACAGCAACGCTCATAGATAATATTTTTACATCTGAATGTGATATTAATATAATGTCAGGGCTAATCATAAATGATATAACTGATCACCTGCCTGTCTTCTCCATGAGTGATTATAACGTCACTAAAAAATCTGTAAAGTATCTGTTTAAACGTGAGACTAAAGAGATAAATATAAATGCATTTCTAAGTGAGGTGAGAAATACCGACTGGGTTGGTGTGTTATCTATATCAGATGTTAATAGTGCTTATGAAGTGTTTGTTAATAAAATCTGTAATGCATATGATGTTACATGTCCTATTACAAAGGTCAAAAAGACAGAAAAATCATATCAGAAACCATGGCTCACCCCTGGTTTAATTAACGCCACAAGAAAAAAACGACACCTTTTTTGGGATATGATTAAATCACAAAGCGAAGTTTCGAAACAAAGGTATAAATCATACAGAAATAAACTTACAAACGTCTTAAGAAACGCCGAAAAAATGCATTACAGTAACTTATTGCAAACTCATAAGTGTGACATTAAACAAACTTGGGGAATCATAAATGAATGTATCAACAGAGGGCGGAAGGTATCGGCTATCGAAGAATCTTTTAAACGCAGTGATAAAATACTTACTGACAGTAAAGATATTGTCAATTGTTTTAATGAATTCTTTACAAATGTTGGCCCTAATTTGGCTAAAATCATACCGAAATGTAATGTTAATTTTTCATCTTTTATTCATTATCAAAACGACCAATCTATGTTCCTTGAACCAACTTGTAAGGAGGAAATTATTAAAGTAATTAATCAGTTTAAAGGTAAAACATCACCAGGTTACGACGGTATACCAATGTCTATTGTTAAGAAAAATCAGTACAGATATTGCTGACCCATTAGCACATATATGTAATATCTCATTTGAAACAGGTATTTTTCCTGATAAAATGAAAAAGGCAAAAGAAATTCCATTATTCAAATCTGGTGACAACGGCATTTTTACCAATTATCGTCCTGTAGCTTTGCTACCACAATTTTCAAAAATCGTAGAAAAACTCTTTAACGTTCGTCTTCTATCCTTTATCAATAAACATAGCGTCTTGTATTCTGGCCAATATGGTTTTAGACAAAATTTCTACTTCTTTGGCATTAATTGAAGTTTTAGAAGAAATAACTTATTTACTAGACAAGCAAAAACAACAGTTGGAGTTTTTATTGACTTACGCAAGGCTTTTGATACCATAACTCATGAAATTCTGTTAAAAAAACTAGAAATGTATGGCATTCGAGGTACAAGTTTGCTTTGGCTGACTAATTATTTGTCTTCAAGACTACAGTATTTTCATTACAACGGCGTGGACTCAGATGTTTTAAAAGTGGTCTGTGGAGTTCCACAAGGCTCAATTTAGGACCAACCCTACTTTTGCTATATATTAATGATTTGTGCAACGTGTCTGATTTAATGAAATTTATATTATTTGCTGACGATACAAATTTGTTTTATACCGGTTCAGAATTAGATGAAATATGTGAAATAATTTGTTTGGAGTTAAAAAAGCTAGACATATGGTTCAAGGCAAATAGACTATCGTTAACTATAGGTAAAACTAGTTTTATTGTATTTTCAAATAAGCATTCTAATTGTGATTTCAACTTAAATATAAATGGTACTGCATTAGAAAGAGTGTTTCGACAAAATTCTTGGGAATAATTATAGATAGTAAATTGTCGTGGTCGAACCAATTAAAACATGTACAGAACAAGGCAGTAAAAAGTGTTTCGGTACTGTATAAAGTGAAATATCTGCTCGATTGCTCATCTTTATATACCTTGTACTGTGCCCTAATCCTAACGTATCTCAGCTATTGCTGTGATATATTGGGAAATACATATCGATCAAGATTAGAAAGTGTTATAAAATTACAAAAGAAAGCAGTTAGAATAATTAACCAGGCCCCAGCTAGATCACACACAAATCCAATCCTTGTCAAATTTAATCTTCTAAAATTTGTAGATGTGGTAAAGCTAAAAACTGGCTGTTTAATGAACAAACAAAACAAAACCGTTTACCTGAAAGAATCAACAATCATTTTCTTATTAATAATCATAGCACAAGGCAAAATGGAAAATTCTGTGTTAAATATAAAAGAACAACCCTGAAAAGTTTTAGTTTAACTTCAGTTGGTGTTAACTTATGGAATTGTCTGGACTTGAAATTAAAAAATAAAACTACTTCTGAAATGTTCAAAAAAGCGTGCAGGGCTAGTTTGATAAGTACAGATAAATAATCGAATAAAGTATTTTTTTAACAGTTAAACAAACTGCGTAATTCTGTGTATGTAAGCGTCTGAACTAAAATAGATTTAGGAAATAATTGTTAAACACGTATACATAGCATGCTGAAACATAGCGTTTTTTTTTTAGATAAAAGTGTGTTTGATGTAGTTCTATAGTATTAGTAAAGTTAGGCAGCATTTAGGTAGATCGGCTCTTCACAAGTTATTAACTTTCTCGATCTACCCTTTTCCGAGAATACCTCATTTAATATAAAGTATGAATTAATGTTTTTGTCACGCAGTAACTAAACTTTGTATCTAAAACGACGATACTTTTTCTTTTACATTGTAAAATATACGTATCCTTGGAAAATAAACACATTGATTGATTGATTGATAATAGACAACTTAAGTGAAGTAGTTTTGTAAGATATTTCGTAAAAAAATGCTCCGGTATGAAAAAGATAAACAAATAGTTCGTGTTTGCAAAATACTGTTACGTTTCTGCTGTTTTACACGTCTCATTTTTGTTGCCGAATGAAAGCAGAAGACCCTGAAAATATTGCTGTAGAAATTCGAGCCTCGTTCTGAGTAGTCCCAACGGACCCTTTCAATCTTCCTAGGACAGAAAGGGTCACAGTTCCTGCAACAGAAATGGCCATTGATCTCAATTTTCGAGGTTGGAAGGCTTTTCTTTAAAAGCACGCTGAGAAGTACCCTGGCTCATTATTTTCGACCTTAGCGAAACTCCCAAACTAGAGTAAAGCGTGGTTTTGCAACTGTGGATTCACTGTTGTTGTCGGCGATAATGAGGGATTCGATATCCTGATCTCAAGAAAACACATATTTTTCTCAGTAAAAAATTGTTGTCTGACCATAAAATTTGTGCGCCATAATTTATAATTGGGCCAATTATGTGATGCACCCTTTCTAAAATAACGCCGTTGGCCCAAGTCCTGCGCCGAGATCTGAAAATTGACATCAATGACATTTCCTATTTTAGGAACTATGACTCTTGCTGTCATAGGAAGACCGCAAGGGTCATCTAGGACTACGTTCTGAGTTGTACATAAACAAATCTTTTGATCATGGCGAATGTGATTAGGCTTATGAGTAGTCCCAGCGGACCCTTTCTATCTTCCTAGGACAGAAAGGGTCACAGTTCAAACTGGCAGGCTTTTTGTTTAAAAGCACACTGAGAAGTATCCTGGCGCATTATTATCGACCTCAGCGAAACTCCCAAACTAGAGTAAAGCGTGGTTTTGCAACTGTGGATTCACTGTTGTTGTCGGCGTTAATGAGGGATTCGATATCCTGATCTCAAGAAAACACATATTTTTCTCAGTAAAAAATTTTTATCTGACCATAAAACTAGTGCGCCATAATTTATAATTGGGCCATTTATATTATGCACCCTTTCTAAAATAACGCCGTTGGCCCCAGTCGTGCGCCGAGATTTGAAAATTGACATCAATGACATTTCCTTTTATAGGAACTATGACTCTTGCTGTCATAGGAAGACCGCAAGAGTCATCTGGGACAAGCTTATGAGAAGACCGCAGCAGTCATCTGGATGGTACCGTACGCTTAGCTCCAAGAAGCCATCCGCTACTGAGGTCCCGTGAAGGAAATATATAAAGTATAAATAATGTAGAGCTGACTTGGAGCTACCGTAGGCTGGGATATCGTACCCAAGTGGGCGAGAATCAAGGCTATAGGATGTGAAATACAACCAACACTCCTACGAATGAATATATATACCTATTCATCAAACTAATGTGCAAAGGAGTTGTGAATTTTTATGTAGTTTGCTCAGAAGTGATCAATATTTATAAGAAGAATACAACTTTTTTGTTTTTCTTTTTAGGAGATGTTAACTTCCGTGTTGTAGTTGCAGAGGCCACGGTCATCTCTGCGGTCCACATGACTTCGGATGCACACTAAAAAAAATAAATGAGGTTACCCGAAAAGCAAATTAATAAACAAATATATTTATATGGTTAACACAAGCCCATCAAAACTGAAAAGTAACCCATAGATAATTAAAGGGCGATTTCATATGTGACTTATATCACAACTATATCATGATTTTTTAATTGAAAATGCCGGAAATAAACACAAAGTTACAAAGAAATAAACGCAAGAGCAAAGATAGGTGCCAAATCTCATTTACTCTACTTCTTCAGGTACTCACAACACATAAATCGTGTTAGTACACTTTTTCACGCAATAAAACATGGCTGTTTAACGGCACGAAATTTTATTGTTGTCTTTTCAGGTTGCTGTTATCTGGGCGTGGTTAGTGCAAGTATAAAATGCTCTGCTGTGAGTAACTGTCATCTTCTTTCAAAATGGTATTGTTTAAAAGACGAATTCGGGGAATTTTAGCGAGAGGCAACTGTAATTAACTGAAGGCACCTGTTCCTGGTTTTGTTAATAATGGTTAATTGGCATTAGGCGATTATTTTAAATAACTTAGCGACATGGTAATGATCTGAACGTAAGATTTGACTATTTTTTATGACATTTTGTTCTTTGTTGTTAAAATTAGTTATTTTAGTTATTTTAAGTAATGTCTTTTAGTTAATTGTCCCGACGACACAAACGTCGCACTTGTCGTCTGAAACGTCATTCGTTTTATATTCACCGTTGCATAGATGTTTTGTCGCATTATATATAGGGAAATAAAGTAAAAATCTGAAATTTGCAATCCTTTAGTTCTACCGCTCAAAATATATATGCATTTCAATGTTTAAATAGTGTGAACTGTACACCTAAGTTTGTTTGATTTGACTCGAAACCTAGATAGCTGGAGCTTCTTATTTTCATATATCTATCACTAAATGTGTAGGCAGTAAGATACGAAATTCTTCCCAACTAAATTAAATGTCCACTAAGAACTTTTTAAAAATCGGTGCAAACAGTAGTAGGAAAACGACAGTTCTGGAACAGGAGGTGACGTCATCAGACCCCTCCCCCTCCCCCTCCCCCTCCCCCTCCACTCTTCCCCCCCCCCTAGTAGGCACAACCCTAAGTCACCTGTCATTCATCATGACGTCATTAGTCACGTGACCTGTCAATCGTCATTAGTCACGCGGCCTGTCAATCATGTGTCATGTGACTCCAACCGTATATGAGGAATGTTTTCCCGAACATTAACCTTCCGGCCTGAATGGCTCTCTTGGTAGAGCAGAGGACTCGTAAGCGGACCCATGGTCTAAAGGTTGGTGGATCGATCCCGCCCTCGGGCATCACTTTCACCTTCTGTCTATCAACCCATGGGGGGCCCCCTCCCCCTCCCCCTCCCCCTCCCCTTCTCCCCGGGTCCTCCATGTGAGGACTTCCACCATCTGTCTATCATACTATGGGGACCCCCCTTCCCCCTCCCCGGGTCCTCCATGTGAGGACTTCTACCAACTGTCTATCATACCATGGGGACCCCCCTCCCCTTCCCCGGGTCCTCCATGTGAGGACTTCTACCCTCTGTCTATCATACCATGGGGGACCACCCTCCCCCAGGATGTGATTCAGCAGTCCTATAAGCACACAATGTGTGCAAACATGTGTTTCATTCATGCTGTGGCTGCTGTTGGATACACATGGAAAACAACTGAAAACAGTTGCTCTTGCTGTTGTACTGTTGTACTGTTGTACTGTTGTGCTGTTGTTGGATATTACATGAAGAACAAGTGAAAGATTGGGTGGAATACACATAGGAGACGAAGTGAAACATTGGTTATTCTTTGGAAAAAAGGAAGTGACAGATTGGAGACATGGAGACGAATTGGCAAAAGAGTCGTGGTAAGTGAACTTTTTTTATTGGTGACTTTTGTGACTCTGTGACATCATGTGACATTATGTGACATCATGTGACACTATGTGACTATGTGACATCATATGGCTATATGACTATGTGAGGACTGTGTAATGGCTATGTAAGCATAATTAGTCTAAAGTATGTATGTCATTATCAGATCGTTCACCAGACCTGCCTCTGTAGCTCACTTGGGAGAACAGAGGACTCGTAAGCAGAAGGTTGGTGGATCGATCCCGGCTCGGGACAAACTTTTTTTTGTTTTTTTTTTACTTTTGTGACTATGTAACATCATGTAACATTATGTGACATCATGTGACTGTGACATTATGTGACATCATGTGACTCTGTGACTTTATGTGACATCATGTGACTCTGTGACTTTATGTGACTCTGTGGCATCATGTAACATTATATAACATTATGTAACATCATGTGACACTATGTAACACTATGTGACTCTGTGACATTATGTGACTCTGTAACATCCTTTTTAAACATAATAGCCATATTTCTATGTCTATTTTCACTGATAATATTTAATAAGTCATATTTCAATGGTTCCATTACAATAACCACACACACACACACAGCATAGGAATAAGTACATGAAAGGTCTCAGAGTGTGGGAAAACGATCGATAAATTTCAGAGTGCACTTATTCAGAGCGTGGGAACCGATCGATAAAATCTTAGAGTGCACTCGTTCAGAGCGTGGGAACCAATCGATAAATTTCAGAGTGCACTCGTTGAGAGCGTGGAAACGAGCAATAAATTTGAGAACATCAAAGGCCTAGACCGTGGGAACGATCGATAAATTTGAGAACATCAAAGGCCTAGACCGTGCGAACGATCGATAAATTTCAGAGTGCACTAGTTCAGAGCATGGGAACGTTCAATGAATTTGAGAAGGAATGGGATTTTCCCTACGCTAAGTCTAATGTTATGTTTTATGTTATAGTAGTGGGAAAATGGTGGTTCTAGACCAACTTTAACAACTGTAGTTTTTGGAAAAATATGAGATATAAAATAAGTTTTAGCATTTTACCATGCTACTTATTCAAATGTTCTAAAGTTATAGTAGTGTTAAAATGGTGGTTCTAGACCAACTTTAACAAATTTAGTTTTTGACAACATATGATATATAAAATAAGTTTGAACATTTTAGCATGCTACTTATTCAAATTTTCTAAAGTTATAGTAGTGGAAAAATGGTGGTTCTAAGCCAAATTTAACAAATTTAGTTTTTTTAACAACATATGATGTATAAAATAACTTTGAACATTTTAGCATGCTACTTATTCGAATGTTCTAAAGTTATAGTAGTGTAAAAATGGTGGTTCTAGACCAACTTTAACAAATTTAGTTTTTTGACAAGCCCCATTCGAAACACGTGTTTAATTTATTTTTGGAACATATTACGTCATAGTATTGTTCAACACTTTTTGAACAAGTTCAACAAATTGTTCTTCAAGTTGTTTAACATGTTCAACATGTTCAACATGTTCAAAACGTTCAGCATTTTCAACATGTTCAACATGTTCAGCAAGTTGTTGTTCAACACGTTGTTCAACGTGTTCAACAAGTTGTATATAAAGCTATGTTTAAAGACTTTCTCATCATTTGATTAGTGTAGGTTGAACCGAAAGGATGTATAAATGTAACATTTGTTCGAAATCTTACAATTGGCCGCAAAGTCTTAAAAGACACTTAAAGGTTGCTCACACTTCACAAGTGGATGAAGAATTGGATATGGAAAACCCTGTAAAACTACCTTTCCCGGAAACTTTAGACGATGCTTGTACAGAATGTGGTGCATTATACAACAGCGAAGAAGCTTTGCTCAAACATATGGAGACGTGTGGTAAGAATGTTGTAATATTTCGAACAAACATTACATTTATACATCCTATCAATTCAACCTACACTATTCAAATGATGAGAAAGTCTTTAAACATAGCTTTATATACAACTTGTTGAACATGTTGAACAACTTGTTGAACAACAACTTGCTGAACATGTTGAACATGTTGAACATTTTGAGCGTGTTCGAAATCTTACAATTGGCCACAAAGTCACATGTGGTAAAGTTATTTCTAAACATATAAAGACAACTCCCTATAGAGCATAAAAGGCTCCTGCCGTCAGACGTAAGACACATTCTGTATCAAGATACTGAAGAGTGAACATGTCTGCAGTGAGTGAACAACAACTACCATCTATGGCAATGCCTGTAGAAAATTTTATGGCAAAGCCTGAGGCAATACCTACAGCAAAGTCTAAGACAATGCCCATGGTAAAGTATAAGGTGAAGTCACGTCAGCAGCGTCAAAAGCGACCACATTCTAGAAAGATAAAAAGAGATGAGTTACCAGCCAAGACGGCGCCGTGTAAAAAGCAAAAAAATATGACAGAGCCTAATATGAAACGAGAACCTGAGCGTAAAGCTGATACCACCATGAAGAAGGTGCGTGTAGACGATTCACCGATTATGATACCCATTAATGGAGAAACATATATTAAATTGGTGAAATATCAACAGAAAGTGATGGTTAACATTCGTAAATATATTAAGAATCATGCATCTGACGGCAGGAGCCTTTTATGCTCTATAGGGAGTTGTCTTAATATGTTTAGAAATAACTTTACCACATGTGACTTTGTGGCCAATTGTAAGATTTCGAACACGCTCAAAATGTTCAACATGTTCAACATGTTCAGCAAGTTGTTGTTCAACAAGTTGTTCAACATGTTCAACATGTTGTATATAAAGCTATGTTTAAAGACTTTCTCATCATTTGAATAGTGTAGGTTGAATTGATAGGATGTATAAATGTAATGTTTGTTCGAAATATTACAACATTCTTACCACACGTCTCCATATGTTTGAGCAAAGCTTCTTCGCTGTTGTATAATGCACCACATTCTGTACAAGCATCGTCTAAAGTTTCCGGGAAAGGTAGTTTTACAGGGTTTTCCATATCCAATTCTTCATCCACTTGTGAAGTGTGAGCAACCTTTAAGTGTCTTTTAAGACTTTGCGGCCAATTGTAAGATTTCGAACAAATGTTACATTTATACATCCTTTCGGTTCAACCTACACTAATCAAATGATGAGAAAGTCTTTAAACATAGCTTTATATACAACTTGTTGAACACGTTGAACAACGTGTTGAACAACAACTTGCTGAACATGTTGAACATGTTGAAAATGCTGAACGTTTTGAACATGTTGAACATGTTAAACAACTTGATGAACAATTTGTTGAACTTGTTCAAAAAGTGTTGAACAATACTATGACGTAATATGTTCCAAAAATAAATTAAACACGTGTTTCGAATGGGGCTTGTCAAAAAACTAAATTTGTTAAAGTTGGTCTAGAACCACCATTTTTACACTACTATAACTTTAGAACATTCGAATAAAATGTTCAAAGTTATTTTATACATCATATGTTGTTAAAAAAACTAAATTTGTTAAATTTGGCTTAGAACCACCATTTTCCCACTATTATAACTTTAGGACATTTGAATAAGTAGCATGCTTAAATGTTCAAACTTATTTTATATATCATATGTTGTCAAAAACTAAATTTGTTAAAGTTGGTCTAGAACCACCATTTTAACACTACTATAACTTTAGAACATTTGAATAAGTAGCATGGTAAAATGCTAAAACTTATTTTATATCTCATATTTTTTCAAAAACTACAGTTGTTAAAGTTGGTCTAGAACCACCATTTTCCCACTACTATAACATAAAACATAACATTAGACTTAGCGTAGGGAAAATCCCATTCCTTCTCAAATTCATTGAATGTTCCCATGCTCTGAACTAGTGCACTCTGAAATTTATCGATCGTTCGCACGGTCTAGGCCTTTGATGTTCTCAAATTTATCGATCGTTCCCACGGTCTAGGCCTTTGATGTTCTCAAATTTATTGATCGTTTCCACGCTATCAACGAGTGCACTCTGAAATTTATCGATTGGTTCCCACGCTCTGAACGAGTGCACTCTGAAATTTTATCGATCGGTTCCCACGCTCTGAATAAGTGCACTCTGAAATTTATCGATTGTTTTCCCACACTCTGAGACCTTTCATGTACTTATTCCTATGCTGTGTGTGTATGTGTGGTTATTGCAATGGAACCATTGAAATATGACTAATTAAATATTATCAGTGAAAATAGACATAGAAATATGGCAATTATGTTAAAAAAGGATGTTGCAGAGTCACATAATGTCACAGAGTCACATAGTGTTACATAGTGTCACATGATGTTACATAATGTTACATAATGTTACATGATGCCACAGAGTCACATAAAGTCACAGAGTCACATGATGTCACATAAAGTCACAGAGTCACATGATGTCACATAATGTCACAGTCACATGGTGTCACATAATGTTACATGATGTTACATAGTCACAAAAGTAAAAAAAAAAAAACAAAAAAAAGTTTGTCCCGAGCCGGGATCGATCCACCAACCTTCTGCTTACGGGTCCTCTGTTCTCCCAAGTGAGCTACAGAGGCAGGTCTGGTGAACGATCTGATAATGACATACATACTTTAGACTAATTATGCTTACATAGCAATTACACAGTCCTCACATAGTCATATAGCCACATGATATCATATAGTCACATAGTGTCACATGATGTCACATAATGTCACATGATGTCACAGAGTCACAAAAGTCACGAAAAAAAAAAGTTCAATTACCACGACTCTTTTGCCAATTCGTCTCCATGTCTCCAATCTGTCACTTCCTTTTTTCCAAAGAATAACCAATGTTTCACTTCGTCTCCTATGTGTATTCCACCCAATCTTTCACTTGTTCTTCATGTAATATCCGACAACAGCACAACAGTACAACAGTACAACAGTACAACAGCAAGAGCAACTGTTTTCAGTTGTTTTCCATGTGTATCCAACAGCAGCCACAGCATGAATGAAACACATGTCTGCACACATTGTGTTCTTATAGGACTGCTGAATCACAACCTCGGGTGGAGGGGAGTCCAACATGGAGGACCCGGGGAGGGGGTCTGATGACGTCACTTCCTGTTCCAGAACTGTCTTTTTCCTACTACTGCAGATGTAGGCTAGAATTTTTGCTTAGGTGCAATCTACGTCAGCTTGAGGTGACGTAGGATAGTCATGCCAGACACTCTTCTCGATGCTTGGTGATTAACTATTTATAGTCAGGTATGACGTTCCTTTCGGGTGCAGCCCTACAGAATGAGCAGCAGCCCTGATTAATTCTTGATTCTTGTGGGTGGTTGAAGATACTGTGTCGGGTCTGATTGTGCTTACTCTCGTCTTTCTTCTAGTGTTTGCCATCCTAAGGTCTTCACTAAGGACATCATGCCGATATCTCTGCGATCATTAGAATATACAAATCATGCAATTTCTTTGGACCTGTTCCACACAACTCAAATCTTGGCATGCTGCAGAGTAACATCCCAAAAGCGATTCCATGCTGCAGAGTAACATCCCAAAAGCTAAGCAAAACAAAATAATGTTTATATGTCTAAAACCTAAGAAAGCATTTCTTTTTTAATGCAAGGCAAGTAACTAAAAAATATAATTAAGCAACCAGTTTACTGCTTCAAAAATAATCACGCAAGCTTGTTCAAAATATGAACCATATGTTCCCAATATATCTGTTTTTTTTCCCTTTGTAGCAGTATTAGTATTGTATTCATTTATCATTCACATATCTGTTTATTTTACTATGCAAAAGTGTTTAAAAATAATACAAAATGTAAAATAGAAAGATCCAAGGTATTGTGAAAGAACCTTTAAAATTCAATCGACTTAAAATGGTATGGCGTTATGTTGGGGTTTCAAGCAAATGAAACACAGCCAGAAAGGCCACTTAATAATACTCAACAGAGCAATGTACAGACTTTACCTTTGGGGAATTCTATCAATCTCAGTAAGGTCCGACTTCATAAGACAAAAGGTATGACTTTGACTGTTATCAGACGCCTACCATATGTGAACATATCATAAGCAACCTGTGATAAACATAGATACCTTCGAGCACACAGTCGAAAACCCATAATTTTCTACTCCACGCCGTGAGAAATATATCTCTAAATCTGTGCATAAAGGTAAAATATTAAAATATAAATATTTTGAATACCTAAACAATGGCACAAAATATTGTTTAATAGAAGCAACTCCACTATAGTCTACACATTATTAAACAGCAAATTGATGCTCTATTCGCTCCATATTTCCATGCTTTCATGGCTAACGCAGACAGTTGCACTGCGTATAGATTTCTGTTGGTAAATAGTCGTAGCATGTGTATTGTTATGCATTAGCAAATGAAGTATTTTATCCTTTACTTGAGGCGTTTTATCTATGATATACGCAGTAATCCAAAATTTAAATTCTCAAACTGCAGGATAACTGCAATTTTTGAATCGCGTGAGAAACAGCTCGGCACTGCGAATCAGCGAGCGATAAAAGAAGACCGAAGGGATAAGTTTTCTTCCAAATTGATGCACTATCTGGAATTTATCAAGAGAACCTGTGGAATGGCAACGATAATGCATGTTTCTGAACAAGACCGGTTTACTCCCCCGGAGTGTGTGAGGGGGATGAAAGTTCTAAATAGAAATATGTTTACAACTAAGATAACTGTGCCTTCGATTTGTGTCCAAAAGACTGAACTTTCTTTGCTGCACAATCGTGCATTTAAAGCTCTGACCTTTAAAGGTCCAGGAATAAAGGCGTTAATAAATATTTCAAAAGAAAACAAATCAATTTTGCTTAAGCCTAGTACGTGCACCAGTGGTCAGTTAAAACCGCATGTTTTGGAATTGTTATTTGCTCACGGTGTTGGCCATACCCCAGCTGTTATTTATCGTTCCCTTGAACTGAAATATGAAAATTGGAGTTACGATGATGTACTTAGTGCGATCTTGCCAAGAAACCGAGACGGTGTCGGTGGATACTGTTGTATTGGGCATATTGTTCACCTGAATTTGAAGGCCGAGATTATCGATTACAAATACATTATAGGTATGGAATACTTCATAAAAATTACTTTAATATTCACGGAAACAGGACAATCCCCCCAGTCAATTCCCCCCCCCCCTTGATAATTCCCCCCCGTAGGAAAATTCTTCCCGAGGACTATTCCCCCCACTCTCTCTCTCTCTCTCTCTCTCTCTCTCTCTCTCTCTCTCTCTCTCTCTCTCTTTTTTTTTTTTTTTTTACAAATTATTGCCCTTTTATCTTCTAATTGGATACCGTGTAATTGTCCTTTCAACATTGTCGCAATTGCAATTTACATGCCTTATCCAAAGCAATGAATTTTAAGTTGGCCACAGTGCCAGCAAAAACGGTTTTTTACATGTTACATGGGTCGAATCCGCCCAAATATTCGCGGTGCATCTGGTCAAACTATGGGTGGCCACTTGCCCGAGCCACCAATTCGCTAGTACGCCGACTCTGCGCAGCGCATTCGTCAAACAGTCCGCGACTTCCGAAACCGACATACTGTTGACTATTTGCGTGGAATTGCCCACGACATCAGGTTTTAAATGGCAGAAAAAACTTTCGTTCCAGACAGAAAAATTTTGCATTTTTGAGTTTAAGGTATTTTAAAAATAAAGACTTTGGCATTCAAAGTAAAATAAAATATAAAAAAATTGAGGGGGGAGGGGAATGGTCCTCGGGGGGTAGTTGTCTGGGGGGGGGGAATTGTCCTAGACCCAATATTCACTGCTTATATTCAGTTTTATGAAGTGTTGGTCAGATATTTTCGGTAATCAGCAGCTTTTTAGACCAGCCGACTATGTCAGGCTGGTCTTTTCTTATCAATAGAGGGGTATCCGTCGTCCGTATGTACGTGTGGATGCGGCTTCGTCGGGAAACAAGACGAATTGGTGTGTATCACGTTGCAATGTTAAAGTGAAACGGACCGAATTTCGGTCCGTTTCGCATTTTGGTCGGGTCGTCCGTTTCGCAAATCTGTGTAAGGGGCTCATTTTGCGAAACAGGACGTGCTCTTTCACCTGAGACCACATGCCTATTTCGCAGAAATTTACAGAGACCTTCAAAATTTCTGTGTAAAATAGTTCTCACACCAACATATAGGTGGCTACCTACCATGAACTCTGTGTGAGAAAAGCACGTGGAACGAGAGCCAATCAGAAGGCGTACACATCTTTCGATCTGTGTGAAATCTATTTTTATATCATATTTCAACCAATCAGGTGCTAGCACATGTGTCAGGGGAGCGCGACCACGTGTTGGAATGGACCCGGCCCCGGGTGGTTGTCTACTTTTTGGCCTACATTTTAGTAGATTCTGGGGTGGCATATCCGTATAATTGTATTTAAAACAGGAAGAATAATATCGCAAATACGTTTTAAAGTTATTTATTGTTTTGTTTGTACCCTATAAATCTCAAAAATCAAAGTTAAAGTTGAGGGTAAACAAGGCAACACCCCTTTTGGTAGTGGACGATAATACCAGAAAGTTTCCACTTCATTTTTTAAAGTACATATTTTTGTTTAACTGAAGCAAAGTGTCACATAATTTATTAAGCAATCGTTAGGGTTTGTTTATCTTCGTAGATTCTTGTTTTTTTTTAAACCAAGTCATTCGTTTGACATATTATTCTCGGTTTCTTTATGTAAGCCGGTCTGTTTTGCAAGCCTCATGTATGCGTGTTGTGTGTGAATTGCAGTCACTTTAAACTCTCAGTACAATTTATAACCTTTTGTTGTGCGAACAGGCGTGTTTCGTATCCGTACATGTCTTATTTACACTCAATCTTTCTGTGGCTAGCGCTGAAATTGACTTAATCTCTCATTACTTGATGCCCTTAAACTTGACTGCTGTGTTCACCAAATTCTCCCAAATTCGCCTGGTTTCGCTGTGTAGAGGCAGGTTCTTGAGTGATGCCATTTTATATTTTTCTGGGGTGTACAAGCGTGTGTCATGTGCGTACAAGTCTAATATACACTCAGCCTTTCCGTCAATATCACTTAAACTGAGTTTCGTTTCTCACTGCTTGGTGACCTTTATCTTAATTGTGCTGTCTTTTTTTTAAATTCGGCTTATTTCACTTTGACTGAAACTAATACTCCAAAACTGCATTTTTGTATTAGCGCAAATAGAATGGGTGCGCGACCTCCCCCGCTCCTCCCTCCCCTCCCGTCCCTAGAGCAAAATGCAATGGTAAAGCCTATTAGTCATAAAAAAATGTTTAACACTGTTAAACTTAAGATTTTTGCAGGCGCGAACTCCCTCCCCCTCTCCCATATACAACCACTGCGAAATTGGTAGTTGATAAACGCATTAAAATCGGCTTATTTTATTCACTGCAGGACGCAATCCTTCAAAAATATGTTGCTCCATTAGTGTAGCTAGTGGGAGACAATGACGTGCAACACCCCTCCCTTTATCGAAAAAAATATCACTTTAACTGAGTTTCACTGTCCTTAATCTTGAGTATGCTTTATTTTAAAAAAAAAACAAAGAGAGAGAGAGAGAGAGAGAGAGAGAGAAATCGATTCGTTTCCCATTGACTTTACGTTTTGGCACATCAAAACGGCTTTTTTTCGAGCGAAAAATTGTAGTATTTGTACTGTTAAATTGGCGCAACAACGGGGTGGGGTACATTCGGGGTAAACCCAACCCTTTCCCCAAAAGCGAAATGCTCTGGTAAAGTCTAGAAGTGAAAAAAAAATTTGCCGGCCAGATCCCCCTCACCCTTCTTCCTCCTCTCTTGCACGCGCCAACTGCGAAATTGAAGTTGATAAACACACGGAAACGGCTATTCGCAGTTGATTTGCTTGCATCTGTGAACGGGCTAAAGCGAGAGATTCTCACGCACATGTGATAGGCTGATTGTGTATTATTGTGCGCTGTTTTATTTGTTTGAGCACTACTTTTATGATTGGCGTGCCTTGTTACTATTTACACGCGAAAAATGTCATATCTATCTTCCATATATGGTTCTCAGATCCCCCCCCCCCTCTCCATCCACACCCCCGTCCTCCTTCACGGCGGAATTGCCAGTTCAAACACGTATCAGCTCTATTGCGCAGTTGATTTGCTTTGATCTGTGAACGGGCTAAAAGCTCGAGATTCCCACGCTCATGACAGGCTAACTGTATATTATTGTGCGCTGTTTTAATTGTGTGAGCACTACTTTTATGATTGGCTTGCCTTGTTACTGTTTACGCGCGAAATAATCCGTTATTTTGTTAAGGTTTTTTGTCGTTAAAATGCTTGTTTGGTGATATCTTTTAGCTTGTGTTAGTTTATAAAAATATGGCAGGGTTTGGAATGAAATTATCTGCGAAACACTAGACTGTGTACATGAACTTGAATGCTTTTTTTACTCAGTATGCAAATTAACCTGTCACGCGCGCGTCTTTGTTCTTGGTGACATCACTTTCAATGCAGAAAGCGTCCAGGACACATGTGGATAATTTTTGAAAAATTAGAAGTGGATAAAAAGTTAATGATGATATGCCTGAAAGGTAAATACACACATGTTAAAAGGGCGATTATTTTGTGAATCACGAGAAAATGTTGTTTTAGCGTGTTTGGTGTGATTTGTGGCATTTTTTTAAGAATGTGTAAGATGCTGCTGGAAAAATACAGGCTTAATTGTGAGGGCGGCAAATTCTGGGCTAACATCTCTTTTCATTTTACGGATTTAAGTGTTTAGGAATGTTTGCTCAGAAAATTGTTGCTCAGTTTCGCTTGCTGTCGATGTGTTCTTTTGATGGATTTCTTGGTTTACAATTTTATGTAAGTGGCCACTGCTGGGAACTAGCTCTTTTAGGCCCGGTCCTTGGGACCCGGGTCTTTGAAAAAGGAGGGTCCAAAGCTATTTAGGGAGGATCCGAACCGTGTTAAGATGAAATAGGGCGCAAGAACACATGATTTTTTGCGGCTCAGTCGGAGTCTGGGTAGCCAAAAAGGAGGGTCAATTTCCAGCCCTGTTAATACGTACCCAGACTTTTGCCAATTTTAACCCCCCCCCCTCCCCTGAATGCAGTCTGGATGCTTTGCCCCCCCCTCCACCTTGAACGCTTTAAAGAATAAGCTAAGTCGCACTTTTGACTTTTGCGGAAAAATTTTTGCGTTTCGACTGAATTCAGATGGGATTAGGATGTAAATGATAGAAAAAAAACGGCATGGATGGTCTCTTAGAATGTAAAAAAAAATCGGTCAGTTTCGCGCAGTTATAGCTTGTGCTGTCGGCTCATACCTAAGATTGGGATTCCTTCTTGCTACTCCGTGAGGGACTACACATACAACGGTCAGAGAGATTTTGAATGTCCCATATCAGAATAATGTGGCAGGGGGCCCCGATATGGCCATAGCAGTAAAAAAAAGATAGAAAAATGACAATGCTATACAAAATGTATCCGGTCACTTGTCGGTTAGTTTCGCTAAGATTTATGGATTGTGTTGTCGTTATTTCAAATTCCCAATATATTCAGCTAATGGTAATTCTCTTATTGCTTTCACAGATGCCGCTGAAAAAAGGGTGCATTAAAAAGACAAAGGTCCCAGAGAAGTTCGTTGATCTGCAGCGCTACAGAGCAGGTGACGTTGTGCTTCACATGTATAGAGGGAAGTGGTGGCCTGCACGTGTGGAAGGCCGGGACCCTGACGGAAGTATAGAAGTCTCGTTTTGCGGTTTTGACTTTGCGTAAGTTCTTTAACATTTTTCTATTGCTTTCCTGTAAAACCAGGTTGATTTAGATTCCCTTTTGTTTTTGCGTGTTCTTGTGGAATGATGACGTCCTATTCGCCGAAATTATACTTTTGTAGAGTTGAAAGACCAGTGTATTGTAGCATTGTTTTGCTCCTGTAATAACTGAAAAAAAAACTTGACAGGGACAGAAGTGACGTCCTTACAGCCGCTGAGAGTGATGCATGATTTCAAAACATTCTTTCATTTTTAGTCCGGAGACAGTTTCCGATCCCAGGAAGCTCAAACCGTTTCCTATGGCTGTGGGAATTGGTAATATGTTATTAAGAAATAACAGATTTTTTTCCTTCCCTGTGATTGGGTTAAATGTCTGTTTTGTCGTTTCATGGTTTGCCAATCTCCGTTTCCGTTGAGTTTTGCATGATAGTGCTTCATAAGTTTGCAGGTTCGATTATCTAGCCGGAAGCATCAGACCCAAAAGGACTTGTATTTTTTCAGTATCCTAGAAGAAGTGCTTAATCCCTGTATTGCCAGTTGCACGTTCTCATTGCTAAACGGACTGTATATGCGAGATTTTACTTATTCGTATACCACCTATTTTTAAATTTTCTCTTAGTTGTCTGTTCCCTCTGTAACTTGCGTGGAAGGGAAATTGAAGTGACCATTGTGTACGTGTAATTTTTGTGCTCACGCCTTTGAATTATGAAAAAGTATCGTTTTTCTTTACGCACTGTGTGTTTTCGCATGGTTTTCGGGAATGATTTATGTGCGTCTAAACTTGTATGGAATGAAATGTGGAATGATTAAGCATTCCGTCATTTTTTCTGCAGAAGAGGTGTCTAAATACCCCGGGAAGGGATACATCAAGGCCTGGGCAGAAGCCGCAAAGAGGTTATGCGGCAGGGATCAGAGCCACTTGACCCATTTTGTGGGTGAAATTGTTGGGGGACCGGTTAAAGATGACAGTTCGGATGTTAACCAAGCCTGTAGACAGATGAAGAAAGCAGCGGAAAATATCCCTGCGCGGGTAAAAAATTAAAAGTGGATAAAAAGTTAATGAGGATATGCCTGAAAGGTAAATACACACATGTTAAAAGCGCGGTTATTTTGTGAATCACGAGAAAATGTTGTTTTAGCGTGTTTGGTGTGATTTGTGGCATTTTTTTAAGAATGTTTAAGATGCTGCTGTAAAAATACAGGCTTAATTGTGAGGACGGCAAATTCTGGGCTAACATCTCTTTTCATTTTACGGATTTAAGTGTTTAGGAATGTTTGCTCAGAAAATTGTTGCTCAGTTTCGCTTGAAAATGCTGTCGATGTTGTCTTTTCATGGATTTCTTGGTTTACAATTTTTTGTAAGTGGCCACTGCTGGAAACTAGCTTTTTTAGGCCCAAGGACCCGGGTCTTTGAAAAAGGAGGGTCCAAAGCTCTTTAGGAAGGATCCGAACCGTGTTAAGATGAAATAGGGCGCAAGAAGACCTGATTTTTCGCGGCTCAGTCGGAGTCTGGGTAGCCAAAAAGAAGGGTCTCGGACCCCTGCCAATTTCCAGCCCTGTTAATACGTACACAGACTTTTGCCAATTTTAAACCCCCTCCCCTGAACGCAGTCCGGATGCTTTGGCCCGCCCCCTCCACCTTGAACGCTTAAAAGAATAAGCCAATTCGCACTTCGACTTTTGCGGAAAAATTTTTGCGTTTCGGCTGAATTCAGATGGGATTAGGATGTAAATGATAGAAAAAAAACTGCATGGATGGTCTCTTAGAATGTAAAAAAAAATCGGTCAGTTTCGCGCAGTTATAGCTTATGCTGTCGGGTCATACCTAAGATTGGGATTCCTTCTTGCTACTCCATGAGGGATTCCACATACAACGGTTAGAGTGATTTTGAATGTCCCATATCAGAATAATGTGGCAGGGGGCCCCGATATGGCCATAGCAGTAAAAAAAGATAGAAAAATGACAATGCTATACAAAATGTATCCGGTCACTTGTCGGTTAGTTTCGCTAAGATTTATGGATTGTGTTGTCGTTATTTCAAATTCCCAATATATTCAGCTAATGATAATTCTCTTATTGCTTTCACAGATGCCGCTGAAAAAAGGGTGCATTAAAAAGACAAAGGTCCCAGAGAAGTTCGTTGATCTGCAGCGCTACAGAGCAGGTGACGTTGTGCTTCACATGTATAGAGGGAAGTGGTGGCCTGCACGTGTGGAAGGCCGGGACCCTGACGGAAGTATAGAAGTCTCGTTTTGCGGTTTTGACTTTGCGTAAGTTCTTTAACATTTTTCTATTGCTTTCCTGTAAAACCAGGTTGATTTAGATTCCCTTTTGTTTTTGCGTGTTCTTGTGGAATGATGACGTCCTATTCGCCGAAATTATACTTTTGTAGAGTTGAAAGACCAGTGTATTGTAGCATTGTTTTGCTCCTGTAATAACTGAAAAAAAACTTGACAAGGACAGAAGTGACGTCCTTACAGCCGCTGAGAGTGATGCATGATTTCAAAACATTCTTTCATTTTTAGTCCGGAGACAGTTTCCGATCCCAGGAAGCTCAAACCGTTTCCTATGGCTGTGGGAATTGGTAATATGTTATTAAGAAATGACAGATTTTTTTTCCTTCCCTGTGATTGGGTTAAATGTCTGTTTTGTCGTTTCATGGTTTACCAATCTCCGTTTCCGTTGAGTTTTGCATGATAGTGCTTCACAAGTTTGCAGGGTCGATTATCTAGCCGGAAGCATCAGACCCAAAAGGACTTGTATTTTTTCAGTATCCTAGAAGAAGTGCTTAATCCCTGTATTGCCAGTTGCACGTTCTCATTGCTAAACGGACTGTATATGCGAGATTTTACTTATTCGTATACCACCTATTTTTAAATTTTCTCTTAGTTGTCTGTTCCCTCTGTAACTTGCGTGGAAGGGAAATTGAAGTGACCATTGTGTACGTGTAATTTTTGTGCTCACGCTTTGGAATTATGAAAAAGTATCGTTTTTCTTTACGCACTGTGTGTTTTCGCATGGTTTTTGGGAATGATTTATGTGCGTCTAAACTTGTATGGAATGAAATGTGAAATGATTAAGCATTCCGTCATTTTTTCTGCAGAAGAGGTGTCTAAATACCCCGGGAAGGGATACATCAAGGCCTGGGCAGAAGCCGCAAAGAGGTTATGCGGCAGGGATCAGAGCCACTTGACCCATTTTGTGGGTGAAATTGTTGGGGGACCGGTTAAAGATGACAGTTTGGATGTTAACCAAGCCTATAGACAGATTAAGAAAGCAGCGGAAAATATCCCTGCGCCGGTTTCAGGTAATTACAGGTGGACGAATATACAACATATATTTTGCTTGACGCGTATTTCTCGTTTCCTTCAACATTTCATTTTGTCTGTGTGAGTGTGATCCGAAGGGCAGTTTCATTATTTTACTGAACCGGAACTTGCAAGACTGAAGCGAAACGGACTGTTGTCAGAATTTTGAACGTGCGTGTCCTGTGCGGCTAAGCTTTAAATTATTCAAGGATGAAATAAGGACGTTATAGTTTATGACTCGGCTGTTACATTAACATTGACATTGGAAGAAAAGTAACCACAGAGTTTAAAATAATTTTAAAAGCATCTGTTCATTTCGCTTGCACAGATTAACTGGTTGACATTTTCATACAATATCCCTGTTGCAGCGATCGAAAGGCATGGCACAGAAGTTACGGTCACCATTGGGGAGAGGGTGGCGCAATCCGAAGATCGTAGTTCGGACAGCGATTGCGTCATTACGGGCGCCGATACCACGTCAAAAGAGCTTTGTGAGAGACCTGTGAAAAGGGAAGAGGGGGCACACACACATTCATCGCAGGGCGAAAAAGACACAAAACTCTCAGCGAATGCGGAATCGGCTGTTGAAGGGGCATCTTCTGAGAAGTTGCTGGGTAACTGATGATTTTGCGTTTATAAAGGGTAAGAATTGTTGCTGATATGTGTCGGAAGGAGTATCGTGATATATGTAACACTAGTGCAGATTTGGTCAAGCCAACCAGGTGTTGGCGTTTTAAAGAATTCAAAACATTTTTCGTGCGTTATGGTTGTCGGCGAAACGAACTGCTTATCAGTGCCCACTGCTGTGATTGTAAGAGTTTTGTACAGTTCAGCTTTGAATTGAAGATGAAATGTGAAGGTTATTCCTGGGCGCTTCATGGTCTCTTCAAAGGTAGTTGCTATTTTGACTTGATGTGAAGTTGTCAGTGTCTCTGTCGTACGAACTCGCAGTGATTTAGCGTTTGTAATAACAGTGTTATACTTTTTCAGAAAATGTCCCCGTTGCTGCAATCGGAAGCCGTGACACAGAAGTCGCGGTCTGAGTTGGGGAGGGGGTGGCGCAATCCGAAGAACGTAGTTCGGACAGCGATTGCGTCATTACGGGCGCCGATACCACGTCAAAAGAGCTTTGTGAGGGACCAGTGAAAAGGGGGCACACACACATTCATCGCAGGGCGAAAAAGACACAAAACTCTCTGCGAATGCGGAATCGGCTGTTGAAGGGGCATCTTCTGAGAAGATGCTGGGTAAGTGAGGCTTTTGCATTTATAAAGCATTTATAAAGGGTAAGAGAATTGTTGCTGAGGTGTGTCGGAAGGAGTATATTGATATATGTAGCAGTAGTGCAGATTTGGTCAAGCAAACCAGGTGTTGGCATTTTAAAGAATTCAAAACATTTTTCGTGCGTTATGGTTGTTGGCGAAACGGACTGCTTATCAATGCCCACTGCTGTGATTCCGGAAGACCATGAGGGCAATTACTGCTGCTGTCCTATTTGGATTTTGCATGTTAAATCCTGCTAAGGCATTGCTTAAGCACTGCCTAAGCAGGATTTCACTTGCAAAATCCAAGTACGGCAGCAGCAGTAGTGGCCCTCCAGGTCTTCGCTTATATCACATAAATGCATTTACCACTTGCTTGTATAACTCTCATGTCTGTCATTTTGTTTTGTTGCAGAAGCTGCTGGACTTGTTTGCAGGATGGTAGAGAGGCCTGGAGGGGTAGATGCGGAGGTATTTGCGGGACATGAAATTGCGACATGTGTTTTGAGGGATGTGGTAGAGCACTGCCTGTGGGGAATATGTGGCCTATGCACACTGCTCTAGTTTGCATTTCACTTTTCTCTCATAAAGTGACCGACTGTAAATTTATGAAAGTAGCGGTGATGGGTAGTACGGGCAAGTTTCATGTGACAGGGTCACAAAAGCTGCCAAGTTTGCCGATGTGTTTAAAAAAGAAATACTTGCGTCGTAGATTTCGCGTGGGTGCACTATATTTCGCATAGTTATGGATGTGTGCGTACATTTAGCTTGTCAGTTCGAAAGTTTTAACTGTGCTATTTACAGTTCACTGTTCTTATGCGAAGTGACCGACTTTAAAGTTATGAGCATTGCGAAATTGGGTAGTACAAGTAAATTGTATGTGACAGAATCTCAAAACTTCCAAATTTTGCTGGTGTTTCTGTAAGAACATTTTGGTGTTCGCACATTTCGCGTGGTCGTGTACGTACACTTGGCTTGTCAGTTCGAAAGCTTTTTAACTGTGTTATTTGCAGTTCACTTTCTCCCACCAAGTGACCGACTTTGGTACGTACAAAACCATGCGAAATGTGCGAGCATCAAAATGTTCTTATTCACAGAAACATCGACAAAAGAAACTATTTTGGGGACATTTCGCTGTGATGACATGTTTGTGGGATTCTGTTTTGGTTTACACAAGTGCGGGGAATTTTCTGTGTATCACTTTTCCCATGCAGTTCACTGTTCTTATACAAAGTGACCGATTTGAATTTATGAACGTCGCGGGATTGGATAGTACGGGCAATTTTCATGTATCGGGTTTTCAAAAACCTGCCAGATTTCCCGAGGTATTTAGGAAGTGTTTGGGTTCGTACATTTCGCATGGTTATGTGCGTTCGCGTATCAGTTTGAAAGTTTCAATGTGTTATTTGCATTTAATTTTTATCGTATAAAGTGACCGACTGTAAATTTATGAAAGTGGCGGCGATGGGTAGTACGGGCAAGTTTCATGTGACAGGGTCACAAAAGCTGCCAAGTTTGCCGATGTGTTAAAAAAAATTCTTGCTTCGTAGATTTTGCGTGGTTGCACTATATTTCGCATGGTTGTGGATGTATGCGTACATTTCGCTTGTCAGTTCGAAAGTATTAACTGTGTTATTTGCAGTTCACTGCTCCTATACGAAGTGGCCGACTTTAAATTTATGAGCGTTACGAAATTGGCTAGTACGAGTAAATGACATGTGACAGGGTCTCAGAAGTTGCAAATTTTGCTGATGTTTCTGTGAGTAAGAACATTTTGGTGTTCGCACATTTCGCATGGTTGTGTACGTACATTTCGCTTGTCAAGTCGAAAGCTTTAACTGCGTTATTTTCAGTTCACTTTTCTCACACCAAGTGACCGGCTTTAGTACGTACAAAACCATGCGAAATGTGCGAACACCAAAATATTCTAATTCACAGAAACATCGACAAAATTTTCGAAGTTTGAGACCCTGTCACATACATGGTTATGCACGTACATTTCGCATGTGATATTTTTGGACACAGGGATAACGTTCAGTTGCGGGCCTACATTTCAAATTTTTACAAGAAAAATAGAAAGGCGGATGAAGCTTGAGATCCGTTTGAAAAAAGAAACTATTTTGGGGACATTTCGCTGTGATGTCATGTTTGTGGGATTCTGTTTTGGTTTACACAAGTGCGGGGAATTTTCTGTGTATCACTTTTCCCGTGCAGTTCACTGTTCTTATACGAAGTGACCGACTTTAAATTTATGAGCGTCGCGGGGCTGGGTAGTACGGGCAATTTTCATGTAACGGGGTCTCAAAACCTGCCAGATTTGCCGAGGTATTTAAAAAGAATTGTTTGGGTTCGTACATTTCGCATGGTTATGTGCGTTCGCGTATCAGTTTGAAAGTTTCAATGTGTTAGTTGCATTTAATTTTTCTCGTATAAAGTGACCGACTGTAAATTTATGAAAGTGGCGGTGATGGGTAGTACGGGCAAGTTTCATGTGACAGGGTCACAAAAGCTGCCAAGTTTGCCGATGTGTTAAAAAAAAAAGAAATTCTCGCTTCGCAGATTTCGCGTGGTTGCACTATATTTCGCAAGGTTGTGGATGTGTGCGTACATTTCGCTTGTCAGTTCGAAAGTATTAACTGTGTTATTTGCAGTTCACTGCTCCTAAACGAAGTGGCCGACTTTAAATTTATGAGCGTTGCGAGAATGGGTAGTACGAGTAAATGACATGTGACAGGGTCTCAAAAGTTGCAAATTTTGCTGATGTTTCTGTGAGTAAGAACATTTTGGTGTTCGCACATTTCGCATGGTTGTGTGAGTACATTTCGCTTGTCAATTCGAAAGCTTTAACTGCGTTATTTTCAGTTAACTTTTCTCACACCAAGTGACCGACTTAAGTACGTACAAAACCATGCGAAATGTGCGAACACCAAAATGTTCTAATTCACAGAAACATCGACAAAATTTTCGAAGTTTGGGACCCTGTCACATACATGGTTGTGGACGTACGTTTCGCATGTGATGTTTTGGGGCACAGGGACAAAGTTCAGTTGCGAGCATACCTTTCAAATTTTTACAAGAAAAATAAATAGGCGGATGAAGCTTCAGATCCATTTAAGAAAAAGAAACTATTTCGGGGACATTTCTCTGTGATGACATGTTTGTGGGATTCTGTTTTGGTTTACACAAGTGTGGGGAGTGTTCTTTGTATCACTTTCACGTGCAGTTCACTGTTCTTATACGAAGTGACCGACTTTAAATTTATGAACGTCGCGGGGCTGGGTAGTACGGGCAATTTTCATACAACGGGGTCTCAAAACCTGCCAAATTTGCCGAGGTATTTAAAAAGAAGTGCTTGGGTTCGTACATTTCGCATGGTTATGTGCGTTCGCGTATCAATTTGAAAGTTTCAATGTGTTATTTGCATTTGATTTTTCTCGTATAAAGTGACTGACTGTAAATTTATGAAAGTGGCGGCGATGGGTAGTACGGGCAAGTTTCATGTGACAAGGTCACAAAAGCTGCCAAGTTTGCCGATGTGTTTAAAAAAGAAATACTTGCGTCGTAGATTTCGCGTGGTTGCACTATATTTTGCATGGTTGTGTATGAGCGTACATTTCGCTTGTCAGTTCGAAAGTTCACTGTTCGGAGTGACCAATTTCAAAGTTTATGAACGTTGCGAGATTGGGTAGTACGAGCATATGGTATGTTACAGAGCCTCAAAACTTGGAAATTTTGCCGATGTTGCCGTGATTAAGTAAATTTTGGTGTTCGCACATTTTGCATGGTTGTGTACGTACATTTCGCATGTCAGTTTGAAAGTTTTAATTGTGTTATTTTCAGTTCACTTTTCTCATACGAAGTCACCGACTTTAAATTTATGAACGTCACGAGATGGGGTAGTACACCCAAGTTGTGTTGCAGGGTCCCTAAACTTGCAAATTTTGTGCATGGTTGTGTACGTACATTTCGCATGTTAGTTTGAAAGTTTCAGCTGTGTATTTTGTTTTCTTTAGAAAGCTTTTATGTGGTTTATATTCCATTGCCTCACGTTTTTTCGGTCTATCATTTGAAATTTTAACTAGTACACATAACACTGAGCTTGAAAATAAGATAGAGTTGGTTATTTACAAATCACGGTTATATCAGTAGGGGATTTTGTTGTATTATTTTTTTCTGTATTTTGGTTTTATTTTAAAAGAGTTTTGTTTTTAAACATTCATCTGTATTAATCTGTATTTTGTTTTTAAACAATTCATCTGTATAATATAAATCTATGTTTTTAAACATTCATCTGTTTTAATATCTTTTGTACTGCTCTTCAATATTTTGTAACTCTTCAATTAATGTTAAATAGTTTATGTATAGAAATGAAAGAAAATAAATATTACATTGTGATTATGGTGTAAATAAAAGAAAACAAACTCTACGCTTGTTTGGCTTTTATTTAGTGTTTCCCTAATACTCTTTTACAGAAAGCACGTGGCCTTTGTTTATAAACAAAATCGGTTTGTTTACATTTTTTACACAGTCTCGATTCACATCAAACTTGTAGTTGCAGATATCAAAAAATGGTGTAAAATATGCAAATTATGTAAACAAAATATTCCGTTTCGCAGGGTTCATGCTATGTTAAATTTCTCTTAATCTGTTGTCTTTTATATATTTTCGCTTTCGGAATTGAATGTAAAAAAAATCTACCGAGATTTTCATATACAACTTATGTCTGAAAAGTCCCTAATAACGAAGTTAGATTTTTGGCGTACATTTCGCGAGTTGGAGAAGAAATCGCGATTCGTCGTTTGTTTCCCGACATACCTGTATATGTGTGTATGTACGTGTGTAAACTTTTACTTAAAATGCTTCTTCTCCTTCAATTTTGATCGGATTCCTCTCAAATTATACACGAATGTTCTCTAGGTAGGCCTCTCTTTAACAATTTTTTTTTTTTGGCGATCCGCCAAAAATTGGCTAAATGGGGGACATTTGAAATTTTTCGGTTGCCAATTTTCGAAATGCTTCTTCTCCCACAATTTTGATCAGATTTTCTTCAAATTGTGCACGAATATTCCCTTGGTAGGCCTCTTTTGAAAAATTACTCATTTTGGCGATCCGCCAAGAATTGACCAAATGGGGGACATTTTTTAATTTTTTTGTGTCAAATTTTCAAATTGCTTCTTCTCCCACAATTTTGATCGGATTCCTTTCAGATTTTGGATAATTGTTCTCTAGGTAGACCTCTCTTGAAAAATTACTCGTTTTGGCGATCCACCAAAAATTGGCCAAATGGGGGACATTTGTAATTTTGTGGTTGCCAATTTTCAAAATGCTTCTTCTCCCACAATTTTGGTCAGATTTTCTTTAAATTTTGCACGAATATTCCCTAGGTAGGCCTCTTTTGAAAAATTACTCATTTTGGCGATCCGCCAAAAGTTGACCAAATGGGGGACATTTTTAAATTTTTTGGTGTCAAATTTTCAAATTGCTTCTTCTCCCACAATTTTGATCGGATTCCTTTCCAATTTTGGATAGTTGTTCTCTAGGTAGACCTCTCTTGAAAAATTACTTTTTTTGGCGATCCGCCAAAAATTGGCTAAATGGGGGCATTTGTAATTTTGTGGTTGCCAATTTTCAAAATGCTTCTTCTCCCACAATTTTGATCAGATTTTCTTCAAATTTTGCACGAATACTCCCTAGGTAGGCCTCTCTTGAAAATGACTCATTTTGGCGATCCGCCAAAAATTGGCCAAATGGGGGGCATTTTTTAATTTTTTCCCCTTATGAAAGAATTGAAAGAATGACTCCTCATCAGCCCCAACTACATCGATCAAGTGAGCGAATATTTTCTCCATTCAGTTACGGCTTTTTTCGTAACCGCTGTCTGCGAATTTGATCATGATTTTGTCTGTGATTCTTGGATATATATTCTGTAGGTCACGGCTGGTCACCATGTCCCTGGACATGCTTGTTAACTAATGTTGTATAAATCAGGGCTGGTATGATTTAAATCAGTTGATTTAAATCGTGGTTAATTTAATCAGCCTTTTTTTTCTACGAACTGTATTTTCTTTTTTTTCTTTTTTTTGTATCATGTGTGCAGTGAAGGTACTTGAAGACGCCTTTTGTTTAAACAAGGCATTTCATACCATGCGCTTATTAGTGCAAATGAGCGTCCGAGGGCTGGATGCGGGGGGGGGGGGGGGTAGGGGGATGGTTAGCGACGGACAGTACGCTTCAAGCAGGTCAATGCCGGTGTGACATTAAATATTCACAAAATAAAACACCTTTTTTAAAAGAAAATCCACACTTTTATTGCTGTTATGCATACATTTGTATAATCTGCGCAAACTGAAGAGTATCTAATCATACAACTGCCAATTTTACTACCAACAACAGCTTTTAATCACGTAGCAACTTTCACTTTCTTCTGTACTTGCTTCTCCGTGGTTATTGTTTGAGTCATTTTTAATACCAGCTACTCAATTCGTATAATTGCATTTAATGTTCAATTGCAATTTCCCTGCTGATTGCAGTCATAGTCATAAGTAGCTCCTGTTATCGTTGCGATTTAATACTTACTGATTGCTGATTGCAATCATAGTTATAAGTAGCTTCCTGTTATCATTGCGATTTGATACTTACTGGTGTAATTCACCTTCCCTATGAAGTATGCAAAATGCCATCCTAGCTCTATTGTTCTATAAGTTCAATAGATATCTGTCGCCAATTGTTAGACGTGACCGATTTCGTGGTTATCTGAATAAATTACTATTTACCATTTTTAGTTTTAATCTGAAAATATATTTTTTACAAGATTTCAACAATTTTCTACATTTACTTTTATAAAGGGGGTGACGATTTAATGTGTAAAATTCACCGGGGGTGTGTTTTTCATGCTATGAAATATTCACCCCCGGGAGTGAACATTTCATAAGGGGGGGGTGGGTATTTCATAATGTAATATCCACCCCCCGGTGAGTTTTACATATGTAATATGCACCGGGGGTGAGTTTTTTGGGGGGTGAAGATTTCATGCCACACCGGTAGTGTTTGAAAAGAAAGCCTTGCACCTTATAGCATTAAGGCCGTTTGAGCATTTACTCAGGAGTGGGTATATAATCGCGCAACTAATCTTCAGAAACTCTCGGTAGCATCGATATCTGCAACGTACTCCGGTCTTTCGTCTCTACCGCGTGTGCTTGAAAACAAATTATTAGTGTTACGCGTCGAGTGGAAAAGGCTGAGTGGAAAGTCTGGGAGTGGAAAAGGCTGCAAAACTGGCGTTTGGCTACCGATCGCTCAATAAATGAAGAATTGAAGTTGTAGACAGTTATTTGAACATTGAATTGAAACACTCGCTCAGATACCCGGAGTAGATGTGTCAACGGTGCTATAGGCCAGCAACTGATAGCTTTGTTACTCAAAAGTCATAGACTACGCAGGATTTCTGTGGATGCATTGTTTACTGGTAGAGTTATGCCAACGCAGTGTGTTAACTGACAACTTAAGATGAATGTCCGTTTATAATTATCCGTCAGTATTTGGTATTCTTGATGTCCAACTTATTTCCTACTTAAAAATTGCAAAACATGTGAAATTTTTGACATTTTTACAGTGAAATATTTCATGAAATATTTCAAGAAATATTTCATTCGAAATATTTCATACCAGCCCTGATTTGAAAGTTGTGTTTGAAATGTCTCACAAGAGAGTGTAATAAGTCTTCAATAAACTATTAAAAAGGTGGTGCTTTTTTATATTTTGTCTTTTTTTGGGGGGAGGGGATGATTTAAATAAAGAATACAAAAATCTGATTTAAATTAAAAAAATAAAAAATCTGATTTTTGTGTACAAATCGGATTTTTTTTCCAGCCCTTGTATAAATATAAGTATCTCGAACCAAAACATGTAATTATACAGGCCTCTGACCAGCCCCCTCCCCTCACCCTACAAGAATACTCCCTGAGCCGTTTTTATATAGCGATTACACCGAGTCGCGCGCTTTGATCACTTATGCTAACAATGCGAATAACGCATTATTTCTTTCTGATTTTATTCGCGTATAACTAATAATCTAGGCAACAACGCGAACACTTTGCACGCCGTTTAGCTTCTGAACTCCAAACAAACTGGGCAGTTCTTCCAAGTCGTTCTAAAATGTGGTGATTGTTAAAGCCACACAGTGTTCACATTCCTAGCGCTATGTTTGGCACCAGACTACATACTATTGTAAACCCTGCTTAAGTTAATCCTGAAACTCGAATCGCAGTTTAAGATCAGATTTTGATTGTAGGTGGAAGGTAGTGGTACCCCTGTTATCTTTATATTGCAGTTGCATCAGCAGATGATGCCTCTGTCCTGTTTAAATTACAGTGAATTTGTTGAGCAGATCGGAGGGAAGGAGGGAGGTCCTGTTCCCAACTTTACAACTGAAAAATTTTAGAAATTTATTTTAATAGACATCTGTTTGAAAAGCATCTCCATCTGTATTATGTCGTAACTTTCTTTATTTTAACTCTCGTACAGGGGAGGTGTTACTCGACAAAGTACCCACAGCAAAAACTGTAGTTAACAAACTGGACATCATTGACAACACCTTTCGCAATTTTCAAATGGAAGTGATTGCGGGAGAGCCAAATTTCATAACAGAAGTCAAAGAGCATGGTTTGATTTACAAAATGGATTTCAGCAAAGTATACTGGAATTCTAAACTGGGTAAGCGTTATTATAACACCAACGCATCATTGGGTGTTTTGAAGGGCCGCACCATTTTTTAGCCCTCAGCAAATATTGGCTGAAGGTAATTGTTATCGGTCTATCCGTCCGTCCGTAAACTTTTTTTTGTCCGGACGATATCTCGAAAACTTATTATCGGAGCTTCACCAAACCTTACAGGAAGAAAGTATATAAGGTGTAGATGTGCAACGGAGAGTTCGATTTGTCACATGATCTTCTGGTCACGTGACCATGGCACTTTACACTTTTTCTTGTCCGGACGATATCTCAAAAACTATTCATCGGATCTTTACCAAATCAATGTATACAAAATGTAGATGTGCAACGAGGGGTTTAATTTGTTACAATCCGTTTTCCTGTTAGTCTAAAATAAAAATTGACCTTCGGCTCAGGTATGACTGCAGCCTGGTTTTGAACCGGGGAGCTCTCGCCTGTCGGGCGAGCTTCGTACCACTGAGCTCATCTGGGATCATTGTTTAGTTTCGCTTTAGCATACGTATTGCATTGCACGACCGATTGAAGCTTAATCATTTGTTGTTTCTTCATCGGATCTTCATCAAACCACACAAGTAGAAAGGATATATAGTGTAGATGTGCAGCGGGGGGTTAACTTGTCAAATATCCGTCCGTCCGTCCGTCCATCACACTGTTAAATTTTTGCCTATGATGTCATCAATTATGAGTTATGACAACATTTATGTTTTAAGGCTTAATAACTCGAAAATTAATGAACGTAGCGCATCGGCACAAAATGCATTATGAGATTACTTTTACCTAAGAAAAATTACGTAAGTGAAATCGTACCTATGACGTCATCATTATCCCCCGTGTAACGGAGGGATATAGTTATGAACTTGTCCGTCCGTCCGTCTTGCCGCCTGTCTCTCTGTCTGTCCGCACTTTTTTGTTCGCGCGATATCTCTGTTACTGTTTATTGGAAGCAAACCAAATGTTACAGGAAGAAAGTATATATAGTGAAGTTGTGCAACGGCAGGTTATTTTCGGTTTTGTCGATAAATGTGAAAATTTGACGTTTTTTACATTTTTGGACTTAGTCGTTTTTGTATCAGTTTTTTTCGCGCGATATCTCTGTTACTGTTTGTCGGAAGCGAACCAAATGTTACAGGAAAAAAAGTATATCAGGGTTGGCAAAAAAGCGGCCAAATCTAGATTTTGCCTTGCCGGCGGCAAAATCTGGCAATTGCCGGAAAAATCTGGTCAAATCTGGCAAAATTTAAAATCATCAAGTATCGCCAGGTTTTTTTATAATTGGGGAAACGGAGTTTCTAACTTTGATACGTGTAATAAAAAGGTATTCAGTTAAACCTCTGATTACTAAACATCAAAACACTGTATTCATGCAGAGATTAAGAATGCTCGAGGGGATTAATTTGTTGTGAAGCCATATACAAAGAGATTATCACCAGGTTTTTATAATCAGGGAAACGGAGTTTCTAACTTTTATCGGTATAATAAAAAGGTGTTTAGTTAATCTTATGATTATTAAACGTCAAAACACTGTACGAAACCGGAGATTAAGAATGATCGAGGGGATCCATTTGTCGTGAAGCCACATACAAAGAGATGTAATTACCGGAGACGCAACTATTCCAAATTACTACTCAAATTTATTACTCCCAACTACTACTCCAAAGTAATCATGAGTAGATCGACAGGGTAGTATATAACGTGCATCATCTGCAGAAACATTCATTGTAGAATTGCGGATAAGACTTTTTAACCAAAAATTCCCCTTTTTATGCACTTAAATACTCTACTATGTTCTATTGAATTTATAGGAAAGTGCATTATTTATGTAAATAAACGCGTGCTTGGGTGAATAAGACTAGTTATACTAAATTTCAAGAAAAATAAATATTAAAATTAAATGAACAAAAAAATTGTAAAAAAAATTGGGCGAAAAAACCAGATTCTGCCAGATCTTGCCAGATTGGGCCACTTTAAGAGATTTTGCCTTGCCGGCAATTGCCGGGAAAATCTAGCCGGCCAAATCTGGCCTGCCAAATCTTGCCAACCCTGAAGTATATATATAGTGGAGTTGTGCAACGGCAGGTTATTATCCCCCGTGTCAGGGTGAGATATAGTGATGAACTTGTCCGTCTGTCTGTCCGCACTTTTGTTCGCGCGATATCTCCAAGGCATTTTAAATTGTAGGCGTAAAAAAAGACCATCAATTGTACACGTGCAGCGTCAGGTTATTTTTTGAAAAATATTAACAAACAAAGAATTGGTGCAAGGTTGAAAAATATGCTGTTATGAACTTTTCGTCAGTCAGAATGTAGCAGGTTTTTTAATATCCTGTTACACGGAGCATCCTGCCTCACCAAGGGTCTAGTGGACGAATTATGACGTCATAAAGCTCAAAACTCGAGAAATAATGAACCTAGCGCTTCGGTACAACATACATTAAGAGGCTACTTTTAAGCAAGTGGCTATAACATGTCTAATAGAGACGTGTTAAAATGCTGATTATGAAATGCTGCATAAACGTCTTTAAAGTCAGCGACATATATGTGCGCAAGAAATTAAATATTGGTGCGTCACTAAGCCTCAAAGACAAAAACAGATGAAACTGTAGTTGTGCAATTCGAGGTTTATTTTATCACATATTCGTCTCGCCTTTTCGTCACAGCTAAATCTTGCTTTTGTCCCGGCGATATCTCAAAAAGATAACTCCCCCACAGTGATGTAACTGCTATTGGCTGAGGGTTCTGCATCTCCGATGCCTATGTTCTTACTCCATTCCATAATTTGCTGAATCAGTTGCTGGCCATCAGGCATTATGTTTTCTATCGAACACTTGTTGTTCGTTTACTAAATTTAATTGTGTTCAATATATACATAGTGCTCAGTTTATTTACAGTTCACTAAAAGTTCACTGAAAAAATATTTATCCAGTTAAAAAGCAGTTTATCCACTTTATTATGTAGCATTTTCTGTAACCTTAAAGAGGCTGCTGAGGACAGGGTGGCCACCGACCCTGGAGATAGAGAGTTCAAGGGAAAATCAATCGACATTCTCCAGTCAGGGAAAACTCAGGGAATTTGAAAATTCCGGCAAAGCTCAGGGAATTTAATTTTTGGAAAATTCCAGGTTTTTAAGGGTATTTCCACGTAAACCTTTCATTTACAAAAGTGGATATTTATAGTAAGAGTTTGTTGTCTTTTTCTAAGCGTTAAGAGAAATAGTGGGAAACTCAGGGAATTTCGTTTCGGATTCAAGGTGGCCACCCTTTGAGGAGAACCATGGGATATACCATTTTGCTTGGAATGGCCACAGGTCAGCAAAAAAAACCCTGAAAACTCAGGAAAAAAGGCTGAGTTAGGAAAATTGAGAAAAAACACTGAAAAATGCCCCAAAAGTAAGGAAAAATGATTCCGAAAATTCTGTGGCCACCATGTTTGGTGAATGTTGGTCCACTAGAGGGTAATTACGTTGCCCTCTACCTTTTCCACTCTTACGGGAAAAGGTTTTTATGCTGGAAAAATACGAACTCCGTGTGTGTAAGTTGTGCTTAAGTCACTCTGCCACTATAGTAGCATTTGAAACATCAACATTTTTTCTCCTTTAAGCAAAAATAATGCCGCATATTTTTCAGTTTTTTTGCGAACCGCTCTAAAAAAAAAAAAAAAAAAAACAACAACAACAAAAACAGAATTTAAGGTTCTGCAGGAGACCCAGTAGTAATATTTTGAAATGTGGTGTCAACTGTTAGGAATCCCCGATTTTCCGATTAACTGCAGTTTTTATTTACAGTTTGGTTTTCGGTTCGTTTTAAATATTGCTAGTTATCTCGTTTATGGAAAATCGTTTGGACTAATATCGTAGTCTAGAGCAATTATATTTCATCTGTATATTAAAAAAAAACTGAACATTTAGTTAAATTAGCCTAAGACCAGAAGAAAGTAGTCTTGTTTCTCATGCTGAGTTTATAAAAACATTGACCCTTCCCACGATTTTTTTGTTTCTTCTTGCAGAAAAAATAGAGCCGATCGGGGACGAACATTTTTTTCTTGTTTCGGTTTTCTCCCATGAAGTGTGGTTTTATGGTATTTATAATGTGTTTATATCACATAACGCGTACTGTGTCAATTTATAGGTTGCTAATTTGAAGCATTTGAAATGTCTCTTGTTGTGGAAATGCGAGCGCTAAAGGCGGGATTTATAGGCAATTTTCAGACCTTTTTAGCTCAGATGGCTTTTGCCTCGTGGACTGTACCCACTGTGTGAACTTCGTCGCCTGTTCGTCCGTCTGTTCGTCCGTCTGTAAAGTTGATTTAGTGCTTCTGCTCTTTCAGTTTTGATTGGAAATATTTGGTGGAAATATGGCCCTCTTAGGGGAAAAAGGTACATTATTTTTACACTTTCTTAATTGCCACGAGTTTGGCGAACCGATCAGTGCCTGTGCGAAAAAGGCTATCTTCTCGTACATTTTTTAAATATGGAAGAGAAGTTGTGCATGAAGGTCGTCGGAGTAAGGTGTAAAAAAATTACTTTTATCAGTTGCTGATGTAACTGATCGTGCAATTTCCAGCAAGGCCTGGCAGAAAAGCGTATAACCGCTTAAATATACTATTGAGAAAGAGAGGTCCTTTATTTGCACCGTAAAAGAAGTTCTCAAATATTGTCACACCGCGACATGTGCCCTTTCTTCTTATGATGTTGAAACAAAAGAAAAGCGTGCGGATTGCAATGTTTGGTAACCAGTTATTTTTGTTTTCAGAACATATCGATTGTTGTCAATTTGTCCAGCATGTTTTTTGCGTGGACTTCAGGTTTTATTAATCTGGTGGGCACCCGTATTAGAGAGCGGTGAGGGAGGTGGTTTGCAAAAACGCTCCTGAAGAAGGGAGTTAGTGATGTAATGACCACCTTGCAGATTCGGATGAAAAAGACGTACAGTAATACCTGTTTAAAGTGACTAAATTCCATACTCGAATAAAAGAGACATCGATTAAACCTGTTTGTAGACATGCGGTAAGTCCTGTCTGTATCAACAGCCTGTCAGTTCAAGACCGACTTACAAGAGACGTAACGTAAAATCTAAAACATACAGTAAAACCTGTTGTAATGGCCGCATACTGATCGAGATAAAACATGCCATCGTCGAAGGCACAGGCTCCAACCGGACACAAGTCGCCATTTTGGCAATTTTTACCGATTTGAAAAACAATACGACGTTGCACAACTTCAATATATAAATATTCAGTGAGTAAGGTAGCATATGCCTAGGATTAATAGTTTCGGAGATCTCGCGTGGAAAGCACCCACGTCTTACGTTGCAGTTATCTCAAAAATCACAGTTTTTGACAAGTCGCCATTTTGGCAATTTTTTACCGATTTGAAAAACAATACGACGTTGCACAACTTCAATATATAAATATTCAGTGTGTAAAGTAGCATATGCCTAGGATTAATAGTTTCGGAGATCTCGCGTGGAAAGTTCCCACGTCTTACGTTGCAGTTATCTCAAAAGATCACGATTTTTGACAAGTTGCCATTTTGGCAATTTTTTACCGATTTGAAAAACAATACGACGTTGCACAACTTCAATATATAAATATTCAGTGTGTAAAGTAGCATATGTCTAGGATAAATAGTTTCGGAGATCTCGCGTGAAAAGCACCCAAGTCTTACATTGCAGGTATCACAAAAATCACAGTTTTTGACAAGTCGCCATTTTGCCAATGGTTGGCCGATTTGAAAAACAGCACGACTTTGCACAACTTCAGTATATATATTTTCACTGTGCAAGGTAGCATATGCCTAGGGTAAACAGTTTCGGAGAACTTGCGTGGAAACAAAACAGCATCCAAAGTGTGACACACGGACGGACGGACGGACAGAGGGCAATCCCATAGACCTCGGACTCGCCCGGTTTGGGTCTAAAAAGACGTGCAGGAAATTTGTTTGTAGTGCCCTGTCAAACAGCCGTTTTTCTGTTCCGTATGCAAAAACGTTCAGTAAAACCGGTCTGTTACGACCATCTTCCAGGATACGGATTCAAAGACGCACAGTAATCCCTGTACTTGTTATGAATACGATTCCAAAAAGACGTCCAAACAGAAAAAAGACGTCCGAGGTCAGGAATGATTTATTCCTTTTCCCCAAAAATTATTTTACGTAGAGGCGTACTAATACGCAATGCTGTAATTACAATCATTCCGCCGCATCGAGGCGCTGAAGACTGAAGTATATAAGAAACTAGAGTCTCAGTGAGACAGAACCCGCCGTGTAAGGTAAATTATATACAGTGAAACCTCCATTACTGAAAACCTCCCAATAGTGAACACCTTCTATAGTGGACGCGTTGTTTCGGCCCCAAATTGCCCCATTCACGTTAGCCTGGACATTTAAATGAAATTGTAGTTAGCTAAATACCTTTAGAGTGTAACCTCTGTTCTTGCTGGTCTTGCATGATCACTTTCCAGCTAACACCAAGAGAGACAAGTTGTCATTTTGTCAGTTTTTCACGGATTTCAATAAAAATAATAGGACGCTGCACATCTACAACATATATATCTTCACTGTGTACGGTTGCAGGTCACTGTGATGAATGGTTATATGCGAAGTGGTGCGCACTTGCTAAGTCCAACGTAATTTTGGGCAATTTTTGTCAATTTTGTCAAAAATAATATGACGTTGTAAATCTGCAATATATTTCTTTTCACAGCGCAAGGTTTCAGGTCCCTACAACAAATTGCTATGTGTGAAATGGTGCGAAAAAAAACATCGCACATTTGCTAAATCCAAAGTAATTTTTCACAAGCTGTGACAAATTGTCAATTTGTCAAATTTTCACCGATTTTAAAAATAATACAAGGTTGCGCATCTACAGTATATTTATTTTAACTGTGCAAGGTTACAGGTCACTACGACAAAGGGTTATAATATGTGAACATCGCACAATTGCTAAGTCCAACGTAATTTTGGGCAATTTTTGACAAGTTGTCACTTTTTCACCGATTTTAAAAATAATACGACGGTGCACATCTACAATACATATATTTCCACTGTATAAGCAATCAGAACCGTGCCTTCAACAGTTTTTGAGAACTTGAGGGCACAAAATCATGTCTTTCCCGCGGACACGACGGACATGCTCAAAGCTATATCCCTAGTTTGCACGGCAGGGTTGGGATTTCGTAAAATTTTCTTGTCGCCCGGCACAAAAGTTAGTCGCCCGGCGCAATTTTTGCAAAATTTGTCTAGCCCGCCTCACATGAAAAAAAAAAACAACAAAATTGTGTTTAAAATAATCAACAGTATTTACCTGAAAATACTCAGAAAAAAAATTAGTCACCACTTGGACGACCAACTCGAAAAAGTTGGTCGCCCGAGCCAAAAGTTGGTCGCCACGGGCGACCGCGAAATCTCATCCCTGCACGGGGGATATTTAAACAGTTAATCAAACCAATAAGCTGTGCTTTGTACCAGTTCTTCAGTTTTATGTTAAAATAATTATTGAAACGGTTCTTCTGTTTTTGTAGGCACAGAGCATCAGCGTGTTGTGACTGATGTAAACAATGGAGATGTGGTGTTCGATATGTTTGCAGGTATAGGACCTTTTGCGATACCCGCAGCAAAGAAAAATTGTAACGTCTTTGCAAATGATTTAAATCCAGAATCATTCAAATGGATGAACGAAAATGTTGCCGCAAACCGTGCCAAAACCATTCAGACATATAATATGGATGGCCGTGATTTTGTGAAAACAGTTGCCAAGAAAGAAATGATCAGATTAATGCAGCAGTACACAGATGAAACAGATGTTCCGAAAATCTTCTTTGTCATGAATCTACCTGCTTTGGCGATAGACTTCACAGATGTATTTTCCGGACTTTTTTCAGACATCGATAAATCTACACTCACAAGAGTTTTGCTGCCTGTTGTCTATTGTTATTGCTTTAGTAGGGGACCGGATTTTAAAGCGGATGTTAAGGAGAGAATCGAGACGGTTATGAAGTGGTCGTTACCGGAGGACTGTGTGGTGCGAATTGTGCGCAATGTCGCCCCGTCAAAGGAGATGATGTGCGCGACCTTCCAGCTGACTGAAGAAGTGTTGTTTCGGGAAGAGAAGTCCGGGGATTTAAATAAATCTAGTGAACCGCCCGCGAAGAAACAAAAACAAGCAGAGTAATACGTGTGGCGAAAACTAGACCTTGTACTAAAATGCATAAAGAATAAGAGATTTGTAAGGGGGGATTTTTTATGAAAAGTGCAACCCAAAAATTCTGAAAGGTAATGCCTGGTTGGTATATGTCAGTTGTTTGTGGGATGGGAATTCTTATAGCATTTGACGTTCCACGTCTCCGAGTTTGGGAGTAGAGCCCGCTGGGGGAAAACGCCGAATCCTACGGTATGAATACCCCGGTGTTGTTGCCAGCAGGTTTTTAAACGATTATTGAACGTGTATAAATTTGGGACAAGCCCTTGGCCAAACACACAATAAAACAAACAGGAACAGTATTATATTCTTTTAATGAAGATTTCGTGATAGCAGACGGTGCACCAGACGGTACTCCAGAAAAATGTCTTAGTGTAGAAGATCATGCAACCCTTGCGCCTTTCTTTTGGAAAAGTTTAAAACTGGAAGCCAGGTAAATTTCTGCATCAGAACATTCACTGTTTCAGTTTTCAACTTTTTCTTCTTTTTTTTTTGCACCACAGGAACACATATACAGCATATAGAATAGTTTCCTTTTTTCTTTTTTTTGGTCGTGATGACCGAGTGGTTAGCACGTCGGAATGGTGACAAGAAAGTGGTGTGGGTTCGAATTCTCTTAACGGCACCCGTGTTTTTGAAGTAGGTACTGCATACAACAATCCCCGTCTCTCCGTTCCGAGGAGTGGACACGTGCAAGTGGGTACCTAGCTTCAATCATAACGCATGCCACAAGACGAAGTCTGAGCGCCAGTTGCAATTGATAGGCAGCCGACCCTTTAAACAGGAGTACATATATATAACTGAAGGGCCATGAATAGCAATGTGTAAACCGCTTTGAGCTATAAGTGGAAAAAGCGGGGTATAAATGATCTCATTATGATTTTTTTTTCTTTCAAAAATGCAAGTTCTGTTAGAATACAGCAACCAATATTTACTTACACTAAGTCAATTAACAAACAGTTCCTTCACAGTCCATACCAAATCGAAGAAACCGTATAACAAATGATAAGTTTTTAACCTTCGCTCGGTAAAACATCTGGTTATGATTAGACCGACAAAGCATTGAGGACCGTCCTCAAGCAAACAACAAGCCCCTCTCCCCCCTCCCGCCACCCTCCCCAATCAACCCCTCTCCGCCCTAAAGATTTTGCCATTATCCACTGACCGAATAACGGAAATAGGCACTGCTACATGTGCTACAACGATACTCCCACTTTTTGCGGTGTAACAACCAAATTTAGCGTTTCGGCCTCTTTAATGGTGTGTGTCTTTGACTGCTAGCTTAAGATTACTTTTTGTTATCAGATTCTGTGTTCAGATTTATACATGTTTACTTTTACAATTAAACTGTATGTGTGCACTTCGCTTCGGACTTCCACTAGATACACCATTCTCAAAATTATATTTTGGCAAAGCCCTCCCGGGAATTCGGATGGCCACAAAAATCTGAAACTTGGCCTTATGATCATTTTCAGTGTTCTTTTCAGGACTTTTTCATGACCCTCTTTTGATCTGGATTTTGCAGGTTTTCTCACCTGTGACCAGCCTGGGCTACTCTCGAGAAAACCTTTGTAGCAAAACTTTATTAAGGCTTTAAATCTGTCTTATCTTTCCAAGTTTGATTTCGCTACTGACACGTTCTAAATCTCACAAACAAAATACAGTCAGCTTACATTCGGCTTTTGGGGTAAAGACAATCGACAGCCGTTTCAGCAGTGTCTTTTTGCAGTGTAGCAGCGCACCAACGATCGAGATGCAGGTTTCCCCACACGTTACAAGTCAGCATAATTTCCTGGCATATACTTTCTCGGATCAAAGTCACGAAGCGTTATGATATGTCCATATATGGCGACACCCTTTCACTTAAAAGGTCTTTATGTAGCGTGAAGAAGAGCCCACAAAAGGCCTCTTGCAGTGCCCGTTTGCAGCCAATATTTGCCAAGTATCCGCCGCCCTTTTCCGATTCTGTTTCGCTCCTCATGTGCCGTAAATACCTAGTAAGTGATCCAGATGGTTACAATTTATCAATTACTGTACTGTATGGCGGATTCGTCAAATCGATACTAATTACAAATTAACGAAACCGGATGAAACGCAGGCTTGTAGTAATGCCTTAATACCGTGAAACATTTGATAAAACCTGTGTATAATACTTGCTTCGTTAAACTAGTCTCAGCGACACCAATTTCTTCTATCCTGTCTTCATTAAACTACTCAGCTCAGTTTACACAGTTGGAAGATCTATTCATTTAGCGTATTTAAAGTGGAAGATACTTCGACAGATGTTAAAAAACTGAAGGGTTAACAAACCCATTGTCTATGTATCTGATGATATGTAGACACAAATATGAAACAAAACCACTCACTGGTCAAGCTCGGGGTCATCCGGCGGCTTGGGACCAACAAATTCCACTATCAGTGGACTATATGAGAACAACTCTGCTTCGGGCATCTTTGGTATTGGCATAAACGCATCTTGCTTTCCCTAAAATCGAAAAAAAGAAGTGATTGGGAACAGTATTCAAGTTTGCCCGAGCGTTGTAAATACCTTGGTTTTCGTAAATGCAGATTCAAATTTCTAAAAGAAAATGCTTAAACCCGGGCTCATTTGACTCGCTAGCGTTGTTAGCGAATGCACTACCGACACTTGTTTTGAATGGAAATTTCCTTTCAAGACAATGTTCTTGAGACATGTAAGGACCTTATCATGGACTAACTCTACCTCAATAATGATCTGAAATCACGTTTTAAAGAGATAACGTAGCTGAGCGGATAAGTTTTTGCATTTATCACGAATCAGGCAAGACAAGTGAAATTTTACTGGTCACGGAACGAACTGAAGAAATACGAAATACCTTTCAGCATGAACCAATGATATTACGCTGCATGAATTTTTTAAATAAATGAAGTTCATTTTTTTAAATGAACATACGAAACTAGATGCTGTCAGAGAGCAGCAATATCCCCCGTGAAACCCTAAATATTACCCCTATGCAATATCTAAGCTAATGGATTACCATTGACAGGAAACTGGACACCCTTCCTTGAACGACAAATCAACAATACTACAAACTGTCTTTGAACAGATATAACCCGAATCTATTTTTTATTAATCTAATGTAATCTAATCTAATCCACGAAGTCCACTCCGTTTGCATATATGTCGATTTATGACGATTTTTAAAAGCCTGTCATTTTGTCAATTTTGCTTCGATCAAACTGAAACCGTGACGTTGCACATCTTTATACCCTATATGTTGCCTAAATGAAATATGAAAGCTGAATTATGCTTCGTTGATATAGAAGTGGTGTCCACAAAGTCCTATACATGTGCACATATGTCTATTTTCGACGATTTTCAAAAGCCTGTCAATTTGTCAATTTTGCTTCGATCAAACTGAAACCTTAACGTTGCACATCTTTATACCCTATATTTTGCCTATATTAAATATGAAAGCTGATTATGCTTCGTTGATATAGAAGTGGTGTCCACAAAGTCCTATACATGTGCACATATGTCTATTTTCGACGATTTTCAAAAGCCTGTCAATTTGTCAATTTTGCTTCGATCAAACTGAAACCTTGACGTTGCACATCTTTATACCCTATATTTTGCCTGTATGAAAGTCCTTAGCTTGAAGAGGGGACGGACGGACGGACGGACGGACAGACGGACGGACGGACGGACGGACGGGCCAACGAGAGGTATCTTATGTGGTGGCTGCATTATGTGGCAGCATTTGATATGCCTGAAATGCATTTAAGTGGTAGGTCACGGACAAGATTATTTGAGAATAAAAAATACTTATGTGGTGGTTTATATTTGCCCGTGGCCTAGTGTGGTTCCCAGCAGGCGTCATGTCAATGTCAATAATGTTTATGCTTTGTGTGTGTCATTTGTAAATAAACGGAATTCTATATGTGGCACTTTACTGTATAAAGATATTTTACAACTTATCTTTCAGAACTGCGCATATTTATTTAACTTGCGTTGATGCGTGGTGCTTATTTTAGACCAGTGCGCATGTTTATTTAACTTGCGTTAATGCGTGGTTCGCCTTTGGAAAAACTGCGCATATTTTTTTAACTTGCGTTGATGCGCGGTTCACATTTCGGATCACGGCGCATGTCAACTTTACTTGCGTCGATGTGCGATTCACATTTCGGACCAGCGCGCATGTTTGGTTAACGTGCACTGATGCGCGGTTTGTATTTCGGACCAGTGCGCATGTTCATTTAACTTGCGTCGATGCCCGGTTCGCATTTCGGACCACTGCGCATGTTTATGCAACTTACGTTGATGCGCGGTTCACAATTCGGACCAGTGCGCATGATTACATAATTTGTGTGTTTTTTTTCCGACCAGTGCATATATTTAACGTGCGTTAATGCGTGGTGCTTATTTCGGAAACTGCGCATGTCTATTCAACTTGCGTCAATGCATGGTTCTTTTTGTCGGACCAGTGCGCATGTTTATTTATCTGGCGTCGATGCGCGGTTCGCATTTCGGACTAGTGCGCAGGTTTGTTTAGCTTGCGTTGATGCGAGATTCACATTTTGGACCAGTGCGCATGTTTCTTTTATTTGCGTTGATGCACGGTTCTTATTTTAGACAAATGCGCATGTTTATTTAACTTGCGTAAATGCGCGGTTCACATTTCGGACCAGTGCGCATGTTTCTTTTATTTACGTTGTTGTACGGTTCTTGTTTTAGACAAATGCGCATGTTTATTTAACTTGCATCGATGCGCGGTTCACATTTTGAACTAGTGCGCATGTTTGGTTAATGTGCACTGATGCGCGGTTCAAATTTCGGACCAGTGCGCATGTTTATTAAACTTGCGTCGATGCGCGATTCGCATTTCGAACCAGTGCGCATGTTTATTTAACTTGCGTCCATGCCCGGTTCACATTTCGGACTAGTGCGCATGTTTATTCACCTTCGCTGATGAGCATTTCGCATTTCGGACTAGGGCGCATGTTCATTTCGCTTGCGTTGGTGTGTGGTTCACATTTCGGACAACTGCGCATGTTTATTTAACTTCAGTTGATGCCCGGTTCGCATTTCGGACTATTGCTCATGTTTATTTAACTTGCGCTGATGCGCGGTTCACATTTCGGACCAGTGCGCATGATTACTTAACTTGCATCGATGCGTGGTTCTTTGTTCGGACCAGTGCACATATTTATTTAACTTGCGTCGATGCGCGGTTCGCATTTCGAACCAGTGCGCATGTTTATTTACCTTTCGTCCATGCCCGGTTGCGCATTCCGAACCAGTGCGCATGTTTATTCAACTTCCGTTGATGAGCGGTTCGCATTTCGGACTAGTGCGCATGTTCATTTAGCTTGCGTTGATGCGCATTTCTTATTTTAGACCAGTGCACATGTTTATTTAACTTGCGTTGATGCCCTGTTCGCATTTCGGACAACTGCGCATGTTTATTTCAGTTGTGTTAATGCGCGGTTCGCATTTGGAACCAGTGCGCATGTTTGTTTAACTTGCGTTGATGTGCGGTTCACATTTCGGACCAGTGCGCATGATTATTTAACTTGCATCGATGCGTGGTTCTTTGTTCGGACCAGTGCACATATTTATTTAACTTGCGTCGATGCGCGGTTCGCATTTCGAACCAATGCGCATGTTTATTTACCTTGCGTCCATGTCCGGTTGCGCATTTCGAAACCAGTGCGTGGTTCACATTTCGGACAACTGTGCATGTTTATTCAGCTTGCGTTGATGCGCGTTTCTTAGTTTAGACCAGTGCACATGTTTATTTAACTTGCGTTGATGCCCGGTTCGCATTTCGGACCAGTGCGCAAGTTTATTTCACTTGCGTTAATGCGCTGTTCGCATTTGAAACCAGTGTGCATGTTTGTTTAACTTGCGCTGATGCGCGGTTCACATTTCGGATCACGGCGCATGTTAACTTAAATTGCGTCGATGTGCGGTTCATATTTCGGACCAGTGTGCATGTTTAAATAATAACCACACATTAACATAAGTTAAATAAACGGATAAAACTGTAGGATGAGATTCATTTTGAGGTATTTTCTTCAAAAATTTCCCCTAAAATCAAAATTCAAGATCGAGTCAAAAAGCACAAGCCGTATGCCCGACCCATCTAGGGCTGCCTCATACTAGATACCAAAAATAAATGAAATCGGATAAAAACTGTAGGAGGAAACGCACTTTGAAGTTTATTCTTCAAAAAATCCCCAAAAATACAAACATTGACCGCAGTGCGTGTATTCTTAAGATTCTCCCCACCCCACAGCAGGATTTAAACAAATGCTGCTCTCCTTATTTGCTTTAGAAATTAGCGTTATAGTTGCATTATTTTCCAACAGATGGGTGTTACAGGACAGTTGATCAACGGACTTTGACGGACTCCCTTATGTGGTTTGTTTTGTGCTCAATGGGTGCTTATGTGGCTACCTCATAAGAACCACCACATAAGGAAGAAAAACCACATAAGTGACAGATGTACCGAAAATCCACCACATAGCATAATCATTGTGGGCACGGACTGACGGACGGACGGACAGACGGACGGACAATCTCAAACCTATATCCCTCCGTTTCACGGGGGATAATAACGTCATAAACATGCCTTCAGGGTTCAGTTTGTTACCAAGGTCCATTGTGTGTTACATTAGATCTGAAAACTAGATCAGGCACTCGAAATCATATGCAGGCATGTAAACGGTCCATGACAAAAAATAAAGGGTTTTTAAAGGTTTTAATTTTGAAAATAAAGGGTTTTTAAAGGTTTTAATTTTAAACATAAAGGTTTTTCTAATAAAAAAAGGTTTTAAAGGTGTTTTTTATAGTTAAATTATTAGTGAACTTATGTTTTTAAAAGATATTTTTGTACAACATATGGAAATCATTGGGGATGGGGATAAACACATCATACAGCGTCAAAAAAGAGGATGTTATCGTTTTATGCGTAGAAAAATGAATAGAAATCAAGTGCAGTGTACTTGTATATGCAAAAATGAAGTAAGGTGTTAGATGCATGCTGACATTTAGAAATTGAAATTTTCTTATAACAGTTAAAGAAAAACTGATAAGGGGTTTTTGAACATCGACCAAAATAAAGATTTTTTAAAGGTTTTTAAAGGTTTTTTTCTAGAGTAAAATAAAGGTTTGGGATAAAGATAAAGGTTTTGTTTACGTGCCTGCATATATTAATTGTATATACCAATGAATCTATTGCAAAACTGACTGAAAGTTTTCTCACAATTTGAATCCCAGAGGAAAACTGTACGACTCTTTTTGTTTGTTTTGTTGGGTGATGAGTGTCCTGTTCATGCTTGTGCTGGGCTAGTATATGGTCTGCTGGTAGATCCGACGAGATCTGAAGAAAACAGAAAAACATGGAAAAGAACTTAATTTATTTTATTTATCACTTAAATCGTTCCGTTGGGGTGGCGTGTCGCTGTTTTTTTTAATCTTTCAACGTGTCGCACTGGTGAGTAATTACATCTGTTCACGTTTAAATTTCACTTGAACAAATCCGTATGTTATGAGGGGTGTTTTATCATTATCAACACTGTTTGTTGTGAGGGTTTCGTGTCACAAAAGCTAGCTACTTAAAGTCATAAGGTCCTGTATTACGAACTGGTCATACTGACCATGCTCACACAGATAAATTAATGACCTAAAAACAAATTTGATTATTCAACATCGGAACCACAGATCTTAAGAGGTCACCTACCTGACATAACATTTGCGAAAGTCACAGTCTCTCACTCTATTTCTCGAAAACAGACTTGAATAAAACCTTATTTGAAGCAACTGTGGCGCCACCCATTCCCATTTTCTTCTATTTTATTTTTTTAATAAGATTTGTGTTTCGGATAATAACAGATACGGTACATTAAAGCTATGACAACGCACCAAGTTGTCAATCAAGGCTTCCTTGCTCTTCAGTTTTTCTTTTTTCTCCTGCATCTCCTCCCTGAGGTGTAATTCCCTGGCCTTCTCTTTTTCTTGCTTTTCTTGTTCAATGAGATCTTCGAGATATTCATCTTCATGACTCTAAAATACATAATAAATATACATAAAATAGGGATTTAATGACACGAAACAATGTGCGCGATAACGTAGTTCCGCCGCTTGTTCAAGCAAGGCTTTTGAGAAAGACGTAAACTCACAAACCGTTTACATCTCCGGGATTCACAATTTTTACAACACGTATCGTATGGAGACATGAGAATTTCAGGAAGGACGCAACATTTTAATGACCTTATGTCCCACGGACTGAGATTTCCAAATGATTCCGCTGAAATTTTTGCTTGTACTACACAAAACAACTTCAGATAATTAACGTCTACATACATCTACCACTGACACACACACTCAAAAGAAAGCGACCTGTTTGGCTCTATTTTTCCTTATAGACTCTTTGTTCTCCTGCTTGTATGTCTCAATTCTTTCCCGTGTTTCTTCTGTGTCTATGCCATTGGTTAAATTGAAAACTGCAGCAAAGTAATAAAAATGACACGTGAAAAGACCTGCCATTACCAAACAATCATCTACCATTTTCGCTGTGCTTATGCTGCCTTGGCAGCACGACACCTTGACAGCCTACGTAGTAGGAGAGAATACAGAAATTTATAGGTAGCTAGTAATGACACAGTTGAAACGCACATTGCTTTGATCTGGTTTTACAAGTGCAAGTGATGTGCGATGTGAAACGCTCAAGTCCTGATCAACACACTTGAATTTATTGGTGTAAAATTTCTAATCAACACACTTGAATTTATACGTGTAAAATGTCTGATCAACAGACTTGAATTCATAGGTGTGTTGCTATGGAATCCACGACAAAGGTCCACATATGAAAGTTCGACAGAAGGTCCCTTCTTTTTCGGCCGGGGCTCAAGGTGAGGGAAGGTAAGCCACACGTTTGAGAGATGTCCTTCCGTCGATCTCCAGCTATTACGTGAACACTGATAACACTTTTCCTTTTGACATTAGTATAACGTTGACCTACTTCAATTTTAAGGTCACATTTGGACCATTTTGGATTTTTTTTTTACGAAATTTCCTGTTCACACAATAACGCAGGAACTAACAGACTGATCATCACCAAATTGTAGACACAGATTAAAATGTTGAGCACTCAAAACCAACTTGGCCTATCATCACTAAATTTTGGAAATAGGCTAACTATATTCATTATTATGCTCGCTATTGTTTTGGGTCTCTGTAGAATGTGAAAATGTTCGGCAAGTTTAATTTTCATCAGCAAGTTCTTGTTATCGCGGAAACATAAAACTATCTGACCGATCACCATTAAATTTAGACAAGGCTTATCCATTTTCAATAAGCAAACCTGGGGTTAATTTTGAGTTCATTTGGGATACTCAAAATGGCCGCCATCTTGCATTTCATCCGTAAACATGATAACACAACTACTACTTAGTACCTTGGAGTCAAAAGTATACTTTTTTTCATTTTTACTGATAATATATGCAAGCCATGGCATCGTTAACATTCCTTTATAAAGCTTTGTGACCGTCTGCAATCGGAATCCGGTCGTTTTTTCTTCGATTGAACAGCTGGACACCCAGAGGCACTGACAGGAACTTCTTCCATTTTTTTTTACCCTTTGATCTGTGTTGCATAGCCTTCAGAGAACTCCAGAGCAGCTTTTTAGTAATATTTATGACCAGATTGGCAAAGGTTGATAACCAACGGAATTCTTTTACTTACTTATAGTTTCTACTTCCTCCAAATAGTCGTTATATTCTCTAAGACAGCTAAATTCTTCCTCTCTTTTGTTAAAACTGAAACAATATGGTTCACGAAATTCGCGATTTGGATACAAATTAAGAAACATAAAGCAATATTAAAATATTTTCATTCCTCTTTTTCATTTGCACCATCCTAATACTACCAGTATTTGCAACACTAATGGTAATAACATCAAAACCGATCATTTATGATAATGAACACTTACAGGTGATGACTGATAATTTAAAAATGTACTTTTAAATTGATCGTTCAACTAAAAAAGTTAACTTTTCAACCAGATTGTTTCCTTTCCACAAGACTGCAGTAAAGCATACTCTCTTAGCACCCTCTTGCGAATATCTGTGTCCTTCTCTACAAAGGCATCTTCGAAGAGCTGTACCCTAAAATTGTTTCTTCTGAGTGCTACGCTACACTGTGGACAGGAACCAGACCCTCGAACGAATAACAGCTCAACGCAGTTTTCACACCTAAGTGACAAAAAAAACAAAACCCATAGAATTTATTGAATGGATTTGGTGAATTGACAAAGGGAAGCATATCCAATTTTTTTTTTTAGCAAGCTAAGCCATAAAACGATCACGACAAGAACACCAAGGTTGTATTAATAAACAAACACAGAAATGTGGCAAACGGTCCTAGGTTAGCGGTAATTTTTTTTTTCATTCTTCACTTCTGGGCAAAATGAATAAGGAAAATCTTAATGGTGTTCTAAGGGTTGCTAAATGTGTAGGTTTCATGCCTGAAAATAAAACCGGCTCTTAAACGTACAAGGTTGCGGTTGAGACTGAATTAAATAATCAGTCAAATCACAATTTGCATGTTACGAAGAAAACGTGCAAAAATTATACATTTCGGCTGCAAACCAATCAGGTAAAAAGGAAGAAATGACACGCAAAAACACCACAGGTGAAATCTTCTTGCATCAAAGAAAAATACTACGTAATATATTAAATAACAGAAAATATTTCAGTTTCCATGGCTATTAATAAATTTTTTTTCATATATTTCTACAAAAACGCGAAAGCGAAAATTACACTTGGGAGTCACAAAAAATACGATTCTAAGGGTCGAAAATGAGCTCAAAATCGTTCTATCTCTACCCGTTTTCAAGATAATGGTCAACTTCCGGTTTTTGGCTTTGACCATGGCCGAGGAGGTCATGGTCATCGAGGTATCTCTTACACATCATCTTTTAGGCCCAAAATCTCTAACCGTTTTCGAGATAATGGTCAACTTCTGGTTTTTTACTTTGACCATGTTCGAGGAGGTCAAGGTCACTGAGGTACCTCTTACATATCGTCTTTTTGGCCCAAAGGGTCCAAAATAAGCTCAAAATCGCTCTAACTCGAACGGTTTTCGCGATAATGGTCAACTTCCGGTTTTTTACTTTGACCATGGCCGAGGAGGTCAAGGTCACTAAGGACCCCTTACATATGGTTTTTTGGGCCCTGAGATGTGGCCATACGACACCGCTATTACGTGAACTCCATTGGCTTCCTGTTTGCCAACTGATACGATATAAAGTTTTACTTTTTGTTTTTAAAGCCTTAAATGGGAGTGCACCAGTATATATTAGTGATCTCTTATCTGTTTATAGACCTACCAGAATCCTTCGTTCACAAAGTAGTTTTTTACTCGTAGAGCACAATACTCGGATTTCGTATGGTGATAGAGCATTTATGAACTATGCTCCGCGTGAATGGAACGCCATTCTTATCTCTGTTAGATCAAATGACACTCTAGCTGGCTTTAAAAGAGCGCTTAAGACGCACCTTTTTATTCAATATTACAACAATTAAACATGTGTGTGTTTATTCCATAAGAATTAAATTAAACAGTATTAGTTTCGTGTCAAACTGTTTCAAAGTTCATTTTAGGTTATCTTTGTTGAGTTATATGTTATTGTAACATTCAGATGTTACACGATTGTGATTTGTAAATTTTTACTTTTTGTAATGCGCTTTGAGCTTTAATTAGATAAAGCGCAATAAAAACTGATCATAATAATAATAATAATAATTTTCGACCCTTTAGGCCTAAACAACGTTACATAGGAGGTAGCTCGCTGACCACAACCATCTGGATCACAGTCAGGGTAAAAAAACCGGAAGTTGACTATGATCTCGAAAACGGTTAGATCGAGCGATTTTGAGCTCATTTTCGACCCTTTGCACCTAAACAACGTTACATAAGAGGTAGCTCGGTGACCTTGATCTTCTGGATCACGGTCAAGGTCAAAAACCGGAAGTTTATTATTACTGTCCATTTTGCGCTGATTTTCCACCCTCTGGGCCTGAACAACGTTATATAAGAGGTACCTCGGTGACCTTGACCTTCTGGGTCACAGTCAAAACCAGAAGTTGACTATTATCTCGAAAACGGTTAGACATAGAGCGATTCTGAACTCATTTTCGACACTTTGAACCTAAACAACGTTACATAAGAGGTACCTCGGTAAACTTGACCTTCTGGGTCACGGTCAAGGTCAAAACCAGATGTTGACTATTATCTCGAAAACGGTTGGAGATCGAGCGATTTTGAGCTCATTTTCGACCCTTTGCGCCTAAACAACGTTACATAAGAGGTAGCTCGGTGACCTTGACCTTCTGGGTCACGGTCAAGGTCAAAACCAGAATTTGACTATTATGTCGAAAACGGTTAGCGTGTGCTGCTGACATCGTTGATCTTCTATAAAGTATTAGTGCGCTCTTTAATGATTTTCAAATGGCTAGGTTTTATTTAATATCTAATATTAGATCTAATTTTAAATCATAAGAGGAAAGATAATTATGACTGAAAATTTTCATTCTCCATGCAAACCTAAACAGGAACAGAATCAAGAATCAAAATGCGAATTTAAAAACTGAAATAAGAAATTTTTTAGCTCAGTCATAAGTAATTTTTAGTATCCCAAGTGTTTGTTTCGCAATGCGGTTGCGAAATCGATCTAGTTTTAAAGTATAAACTATTGAAATTTACCAATATTGTTAAGTTAAACAATTGTTGCATTATGTATAAAGCAAAACATCAACTTTTACCTGAACGAATACTTAGACATTATCAAATTAATAGATTTAGCACAAGACAAGGTGGAGATTTTTATGCAAGATATAAGAGGACCAATTTAAAAGGCTTTTGTATATCTACAATGGGATTGGTGTGACTTTGTAGAATAATTTAGATTTGTGTGTAAAAATACGAAAAAAGGGGCGTATAAAAGTTATTTGATAAATGTACACAACTGATTTCGTGGTGTAGTTTTCATACATATACACAATAAATAAATAGCGTATAAAACATAGCATGTGGTTTTATTTTGATGACTATTTTTTTCTGTAAGTAAAGTATGCAGTAGTAAGGTCACTTTATCATTGAATTGCATTTAGGTAGATTGTTTACTAGAAGTTTTTAATTTTTTCGATCTACCTTTTTCCGAAGTACCTCACGAATTACTAAACTGTATAAATGTATAAATTGACAAATGAAGTTTTAGAATTAAGTTTTATATTACATAAATTCATTTTTGAATTTTGTATGTTTTTGTTGGAAAATAAACGTTTCTGATTTATTGATTTTCGCTGTTATGTTTAGATGTGCAAAAATCTGGATCCCACTGGCTACCACTTGGTGGCACCACTGCAGCACCAATAAGGCATTCTAACAGAGTGGCACCTCCTTAGCAAAAAAAAGGCTCTTAGGATCGTGCAATGTTATACAGAAAGTCGGTGTAAAATGAACTGTACCATAAGCCAAATCACACTTTGAGCGTTCCCAATAAAAATGCGCAAAAATTCTGAGTTTCGAATAAAAATAACCGGGTAAAAAATAATAGAAATGATAGAGAGATTTCACCTAAATATCAAATTTCTCTTGCACCAATGAGCCATCGGGGTTTTAACAACCAGTATGCTATTTTAAAAATGTATTAAAAATTTTGACAAATAGTTTCAAGTTTCTTTTACATTCCGAGCATAAGGTGTTTTAGTGATATTTCTTCTATATTTTTCAATCATTTCTTTCATTTTTTACCCGGTTCCTTCGCAGTCGAAACTCAACATTCTTGCGCCTTTTATTCGAAACACCCAAAGTGTGATCTGGCTTATGGTATGGCCTAGCTCCAAGAAGCGGTGCGTATCATATTTAATTGTCCTTTGTGAGTGTGTATATATATGTATATATATTCATACATATATTGTAAATGGGCGAATCAACTTTCATAAGTCCTCTGGGACTTCTTCGCTTCGCCTGTTCCTTATTCGTGTTTTCATTTATTTTGTAGTTTACCTTAATGTAATTTTCTTTCTCAAAGGAATAAAACGTTATCTATCTATCTATCTAAAAAGTTTCCAGGCACCGCTTCAAAGCCTCGCTATATGACGATAAGCAAGTCAACTGCGCCCGCTTTGAGGCACCCCTGTGGCTACTTTGTGCGAGATTCAACGACCGATAAGTTTTTATTGGCATTTGCTAAAGGCCCTCAAGTACAACGGTGTTACGCTTACAACATCTGTGTTACGCTTTCTTTAAAAGAAAATAATACGGAAATAACCCCAAATCTCCCGCAATAAATGACATTTGTTTGCATACAGGGAGCATACTTTATTACGTGAAATAGTAACAATAATTTTTTGCCATTATCCACCAAAAAACTTTTAAATTGATATTTCAAAAAGAACGTAAACATAAAAAGTCAAATATGGTGGGTGTACCAAATAAATTTATACGTATTCCTGCATCTATCAACTATTTAATATAGATTGTTCAAATAAACTATAACCCCTTTATTTAAATTTTCGGTCCCTTGACTTTGGTCACGTGGCATTTAAAGGCCAGAATGTAATTTGATATTTGACAGGTGGATGCGGAAGCTAACTTTTCTGCATTTTTATGAACAAATAAAAGATATACAGCTCGTTAAAAACTTTGCCTGTTTTACAAAAAGGGCATATTGGGCATGAACTTTCTGTAGATGTTTGAATAATAGATGCTGGTATGCAGGATTCGTGCCTCAGAACATATGACATTGACCCCTATTAGTGAAACAATGGAAGGCTTCGTAGCTCTGACACAGAGATATACGATGTTATACAAGTCAGAGCTACTCGGAGCTAGGTATGGCCCTCTGGAATAAGACCACAATTACTTCCGCCTTCATTGCCCAATAACAGGAAGACTATTAGCATGGCAGATGTACTTTTTCGATAATGTTATGATTGTTCCGGGCAATCAGTAATAAACTTGTGACATGCTTATGTTCCCAAAGGGTTGTACTAGAGACATGCTTAAACTCCTTACAATCAAGCGTATTGTTTTTGAGAAATATGACGTCAAAGTTCAGTAATTTATTCATGTGATCGAGCGACCTCGAGATCCATGGGTGCCCCTATTTCATGCGAGATAGCAAAAAATCCAATTGGTCAACCCCCAAATATTTTGGTGTTTTTTGCCTTCACAAGGGTTAGTTTGAAGGATTTAATAAAGCTTGATTCCCCAGCAATGTTGTGGAAGAAGTCACATTTTGAAATTCTATAAAGAAACATATAAGTAAAATTAATTGTGGTCTTAGGCCTTATATGGCATATATGAAAGTGGGAGCCCTAGGACTATAGAAGGATGTATCGTCTTATTTTTCCACAAACTGCCATGAATTGGCCCCAAAATATTGAAAACTGTTGCTTTCTAAGTCTTTTGATTATATTGCTTCAATTTTTGTTTTAAATGCAGATTTTGGGTGATTTACGATGTCATTTTTTGATAAATTGTAATTTTGATTTATAATTTGAATATCAGGCTTTTAAAACGCCATATTTAAGTAGAATAGCTCCAAACCTATACAGAAACAGCTTAAAATTGCCATTTCCGCTCAAATAAAGCGTGAAACAGCCATGTATTTTATGTGATTATTTGCAAATATCGAAGATTCTGGTGGGGGGAGGGGTGCGATTTATTTTTGATTTTATGTAGGCATGTTTTTCTGTTTATTCAGCCTGATCATTTAAAAAAACTAAACTTTTATCATATGTGTCATGAACTGGTTACAAATAGGCAGGTTTTGGTAAGAAATACATATATATTTTAAAAAGGAGGTAAATATTGATTTTTTCATTGTTTTATTTTTCAGCTTGGATATTTCTGTTGCCAGACACGTAGTTCAAGGTATAAAAATGCGTAACCGTTTTATGATGTTTAGTACAAGGGCAAAACAACCGTTACCAAATTTAGAAATCATGTAAAATAAAAAATATATTGGTAAATATTCCATAGGTGCAAAAACTCCCAAAATTGGCCATAAGGTCCTCATTCAGTTTATTTACTTTTTAAAGGCCGCCACTAATTGCGAGTACTCAATTCCTTTACTGTCCTTTAAGCACGTATTACAGCTTCAAAACTACACATGTTTAACACTTTGTTGTGTTATTTACTAATTCCACTGAAAGATATTGAAATTCATAACAAAATTTAAAATTTTTTTTTTTTTTGGGGCCAAAAATTTTCCTCATAGGTACAAGATTTCAAATGAAGAAGATATAAGTGCTGTAACATGCTCTTTGCAATAACTATTACTGGTTACGGAAACAAAATAGCTTTCAAAATAAAAAAAGTTACAACCCTTCAAATTTTTATTTTTTTGTTTGACAAAAATCCAATTGTCATAATTTGGTAGCAATCTTAAATGCACTGCGAAATTATTACGCATCGTTCGATTTGGCTCATTTTTCCCAAATTTATTTCCCATGCAGCATTGTTTAAGAAAATATAAATTTAATTAAGAATTTCGAAAATAATTGTCCCATATAAGGCCTAGGACCACAATTACTTCCGCCTTCATTGCCCAATAACAGGAAGACTATTAGCATGGCAGATGTAATTTTTCGATAATGTTATGATTGTTCCGGGCAATCAGTAATAAACTTGTGACATGCTTATGTTCCCAAAGGGTTGTACTAGAGACATGCTTAAACTCCTTACAATCAAGCGTATTGTTTTTGAGAAATATGACGTCAAAGTTCAGTAATTTGTTCATGTGATCGAGCGACCTCGAGATCCATGGGTGCCCCTATTTCATGCGAGATAGCAAAAAATCCAATTGGTCAACCCCCAAATATTTTGGTGTTTTTTGCCTTCACAAGGGTTAGTTTGAAGGATTTAATAAAGCTTGATTCCCCAGCAATGTTGTGGAAGAAGTCACATTTTGAAATTCTATAAAGAAACATATAAGTAAAATTAATTGTGGTCTTAGGCCCTCTGGTGTTGAGCGATAAATCAAGATCTCATATGTCCCCAGAAGTGATACTCACAAAGCATGGCCGCAGACATTTACCATTAACTTTAAGGATGGATTTCTATATTTTGTTGTTTTGCAGCGGGGGCAAGATTGATCAGCCATGTGGTTGAGGATTTGTTCTTTCCACCAACTTTCAGCTGCTGGTGTGTTACGAAAAATGACGACTTGCAGATACGATGGTAAACTCTTGATTTGGTTCCCGAGCAAGACAAAATAACTCCAGTCAGGCTGTGATTGGTTTCGAAATTGTGAGTAAGGAAATTACTATGAATTTAACAGGCAACAAATTATATAGAAATCTCTGCTGACTACCTACGGCACAATATAAATATCTCACTGACCCTGAACCTCGAATTTTGTGCAACAGTTATTTGACTAGAACAAATTTACCACCTGAAAATGGAATTTTCACACTTTCTCCTTATGTAGTATTATTTGAGCTATCCATTCTTGCGATATCTTGTATGAATACAGATCCCTTAAAAAGAAAAACAAATTATTTATGTTGCAGAAAATTAAATAAATAATAAAACTACATTATAACTGTTTAGTTTTATGCTTCTGCAGTAAACTTTATCACATTTTTTACGGATAGTTAATTTACTTTCTGATATTAACAATCAGGTCAATAACAGCGTTCTTTTAACGACTAATACCACACTCTGCACATTTTTATTTGGAATAACTGGTTCTTTTGTCTATTTTATCAGCAGCGCACTAATGTCTCTGGTAGCGACATTGTTATTTTTATCAATGTGCCTGCTGAATCGTGAAACATTCTTGTCAGTAAGCTATGTTATTTTTAAATTCTTCTACCAGTGAAAGAAAAACAAGGCGGATACTTGTTGATCAGTCATTCTATCACCTCAACTCGACTCAGCGGAGTATCGCGCACCAGCAAGAGCAATCCAATATTGTTAGAATACCATATTGGAGAAACCTCATCTTGAACTTTCCCAGCACAAAACTTCTGTCACTTTTGCAGCCTTGCTGCTGCATTTGTTGCCTGTGTCCATCCGGCTGCAATCATGTCTCACCACTTTGGTCAACACGTTCTTTGCTTATTGTTGGTAAATATTTACTGTGTAACTTGATTCTAATACCTTTGTCGATCTTTCCGCGTCTGTGCAACCCTTGTTTGCCTTTCGCAATGAAAAGTTTCTGAGCTATTTAACAAGCTGCGCATAATTACAACTTGGTTTCTTCTGGTTTTTCCATGACGACTATCAAATGAACCATAAATGCCAGAACCAGACCTCTTCCTAATATTGCCCCATATCTTCTTCTCGTTCTTGTTCTTCTTCTTGTTCAGTTTGGTGATTGTTTATCGCTGGCTATGGCTGATATGGAGCAACTAGGAAGTACACAATTCTGCAATATTTGTAAGTTGTAAACTAAACTGTATAGGAGGCAAGAAAATCCTTAACAGGTATAAGGGAGTGCGCGACGAGTCATTTATTGCGCATGTTAATCAAATACTGAATTGCGAAGGCACACAGTAATAGTGCATTAATGGAGATTAAATGAATGCAGCGGTAATTTAATTAAAAACTACGTTACTGTTGACATTAATTAAAGCATCTTTAAAATCCTGTTTTTTTAAGATATTAAATTTGCAGGTGGAGATCCACGTAAACTTTTTATTATTTGTAGAAATGATACGTTTACCATCTAGAAATTGCTTTTGTAAAGTTATCGAAATAATCTGCGAACTAGCAGGGCCAGCGTTTACAAAACATAAGTGTGCAAGTATATTTCACGCACTTCCCATCCATGCATATTTAATTTCTTGTTTTTGTAAACAGGAACAAATGTCTCCTCAATCACAATTCTCCAATACCTATTTATTTTTAGTGAAATAGAAGAATAATTTCTGAAATGATAATTCATTGTCAAAAATTCAAAGAATTAACAAAAATTATATACGGAAATAACCACAGAAACGCTTAAACAAACATTTCAAAAGAATGCTATTCTCTCTATGGGTTACTTTCGTGAACCAAATGTGTCATTTTTTTTTTGCATAAACAAGCATCTCAGGTGTTTAACTTGTTTTAGCAAATAAAGACCTCATAAAGCACTACAGCTGACATTGACCTTTGACTGAGCGACATATTGCGTCATAGCTGTTTTTAATGCACAAAAATGTCAGTTACAGGTAGTGTAAGAAACAGCCCTCGATCGACAGCTGTGTTGTTACTGTTTTCAAGTGCTGCCTAAATAATGCAGGAACATATCTATTCTCTGGAAAACGTTGAAATTACCAGCTTAGTTTAATCAGTGCTTAATTAATATAAGAGACGACAAAGCGGGGAAAGGGAAGTGGTTAGATCAGGCGACTGCAAAATAAGTAACTTAAAATTTTATGCAATGAGGTCATACGCCTTTCTTAAATTTCCATAGGAGTCCAGTGTTTAACAAAAAACATGCGACCTATCCAAGGAATAACTACAAAGTTTGCAGTCGATGTGCAAAATATATCGCGTACTAAGTTTACGCAATGACTACATACGCCTTCATTAATTATCTATAACTGCTTAAAGTTTAATGAACTCCGTTCATCCTATCCGAGAATTACTAACACCAGATTTGAAGTTGATCCGGCTCTGCGTTATCAAGACATTTTGCAGAACAGCAGACTACTCTTTTATCATAGGACGTCATATGCGGTCGTCGCCTGATCCAAACGCGACAAAACCTGACAGACTATTCCGAACCTTTTGAGCAACAATCCCACCAAATCTCAAGGAGCTCAGAGGTTTAACGGCCGAAAAATCTTGCAAATAAGGTTTTTAACGTAATGACGTCAAACGCTTTCCTTAATTTCATCACGAATGTAAAATGTTGACACAGCGGTCCGATTGATCCATGAACAACCCATAAAAACTTGGGAAGTCGATATGACTTTTCATTATCCAAAATATTTTACACACCAGATTGTGTTCACAAATTAGACAAATTTTATGTAATGGCGTCGTATGCGGTCATCACTTTTTCCAGTCACGACACAATTTGAAAGAATCTTCCCAACTAGCCAAGCAACACTCTCTCCAAATTTGTAGGAGCTGCGACTGTTCACTCTGCGACTGAGAAATCTTGTAAATACGATTTTGGCATAATGGCATCTTACACCTTCCTTAATTTGGCCACACGCATCAAAAGCAGAGCGAGTGGTCCGATTGGCCCAAGGAACAACCATACAAATTTGGTAATCGATGCGACGCTGTTATTAAGATATTTTGCATACACGATCTTGTGAAAAATACATATTTTACGAAATGACATCATATGTCACATTAGTTCGTTGTACTCGAGACAAAATGTAATAAATCTTTCGGAATTATCAAGCAATCGCGAGAAATCTCGAAATTGTCAACACAAGACTTTTACGTAATGACGTCATACGCCTTCTTTAATAACGTAACACGCGTCTAAAGGTGAAAGAATCGCTGTCCGACCTACCCAAGGAATCTCCCCTTAGTCGGAGACATAAATACACTAGAACTAAAAGCATTTCGAATGCTGACTAAGTACTGTCATTTATGCAATTAGCAGAAGCACAATACTCGTAGCCCTCGGAAGCAGACTGCATTTATCTTTCAATAACTCAAGAATTTTATACTGAATGCCCTGGGCTCAGTATGTGGTAGAATGCCGATCATTTGCTCTGCTGAAAACAACATATTTTAAATACTCAAGTAAAGGCAATCGATTTCGATTCACATCGAATATAAATATTTGAGGTGAATTGTAAATTACGTTTTGCACTCCAGAAATCATATTGAGTTTTCAGGAAGAAACACATAAAATATCTCCATGATCAGAAGCACGTGACGGACACCCGTTATATATAAGTGCACCAAACCGTCCACAGTTATGTGCTTCTCATGCGGAGCTATAATCGGGTAAAATTGCAATGATGCTGCACTGAATATAATACAGTAAGACCTCTTTGCAACGAACACCTTATTGTTCATTATCCAGGTTTTAACTTGAGAGAATTTCCTAATAAAAGTAAAATAAATAAAAATACAAGAACAGTGTCCACCAATCAAAGGTTGGTGGGCCGTTTGTTTTAGGATGTCGGAACACATACTCTAGTTGCATATCATATATATAAAGATATGGACGAAACATATATAAGGACGACACCAGACAATCCTGTCCCAAGTGGTATGGTCTATTAAAAGTTCTTTGAAGGTTTTTTACTGTTTATTTGATATACTCTAAAATTTTAAATTAGTATCACAAAGTAATGTGTAAATAAATAAGTCATGCGGCACAACGAATATTACAAGAGGCGGAATTAGCAAACTCGTACAAAGATTTAGATTTACACATAATCACACCGAAAGCAACCTGCCAAAAAAAAAAAATTCTGGAAAAATTAAATAATTGTTATGCAAACAAAACATATTTCACTGGGGCCTAGATATTTCTTATAGTTCCATACCCAAATTTTGAAGAAAAAAAAAACGGCTGATTTCATGACATGAGCCTTCTTGCACCCGACTACAGAGCCACACGGTACGATTGCGTACATGAAATGGCCCAACACCCGACTACAGAGCCACATGGTACGATTGCGTACTAACTTTTTAACCACATCTTCAACACCACTTGAGGAGATAAAAGTAACATTGAATATTCTGGCATTTTAAAGGTCTTTAAAAAAAAAAGGTTCGCCAGAGGGGGAGGGGGGTTGGATTGAACGAGTTGCTGATTTCACGGACGGCACGTCTTTGTTGCATTGTGTTGTTCTCTGTGTTGATCAGTCAACACCGTATTTGCAAATAAGAATGTCAAACAAATAACAATTGATATTTTTTGTTGTTGACGAAATAAGGCACTTTCTATTCCGCAGTAGAATCACGATGCTCAGCGTCATTGATTTACTATAGAGTATTAAAGAAGTTTTACCACCATTTGTTTACGTTAGTCTATTCCGGAATGACTTCCAGTGTCGAAAGTGCCTAAATAAAAGAAAAAAAAAAAAAGAAAGTGCCTAATTTCGCCAAGGACAAAAATATCTACTTTCATATCTGTGTGATATATTCTTATTTTAAATAATAGGGTGTCATTCTCTAAATCTTTGAGAGGATGCTCCAAATATAGGGCTCGCTGCGCTACGTCCAAAGGCCTTACTACAGTACCACACAGAGACAAATTATCAGCGCAGCTTATTCAAGTTTTGATACGGTAGAAAACAAATACCGTGCATCTGCCCCTAGGTTTCAGGACCGGGGTACTGTTTTCTAAATGCGGGCAAAAAGTCGAACAGTCTATCCTACGGGAAACGAATTTAATATTAATTTCTTGCCCTTTTGAGGGCAAATTCCGGTTCTCCTCCCCATCCCGACTACGCAAAAACAATTTCAAGAAAAGCCCATTGCCTCTCCGTAAGCTGTTTTTTTGTGATTCAAGTTATCTACTTCAAAATCAACAATGACATTCTCACAGAAGTGATTGAAAACGAAACATAACAATCTCTGATCGATTACAAATCTAGATTTCGAAATTAAGGCTTTCGAAAATCAACCAAAATGCAAAATATTGTTTGTAACAAACGAGCAACTTCAAACACTCGTTTACTTGGTAATGTCTGTTCAGTTTTATTCACCTGTTAGTATTAACCTGTTTGTATAGCAACCACAATGAAAAAAAAATTTTAGTGTCCTTCCAAATAACTGTGGGGAAACAGATAATTTTAAAATAAAGTGAATGGTTATCTGGCCAACGATATTTTATTTATGTTTTAGCTGAAACGACAACTGTACATTGTTTGTAAGTAGACGAAAAGGGGGAAAACCCGAAACAATTCCGGCGGCTGTCGCGTGTGCTCGGGGAAGAAAAAGCCACGGGGTGGGGCAAGTGGAAAACGGTGACAACCCCAGGATACACCGAATAAAACTGTTATCCCACAAACCTGACAAATGCGGGTTTGAAAAATCAAATAAATAACAAGCAACAATCAACAAAATCACACACAAAAAAAAAAACAGCTTAAAAAATCTAATTTTATGTACTTCAATTCATGAATGATGGCCGTTTAATCTAGACTCCTGACAAAGTTCTTTTTTTTTTTATCAAAAATGCGTGACCTCGTTAATAACACTTAATGTGATAGTTAACTACACGGGGAAGGTACTTCACATTCTGTTTCTGACCTTATCAAGTGCGTCCTTGGCTCGTGAAATAATGTCAAATACATAAATGGTTACGCCTATAGATATGGTAGTGCAAACTCTTTAAAAGATTTTCAAGCTTTTTTTTATAAAATTACTAAAACAGTGGTAAATTCCAAAGTAAAAACTTACAATTAACAATACAAGTTTACCTGTATAAATTGATATTTCCTAAAATTATGCATAATAAATTAAAAAAAAAAAAATACAGCAAACACTTCAGCTTCGGCAAGTCGCGAAGGGGAAGGAGGGATGCGGACAGGAAGGGAAGAACTTAGGCAAATGGACACTCTCTGTAGCTGATACAAGGCGAAAAGTTGGACACCGTTATAACCGTCTTATCGTCTAAAGAACAGCTTTAACATTGATCTGCTTCTTCTAGAACAGAGAGGAGATTTTACTAAAAGGATGCGACTTTTTTAAAATTAGGAGCTCCGCCAATAGTGAGCTGTCATGCACGACTGATATCACGATTATAACTGGATTGTATCTCACCAGCGCTCCTATTAAAAAACTTAGCTCAAACTCATACTCAAATTGAATGTACAGCTTGAAGACTTGCTCAAAATCTGAATTTCAGTTTTTTTTAGCTTCAAAAATCCGTTCAACTCGAGACCATTTATGTTGGCAGCGGCAGAAAGAGTTGCTTGTATAATTTAAAATGAGTGAAATACAGCACTTCAGACATGTTATGGACAGCAACAAAAGGCTGCTTGCTACCTTATGTGACGTCACTTAATTTTAAGCCACCTCCATACTGGCTCACAGTCACTCTGAGTCTGGTTTAATTTTGAGATAAGTTCTGCTTACTGTCTAAGTAAAAGTCATACTTTGATCAAATTTTGAGTTTGAGGGCAAGTTTGAGCCACGCCACTAAATACGGGCGCAGGATTTTCAGCTGTACATATTTATCGGATCACAAAGTTCAATTCCAAATACCAGTTAAAAAAAAAAAGAAGTTATTATTCCATACTTGGAAATCTACACCCGGGAGCTGCTCTAAGTATGATACATACATGTTTAGTAACCGATGTACATTATCCCTCAAAATGCATACACCTAACTGACACAGCAATAAGCTATGTTTGGAATGTATTGAACATTGAACACTATTTATACAATAAACTGTGAGTAAACAAAATTCAAAATTTATGTTTAACAATGCCAAAAATAAAAAAAAAAATCAAACGGACAATAAAATAAAACCGAGCATAATCAGCCGGCATCAACTTGAAAACAACATATGAACTGGAATGTCTGATTTTTCCCATTTGATACGAAACGAGGCCAAATTTCAGATATCATTTTTAAATGCTTCAGTATGAAATCATCATTACTCGGAATGAATGTTGACATGATTTACAGATAAACAACCAGTGCCGAACATTTTACATTGCCTCCAAAATTTATCGACTAATCTCACTCGAAATATCTTGAAAAAGAAATTTAAAACACAACGCACAACATTTTCAGGTACACTCTTCGAAGCACGACACCGACACGAATGACGCAAGAAGCAGTTGGTTAATACACTTTACATGTAGACAAGCTTATATATTTACAACGGACTTGAAATTTGAACCACTGGCCTAAATTGATCAGAGCGAGTAAGATCCAGTATTATATTTCTGCTGTAACCTGACATTTGATGAAAACTTTTTGGTAAAAACAACTGGACTTTATTTTATTTATTCGCAATAACCCGTCCATTTAACAATCAATAATGAGATTCACTTTTTTTGAAGGAGTTCAGTCAGATCTGTGACCACCTTTTCAAAGGCTGAGCTGTTCACTGACCTCAGCAAGGAAGTATTAAATACAGTAGCACCTCATATGTAGCTATAGCGACAATCTACTGAAGTTCAATGTCTGTATGTCCGCCAAAAGTACAGACAGTAAAATATCAAAGGGTGAAAAATTGCGATCCCTGTTAGTTTATTATTTTAACTAATGACATTTTTATTATTTAATAGCTATTTTATCTTATCTCTTCGCAGAAGGGACTTCTTTTGCCCTTAAGGTGAATAAATCACCCCCGGGGCTTTGTAGGAGTTTTCATGTGACTACGAAATATGCTCCCCCTCCCCCACTTGACACACAGTTAACTCTCGGTGGAAAGCGACACGCTTTGGGCAGGAAAAATTCAAACATATATCACCGGATCTTTTCATGTCGAACATGGAGCCAGAAGACAAGTAAAATTTCAAGCCCTGAAGATAGACAAGCTTATTTACGTTCTAACACATATGACCTGTTACTCATTTATTATTATTTTTTTTTCATTTTTTATTTTTTTACAGTGTAAACATCACATTAAAAAAAAAAACAATAACAGATATTATGTAATCATTTACAGGTCAATTCATTAAATCTATACAATAAGAGGAATGATGATATAAGCACATCACAAATAACTTAATTTGCATAAATAAGTGCTGTCATTGTTGCTTGACTTCATGTGTCAAACAGCTATAACACGTAATCGATAAGTTTCGAATCCCAACTCGTTGATTACTGTATATCTAAACCTATTGCACGTGCCAGCTTTTAAAACAATATCTCAGTATAATTTAAAACGTACTGAGCATCACCCTGTTGCAAATTAAATCAATCGGCATTTAATTTCTGTATAAACAGTCTGAATGGTAGTGTATTTATTTTTATTTATCTTGTTCTGGAAATCAAAAACTGAAACAAAACGGAAAAGCTGACTGTTAACATTTTATTAAATTAATGACTTGTAGTTCTGAGTTGACAATAAACAACAGATCTGGTAAATTTTACGAGGTTTTCTGAATAATTTTTATATTTCAAATATTCTGTCCAATGCATCTTACAATCCTGAGATTGGGAAGGGCATCACCTGGCCTAGATACATTCCATCTTGTGGTTTCAAATACAACTCAGCCAAATGAGATAGGTGCTTGAGGGAAAAGCCGTACAGGTGGCTCAAGTGATAGGATAGGCAATCGCTACATGTTGCACGTCCCTCCAGTCACTGGAAACGAAATCGTTATATCGCCAAATTTGTTATTTTAAGTGACGAATCGCCTTCTTGCCATCAGTCTCAGCACATATGACAGCACTAATGCCTGCATCACTTGTGCAAAAACTCGTGTTCGAGCTCATGTATCGTTGGCTGCCTGTTTTTCTTCAAGGTCAAAGGTCGAGTGGGGTCATCCCTCTGGCCTTCCACATCAATGTCTAACAGGGTTTTCTCCTGAATTAAATGCGGAGGGGTGCTGCCCGGACTATTCCCTGAACGTGTGGACACGAACGACTCTTCGCCCGTACTCAGCGAGTCTGACGGCGTCGGTGTGACCTTGGAGGAGGCGTGATACACAGCGTGGGCGGGCGAGGTGCGCTTGAGAATTCCCGTGGGACGGGGACGTGGAATGATGTCAAGTGTAACAGGGCGTTCAGCAGTGGCTTGTGGCGGAGTGGTGTCCACGCTTCCCGCTCGCCGTGACGGTGGAGGGCGTAGTGGGGCAGGGGTGTCACTCGCCGTTCCCTCACCCTGCCCGCCGGACCCGGACGCACTTGGGGCATCTGATGGCGAAGTATGACCACCGAAAGTGACCGCATTCTGCTGACCAAAGCGAACCTTGTCATCAAACTTCACAGAAGGGCTGCGTATGGAAGGACTATAGTTCATATCCTCCTCGAAACGAACTGAGGTATTTTGATTTACACCATCAAATCGCGATGGAGTAGTTTTAGGGGTTGTGCTTGGCGTTTCAAAAGCCGAGCTACTGGTGTCCGATAACTGCCTCTGAATATCTATGAATTGCTTATCTTGCGATGGTGACAGAGAGATAAGAGCCATGTCATTGTAATATTCATCAGTGCCTCTATACGGGGATAGGGACGATGCCCCGCTGTGCGACGTTCCAGGCGTGGTAGCACTTAGGCTCGGTGTACTCTCCGCTCCGGGGGTTGTTCGATTATCACAGGAAGGCGTTGCCGATTGCACACCAGCGTGGGCGCTTTCTCCATAACCCGTTTCTGTAAACCGAATGGGCACGTCAAAATTCACAGTGGGCCGTTGCCTTGGCGTCGCTCCGTGATATGTGTGATGATTGTAACCTGATGAACTACTGAAAGAAAAATCTTGAAAATCGCCGGCTTCCTGTAGGAAATTATCCCGCACCGCCGCAAAATAAGCATCTCGTTTATTGCCTATGTGAGACTCACGTTTCCGCGTTGCTATCCTATCACCAGTTGGTTTATCACCGTCTAAGCTATTACCAGCCTTATCGTTGGTGGTTCGAATATCAAAGCCCAATGCAACGGCTGCCAGGTGTGAGGAGATATTATACAAACAGGTGTCTGTCCTCTTCCGCACGGCAAAGCGCTTGAGGGCTTCAAGTTCGTGCGCATTGCCATTCCTATAAGGCAATGACGAGTGCTGTGCCGATCTGCCTGCGGATACCCCGAGCTCTTCTGGCCATTCGTCGTCTTCGTAATCTGAAACGTGCATAGAAGTACCAACATGACAACTGAAACTTGTCAAGACATCCCACACTTAAGACAACTTTTATTTACTTTTAGTCTGTTAAATTTACCAAGATGCGGGCAATTAGATACTTGCCTAATTCCTGCAAAGCACCTATATTGGAATGACCTCCCAGGTATCGGAGGCTCTTTTCCAGGTTTGGAGCGCTGCGGGCAAAGCGGTTGCCACCATCAAAGTACCAGGACGCCCTCTGGCGAGTTTTGCTGGTCACACTCGGGCCCCATGTCTTGCCTTTAATGCCGTCCACGGGATCTACGTTACAAAATGGGTAAAGCATAGTGCCACATATTTTAATGAAAAATTTAGAAAGACAATTTACTATTTTGTTTAAATTTACAAACAATTTTTCTCATAACAAATTGTTCTTCATAGTCATCTGAACCAAAACGTGTAGAAGAAAATTCATGTGATGACTTCATTTATGTAATTCCAATAGACACTAAATGTAAGTTTCAGAGTGTAGGAAAAGTCCTTTACTTTTCAAATGGTATCCGCTCAAATGACCACCTTTAAATAATGGAGGTCACCTAAAGGTTGGCACCACTATCAAGAAGTGTACCTGCGGGTGTTTGCTCAGGAATGTCAGTAACGATGCGTTACAACTTTTAACGAAAATGGGTAAGTAAAGTCACAAAAAAGACTAACCAAACGTCTTTGGTTCGAAAGGTTTAACTCCACCTCCCCCCTCCCCCCCCCCCAAAAAAAAACCCACCCACTGCCCAATTGCTACAGTAACTTACATGCTATGGCACGTAACCTGGGGTAGCTGGGAGACGCTGGAGGACTATCAGGACTCGACGGTAATCTCTTAGAACGCTTCGGATCATAATACTGTTCTTCTTTTTGCACTGTTATATTGTGACGAAAATCTGCAATGACAAGAGTCCATCATTCATTAGTGACAGTTTCAGCAAAACCTTTTTATACTGAACAACTTCCTGAACGGCTAACGGATTTTCATCGAGGACATGTGAGTCTGAGTGTACTAATGAGGATCTGTTCATTAGGCAGAGGGGTTCACGTAGGAGCGTGGAGGATGGGGGTTACTGTAATTTAATGCGCATTTTATACCTCCTTATATTGATAAACTTCAATACCAACTTAACGTCTCCTGTATGCAGTACTTGCCTGCCCACGCTAATAGATACTCTACGCTCGATAAGTACCACAAAATATTTAACAAATGAACATAAGACAGCAACAAACCTGAAGGTCTACTAATCTCTTTGCCACCATGGGCTTTAAGCAGTTTGAGGTTTTTCTTGTTGAACTTGCCCTTCCGCTTCTTCGGTACAGGTTTGTTCATCATTTGCTACAAAGATTTTGGATCACCTATAAACTACTCGTATCAATTAATTCGCACATTCTAGACTGAAGCTTTATTAACACGGGATTATAACAGAAACTTCCATCTGGCATAAATTCTTGCTCCAAACGAAATAAGAATTAATAGAATCAACTTTTTTATTTCAAGGCTATCTTATTTCGTAGAAATGACCACTTTGTATAATTCGGGTACCTGCAGGATCATAATGTTGAGTTCACGTTCTACCAGCTCTATTTCTCGCTCAGCGAGCTCCTGTTCACGCTTGCGCAGGTATTCTTCCTGCACTTTCTGCTCTACGGCCGCCCTATTCAGCTCCTCCTCCCGGGATCGAAGTGCCTGTAATACGCATGCGCAGATCTCAAGAATAGCTCGGTTTACCTTCGCTTTGCAGAAAGCAAATCTATGAAACGGTTAAGTCCTACACAATCGTGTACGGGATTATAATCTCAATATCTCAACTTGATATGACCCACTGAGATTGAACAAAGTCAGATTTCCACAGTGACCACTGAATCGTCCAAATTTCCACGGCAATCTTAGTGCCTCTTCTCCTTTCAATAAAGAACTTACCACAAAAGAAAAAAAACTAAAAGTACTAGTATTAATAAAAACTGCCAGGAAGGCTTGGGACTAGATGCGAAAGACAAGTAATCCCACAGATTTCATATACACTTGAGAGTATCGCATGAAATTACTGTTAACTTATCAATACCCTAATGTTGTTTAGTTACACGTGTTCTATTTAAGGAGGAATTTTCTACCTTTTCTTTGGTTTTCAGGTCGTCCAACATTGCCTCTATTTCAAGTCTCCAATCATCTTGCATGACGTGAAAGGAGTCCTGAGGCGTTGACACAAATGACGAACGCGAAATCTCACCCAATGTTTCTAAAATCTCCTTGAATGTTGGCCTTTCGTTTGGCACTGAATTCCAGCATTCTGTCGAAGAACAGTAAGGATATACACTGTGTTGTATTTACACTCTTAAGGGTATAAATCCGTGTATTGGACAATGGAATAATCAATTATTACCATGTGACCCATTCAAACTGTTCTTACGTGTGAAAAAATGGCTGAATTACTGTCTCTCCACTCTCCCTTTTGTTATTTTCTTCCTTGTGTTTGTTTTTCCATTCAAGCGTTACTACAACCGAAACACTGTGAATAGAAAGATGTTACACAAAAGAATGGCTCTGTATAATTATCTCGTCTGATTGCCATTAGTTTTCCGGTATGAGATTATGCGGGGACGGGGGAGGGAGGTGCGGGAAGACGGGAAGGAGTCTTACTTTGGAGGAGAAGTTTGAAGGCATCGGGGCATGTGGCAATGGGCAGCACCAGCTTGTTGACAGCGACTCCGTAAGCCACGGCCAGCGCGTCGATCCCTCGGTACGGTGTGTCCCCAGTCAGAAGCTCCCACAACACCACTCCATAACTGTACCGCGAGACATACATTGTTAGTATTAACCTTTTGTATTATTGCTATTTTTGTCACTTGAGACAACATCACTGCTACACATAACTTACATTCAGCTCATATAAAGAATTTATGGGCATCTATAAAGTGTTCATGGTAAAGTGTATTCCTGTCCGCTGAAATATTTCAGTATCGCACTAAATACACAAGTACTGAACATGCTCAAGTTTCCCGGTCTGGCAAGCTGACATAAAATGAAGGCACTTCTGTATTTTAGGCCATCACTTACTTGCACCTGAACCACACAACAACTGGTCAATTTTGGATTTCGAAATGCAAGGTTTACAACAATCATTGCGATTCTTGCGTGCGTCTTACTTACAGAAGGGAAGGGGTATCAAACTTCTTAAGACAATTTTGCATGTGTACTTCAAGAACGGGTCCCTGCGATTGGCAAGAATAAGGCACAGCAAGTGTAATTGAAGTGTGTGTGAAAACAAACTCAAGCGATTCCACATGCAGACCAAGATTCGGGCATTATGTTATCATAGACCCCAAAAAAATGCAGTTTTCTTCACCAGTTCCGGGGAAAAAAAAGAGTGGGTGCACCGGAACTGAGCACTAAATACATGTACGAGACACAATGGAAATTCTCAGCAAACGTTTATGATCATCCATTTTGGACTACGGCCTCAATCTTTTTTTCTCAGTATCATTTAGCAACTACACTAGAAGGCCGGCGTAAAAAAAATCGCCAGAAATCGAAATCATGACATGAAAGAGGTCAAACACTGCGTTCTACGCTTACTTCAGAGCTTGCGATAATGCTAAGTAAATCAATTCAGTGGAAGGGAAAAAAGGGAGGAATTATTGTTGTTTAAGTTTTTAATAGCTTACTGCAGCTATCGTGAATAGTGTTTGGCATAATAACATTATACACAGCCGCACTTAAAGCTGAAAAAAAAATACAGCACAGACATAATATTAAAGTGTTTTCAAACCGGGTTGTACGTGCTGATATAATGCTTTAATCTTTGTCTACCTTGTTTTCTTTTTCATCTTATTCTTTTGACAGCGTCAAATCAGACACAGGATGAGAGCATGCGATGCATACACTTCACTGGCTAGTAAGAATGACCGAGGAGAGGGTAAATGAAATTACTGATAAAAGCATATCATGAGAAAAATATACAGTGCAACGTCACCATAAAGACCACCGATCAGATATGTGTCAATTCGGGCCTTAAAGTTGGGATTTCCTTCCTTGGTGTATTAGAATGGGGTACACTGCACAGTTCCGCATAAACGTGAGCTCATTCGAGGTTGAGTTTTTAATTATTTACAGGTGATCTTTTGCACGAATTATACTGTTTGCTATAAGCCTTTGACCTTCAGCTATGACATCACGTAGACGACCAGTGCTGATTATATTCAGACAAAGACACTTCAGTAAATTTCGACATTATGTTTTATCGTTAATAAATCGCTTGGATCCAGGTCAAGTTGATAAAAACTAAAATCAGGGCTTGGTTCAACTATGCAATCAGCAAATTTCGACAGGCAAGCAGGCAATCCGCATGATATTCAACATTATGCCTGCTAGTGGTCGGACCTATTTCTGATCAATAGATCAATTAATCGTTTTGGGCATAATCGATTATTTTTCCGCGCAATCGATTAAATCGAAATTCTTATCCTTACGCAACATTTTAATCAATGAGAATGTTATGTTTATATTTTATATTATTCTTGATGTATTTGTAACTGAATCTTAAATTTGTTCTCGTCAATGACAATAGTAATATTTACTTGATTTTTATTTCGAGAATTGTTCTGCATTGGTACAACCCATATGCAGGTAACCGATTTCCCTGCGGAAAGCTATCTGTAGTTATAACCTGTAATACTTTATCGGTATTGAAAACGATACATTCAGTGAATTGTAGGGCGCAATAATTTTTAAGACTGGTGTTTTATTATGCAGCAAATGTGTTTGCGTGTGCCTTATTTACTTCTACTTCTGTCACCTTTTATTTGGTAACATTTTGGAGTATACCAAGCCGTTTACTTTTCAAACACTTTTTTCGGGTTCTTCTAGTAAATTACTAAAGAAATCTCATTAAAACGTTATAGTTCTTAGAATATATAAGTTGTTCGGATAAGGTTACACAGAACAAAGACAAAAGTTCCTCTGCCAAGTCGTTGGGCACCACGGAAATCGAACCTAAAAACTGCAGACATCGTGTGTCTATTCTTTTTTTTTTTCTTTTAGCATGAGTTCCCAAAAATTCTAATAAAGACGTGAAGGAATCCACGTAAAACAAAAAAATATGTTAATCATTATTATTCACTTTTACTCGAATGCGGTTTTAAGATAAATTTCGACCACTTGTAACCAAATGAAGGCCACTATGCCTTCTCAATCAGCAGCGATTTTTCAGTGACGTATTCAAGAGAATTTCGCCTGATTCTTAAATATCAAACTGGTTAGAAATTCAGTTTGCCAAGGTCACGCAAATTATGGCAGCACGAAACACCCCCACAGAAACACTTATAAAAAGCGTCATTTGCTGCTTTTTGGGTACCGCGTTAAAGAAAAGTGGTGACAAGCTCATTTTGCTGTAAGAATAATTTTAAATTTCTCTGTCAAAAAAAAAGTGTTACGACTGTCGTATTAAAGTTATTTATTTAAAATATTGATCAAATCGACCAAGCAAATGCCACGCTTCCACACACGTCGATGTTCAGTGAGCATTTTAAAGGATCATCAAAACAAGTGACCAGTAGCATTGGTTGAAGCAACTCATCATAAACTGATCACATGATGGGTCAACAGATTTTATTACACAGATCATAAGATTCTGCAAATATTTTTGTCAAATTTGGCTTTAGGCTCAAACCTGTACAGTGCCAAAAAAAAAAAAAGATGCCACACTGGGCGGTTGCTCGAGATGTCGACGGTTTTCAAACCGTGGCCAGTGACAGGGGACTTTTAACTAGACTTCATCGGGACCTCGCCCAGTCCCCTTTACATTTTTGAAGACTACAAAGAGGGATTAAACTTCATAATGGTTTGAAACCACCAGATCTGGTTTATTTCAAATTGCGGAATTCGGGGGGAGGGAGGGCGGGTTCGATAGTCCTCTTACAACTCGCCTTCCCGCCACTAAACTGCTTCTAACCCAGTTATCACAACGCCCAGATTTGTAAGGTCACCGGAACATGAACCCCATTAAGCCCATTCTTCCTTTTAATACATGCGGAAATTACATCCTTCACGTTCATGAAAGAAAACCTTCCTGTACACTTCAAATAAAATACTTCAACACTCCCCTTATTTATTTCATTTCAAGTTCCCAAAAAGTAGGTAACGTTTATTGTATTACCACATATACATTCTAGCTACAACTCATGCGTGCTATAGGCAGTTCACTGTCTTCCATGACTTGGCGACCCAAACAAATTCAGAATGCACATATCTTGTTCATGTTATTTTTCAGCTCACCCCGATAGCTTACATGCGGATAGTGCTCGTTTTCAGCCACTTTTATTTGAAAACGGAAAGGGGTTGACAGAAATCCGCATGGACTTTCCAACGCAAACTCTACAGAACTCGTAAAAACAACCTAAATGCCGACATAACCACCAAAAAGTATTGTAAATGTTGGCGTTATTGAAAGAATTACCTCCAGACGTCACTAGACTTGGAGAATAAGGAGTTTTTGATGACCTCTGGTGCCATCCACGCATACGTTCCCGCGTTGCTCATGTGTGTTGTGTGGTTCACTTCACGCGCCAAGCCGAAGTCTGTGATCTTGAGCGTCTTGTTCCGCAAATCACCGAGCTCTACTTGCTCCTTTAGAAGAACTTTGGGAGAAAATTACATCCACTTAACTTATTAATAATGAAATTCATAAGAATTCGTCCTAAAATGAGAGGAAATTAGTGAAATTTAAATACTGCACATAAGAAAATCATATTCCACTAACAAGAATGTCCAGGAACATTGCGACCAGCCGAGATCTAGTGAATCAAGTATCCACAGGCTTGCATTGTTGACAACTGGTTACTGAATTTTTTTAAATGACAACATTCGTTTAAAATCTGGCAGATCTCAGAAAATTAAACAATCTCACTAAAATTACTTGCAGAAGAACTATTTTGAAAATTTTGATCCCTAAACTTTCAAACGGTCGCACGAGGTCAATTTTTGGAGGTACGTCAAAAGAACTGCTTTTTACAGAAAACATCACATGAAGTGCATTAATCTAAAATTTTGAAGTTTGGATAAATAAATGGGAGTATTATCATTTAGGGAGTATTCGTGTAACATTTTAAAGGAATCCGGCCAAAACTGTGGGAGAAATATTTTAAAAATCGGCCAACAGAAAAAAAAATAAAATAAATAAATAAATAAGCGGCGCTCTCTGGCTGATTTCTGGCGTGTCTACAAAAAGTATATTTTCAAGAGAAAACCATACGAGAACATTCGTACCAAATTTGAAAGAAATGCAATCAAAATTGTAGCAGAAGAAGTATTTAGAAAACTGGCTTACAAAACAATTTAAAATGGCGCAATTTTGCCAATCTTTGGTGAACCTAAAAAAAAACAAACAAAAAGTAATTTTTTATTTTTCAAGAGAGGGAGACATTTATGCAAAATCTGAAGGCAATCCGATCTAAATTGTGGAAGAAGCATTTGGAAAAATGGCTGCTACAAAAAAAAAAAATATGCCCCCCATTTGGTCGATTACGGTGGATCGCCAAAAATAAAGTAAATTTTCAGGACAGACCTAGTAAATATCTATGCAGATTAAGAAAATCCAATTAAAATTGTGACATGCCAAAAACATGAGCAAAAAAAAAATTTCGGCGGATCAGGAAAAAAGCAACTTTTGAAGATAGAACCATCTGGATAACAACTGTACAAAACAAGAAAGCTATCCTGTCAAAATTGTGGGAGAAGAAGCACTCTGAAAATTGGCACAATAAATTTAAAAAAAATGACACCCCCTCCCCTCCCCCATTTGGTCAATTTTTACCGTAACACCAAAACAGTAATTTTTCAAGACAGGCGTTCCCCGCGAACATTTATGCAAAATTCAAAAACAATCTGATCAAAATGGTTGGAGAAGTATTCTGAACATTGGCATCCCAAAAGTTTTAAATGCGCACCCCCCCCCCCTTCCGACCCTTCATCCAGCCAATTATTGGCTGGTTGCTCGACAAGTAAAATTTCGAGAAAGACTGCTTAGAGAACATTCGTACAAAATTTGAAAAGAATCCGATCAGGAGTTTTGAGAAATAACAAAGCAATATGATTTCCTGTTTCTAAGGTATTCCATATTTAAGGATCGACGCAATGTTTATATAATGCACTGTTGGCATCTGAGCCCATCGAATCCACCCCATCTAGCAGACATCAAGTCTGGATTTCATTCGTTTGAAGGCAAACCGCATTTCTCTTTGCTCTTTGTGCGTTTTGCATGCTGTTCATCTATTATTCAGAATTCAGAGTAGGGCACAATAACTGTGTCGTTGAGAGTTGCATTTTACTGACATATCCTATTTTTAAGTTTGTAAAAAAATTTGAAAAAAAAAAAAGAATTTTTTATTTGACCACATTACAATTTATCCATAGCAGAACTAATTAAGTGCAATTTAGTTTAAGACATGTGTATATTTCGTTTTCATTCCGCAAACTAGCAATTTTCGAAAAATTTTTTAAACATTTCATTTTACATCTTCAGCATATGAATCGGAGCTGTGTTAGTCTCTGTGGAAAGGAAGTGAATCTATCCAAATTCACAATATATTTAACGTGTACAAGGGACTCACAAACATTCCTGTTTATACCAAAACATTAAATAGCCAACTGAAAAAAAAAAAACACATTCTATTCGATAAGTTATGTTTACTTCTAAACTGTGTTTTCCACGTTAAAACTATTTACTTCCTTTAGACTGGTCAAAATGGAGCTCCGAGTCGTATTCAGGTTCTGGGTAAGTAACCCAGGATAACCCAGGCTAACTGACCCAAAACTATCTCACATTTGAAATCAGAACATGCTTAGCTCACAACTGGTTTGAAACAGACACTAACTCATTGTTATTTAAAGTAAATTTTTCCTACTGCAAGACGCTTCTTACAAAATGATTTTACTCGTCATTTCAGAATTTTTCTCAGACATCAAATCTGGAAAGTTAACATCTTGCAAACCATCTCCAATGTCAAGCACAAACGAAATGATTTCCAACGTTGAAGTCGGACACACACAAAATTTTGGGATACATATCTAGATATTGTACGCCGACTGAATATTATATCGGGGATAATGCCAATGTGTGTAATGGCCCATCGATTTCCTATATAGCACGCAAAACATTTTGGTCCTGCAAAGTAATGGCGCACGGCTTTCCCAGATGGCACACAAGTTTTTAATCCAGTTTTCAGTTCTCGAGTGGACTCCCCTTCCACAAGAATTCAATAAGCCATAGAGTTTGACCCACTCTCTTTGGGCATGGTTAACATCAATAACCTTGCCGTGTATTGGTATAGCTGTGAGTACAGGTTACAATACTGTTAGCACTAGCTGATGACTTAGCACGTACACAATAAACTAATGTATTTGAACGTTTCCAAAGACTGTAATTTCTCAATATAGAAATGTGATACAGATTTATTCAGCAACACAAATTAACGAACAGTGAAAGAAAACGAGGCACAAATTTCTGTTCCACAGAATCAAAGGCTGTGTGGTCTGAACGGCCTGATTTGTACGGTACCGTTACTAGACGAGCTACACAAACTTCAAGATACTTACTGTTTGAAGATTTGAGATCCCTGTGTATCAAAGGAATGGGTGCAGTTTCGTGTAGGTAGTACATCCCTTGTGCAATTTGCAATGCCCAGTCCACTAAAATATCCGGTGGTATTCCTCGATCTGAATTCGAGAGGACTTTGTTCAAAGGCCCACCATGGGCATATTCCATCACAAGCACTAGATTTGGCGCCTTCAGACATACTCCTTTGAGCAATATTATATTTTGGTGATGTAGCAACCAAAACAACTTCGCCTCTTGCCTGACATTTTCCACAACAGCATTTACATCTTCGACAGGATCTTGCCGCGCTGCCTTCACGGCCACTTCTTCGCCCCTCCAATATCCATGGTATACTTTTCCGAATCCACCCACACCAATTAATTCTCCCAGGTGCAATTCCTCAAAGCTTATTTCAAACGGCCGGCTGCCATCGCCCGTAGGCGAAATCTGGTCGACGAATTCACTCTGAGCCACATACTCGCTGGGAAATATCCCTACTTTTGACCCTATATATCCCGTCCACCAGCCTTCATCACCGGAGATTTTGGCATCTTTTGAGATCACTTTCACCTGTGTCCCTCTGCGTAGCGTCAGTTCATCCTCTCTCCTTGCGTCATAATCGAATATAGCTGTCACCGTCCACACTGCATTTGCCTCAGATGACAGAGCACTAATCCCAGACACTCCGGATTGCGCACTTACACCACTGTTCGTGGAAAAACCACCGACGGATTGATTGTCTGCCTGAAGGACTGGTTTGATAGGCTCCATGTGCAACAAAACCGAGTACAGGCAGTGTGGATGTGGGCACATTCGTTGTCACTACAACCATTGGTAAAGGAAGGCATGAAATCACTGCCACTAAAACAGGAACCTTACAACTAAGGCCTTTGATGAAACTGTAAGCTCAAGACGTAACGAAGTCCACAATCTAAGCCCATATCGTTATGTGTTGCCAGCATTTCTGCAAACGCTAATTTTTATTTTTCTCTTGGTTGTGCACACCGTGGCTCGTTTTCCCCTTTTGCTTCAAGTTATCTGAAAAAAAAATAAAAGTTTGTAAATGACGCCATAGACGACCCGTTATTATATCCATTTATACACTAGAAATGCCCTAAGAACTTTAGGGGAACACAATTCTCTTAAAACTAAAGTTCTTTAATTTAAAGAGAAAATGTTTAATACTATGAACTACACATTACTCTTTAAATGCATTACAACCTGAAGCACTTGCGGCGAGCTGCAATGTTTTACTCCCTAAATGCATCTCGATGATTATCATATTTATTCTTAATTCATAACATGAATACAATACATTGCCGGCTATACACTTTTTAGGACTATGTGCTGAACTGAGAAAAATGGGGCGATACTTCCCACTGCATTAACCTACAAATGGGAGGAAACCAAAAGGTGCCCTGCAAAAATAAACCTTTCAAGAACTGTCTGTCTTCACAATACACCAAACAAATCAAACTCACAAAATAGGGGCAACAAGATTGGAAATCGTCACAAGGTACATACTCTTTCTCACAGATTATACGTTGAATGGTCTTTGCCCAAAAAAAGGTTTTAACTGGTTGATACTGAAAATTCGAAACACCCTATATACTGACTTCCTGGTAAACAAGCGGCGTGGGAAACAACACGACGATCTGGATACAAAAAATATTTCAACTTGACACTCATCTGTATTTGCAAGTATGCCAAAACATTATTGCTCAGAAGCCTTTTCGAATGACAGTTCGACAACAAGGTACAATACAATAAAACGCCACAATTTTAGCACTTGTGCTATTGAAACCCTAACCTACACTTTTGCGTCACTTGGAGCTATAGAATGGATAGCTTCAAAAAGATCCGTACCCGCTTCGAATCCTCGCTATATGATGATATGCAAGTAAACTACGTTCCCTTTGAGGCGCCTCTATGGCGATGTTGTGCAAAATCCAACGACTAACAAGTCTTGATTGGCATTCGTTAAAGGCCCTTAAAGTACAATGGCAATGATACATAATTTCTGTATTACGCTTTCTTTAAAAGAAAAAAATACGGAAATACCACAAATCTCCCGCAATAACTAAATGTGTTTACACCCAGGGAGCATTGTTTATTACGTGAAAAGTTCCAGTAAATTTTGCACATATTCGCAAAAATATCTGAATTGGTACTCTAAAAGCATGGAAGAAACTAAAAGTGAAATATTGTGAGTTTCCAGAATAAATTTATACCTAATTATGCATCTGTCAATTATTTGAGTATATATTTTACAGAAAATCATTATTTTATTTAAATTTTTTGTCACTTGACTTTGAGTCACATGACATTTAAAGCCCAGAACATAAACAAACATTTGACAGGTGATTGAGGAAGTTGGCTTTTCTAAACTTCAACGAAGAAATAAGATATATAAAAATTGTGCCCGTTTGCAAAAAGGATATTTTGTGCATAAACTTTCAGTATATATGTGAACAACAGGGACTTGTTTAAAGGATACATCCTAACACTGTAAGGCTTCGTAGCTCTGACAGAGAGAATACACGAAGTCATATAAGTCAGAGCTGACTCGGGGCTAGAGAATGGATAAATGGCCATTTACAGATGCAGTAAGAAATCCTGCCCCAACAAAAAAACGGGCAATAATTTCTTCTTCGCACGAGATACCAAGATCTATTGCAAAAAACAGAAGTATCTTTAAAATTGTATGCTCTCAACGTGAAAAGCAACTTTAAAGCTAAGATAAAGAAAAATTATTAAAACCTAGGAAATTCCTGGGAGTGCGAACGTACGAGTATGGCAGGAACCCGCCACTAAACTTCGACAGGAACGTCAGCAAGGTGTAACATTTAGTGAATAGCACCAAATGGATTGGAGCTTGTTATTTTTTAATCATCCACAAACTTGTAAATCACAATAAATAGGCCGTCACTGTGACATGTCAACCTACGTAGCCTAATGAAAGAAAAACATTGAATTTACACTTATGTTGTCAAAATGTATTTTTTTAATATTTACCTTTGAAATTGCGCACAAACCAATTCGAATAAGTCTAGAGATTTTTGGCATGTTCAAACGTATTTTTTCTTAACAGAGGTCAATTATTCTTCGAAAATCGATTTTCTTCACCAAAAAATCCGCCATATTGGGGAATGTGACCTTTGACCCCGGGTGCGGTAAGTCACATGATAAAAATATCAAGACGAGTTTCTAAAATGTTTAGGTAGCGCGAAAAATGCTTAAATTTAACTGATATATTGAATTTGAATAAGTATTGAATAAGAGCGGAGAACTCTTACAGATAGTGGGTCAAAAATGTTGCTACAAATCCATCCCCGATCCATCCGGCTGGACACTCCATCTCGAAAGGCTCTATGTATTCTGTCAGGATCTGATGTTCGGAGAGGTGGTAACTTGAGGTTTGTTTAGAGATGAACTTTTTAATTTTGGTAACATCGGTTTGTAGACTGCGCACACTGTCAATTGTAATCTATAATTCGTTTAAATGACTTACTTGTTAATCAGCGCTCGCAACATGTGTCATGTGATACCTTGCGCAGCCAGTACTAAAATAATTGCTATCAGCCAACATGAGGCTTTTCCGAGAACCCTTAATTTGCAGTTATTTTTGTTTGTGTGTAGTTTACGGGTAATTCTCCTGGATTTTCATGGAAACAATATTTTACATATGTTAAGAAATTCTATTTGACAATAGGGTTCCTTTGATAGGCTTGTCCTCTCATTTCATGGTTTGGGAGTTTAGAATTGGTGTTTAGCCAATCCTCTGCTCTCTCACCACCATGAAGAGCCCTGTGCCTTTTGTGGAAACCGTTTAAAGATTGGAACAACAGGGTTCCTATGGGCGGTCGGCGAGGGCTCTTTGGCAGGATTATAAAGTGGGCTGGATCTCCCATTTCAGAGGCTTCAGGGATCGTCCTCTAACAGCACTCCAGTGCTTAAATCGATATTGTCCTCTTTGATTCTTATTCAAATGCAAAAGCACAGGCGGTGAAAGTACATATGGGAGATGGACCGTTAGACAAGAAAACGCTAGAGCTGATTCTGCCAGTCTAACTGGGTTCACAGATTGTCTGGTCCACAAGACATCGACAGATTGGAAGGGGGCAGTTGGTTATAGATCTATTCAAGTTGAATTCGTTTCTGCAGGTTCAGCATTTCCAGATGCCTCCCACAAGCAAAGGCTGTGGCTTTCCAGGTCGGTTTCTGACGCTTACGATTTTGGAAAGTGCCGTTCGGCCTAGCGGCGGCTCTTTTCTTCTTCACCCAGGAACTGAAGTGGTTAGCCAAATGTATTGGCCGACTTGGTGTCAGATGTTAGCGCAGTGTGTACATGGAATGGATATTTAAAACAAGGATTTTCGTGCAGGTATCACAAACTTTGAGAAACCGATAGTGGGTTTGTTTGCGCAAAATATAAACCACGACATCCGTATCTGGAACCTCACTGGGGGCGGACGCCCTGGTGATCAAGTATGCGGAGGGGGTACTTTATGCGTTTTCCCCGTCTTTTATATTACTGCATCGAAAGGAACGCCAGCTACTGTTGCTGCTAGTGATTCAAATGTTACCAAAGGTGTCTTTATTTCCTTCGTTGATCTAACTACCTTGCGTAACTAGGCGAGCACTTCGTCTGGCATGTAGCAGCAAACCTGAAAATCCGGCTGATAAGTTTCAGTTGAAAGCCATCTCTGAGAGAGTCTAGGATCTCATGAATAGCATGGCGTGTATTTCTCATTAGAAACAGTTCGAAGCATGATATTGTGGCGTAGCCTTGACCCGGTGGTACCAACATCAGTGACAGTAGCAGAGTTTCTCCTATGACTGTTTGAGGAGAGGCTTATAGGTAGGTTCTATCTTTTATACTCAACCAAGCTTCCGCATAGGATATATCAGAGTACCTGACAGAACGTCCCACCCCTCACAGAATAGTGCTCATGTGGTTCAGTCTTAAAATATTCGACCCCGCCACCGTTAGCCTCCCACTTCATTTGAAACAAACTGCTGATCTAAAATGCATTTGTGTGCTGGTTTAGCGTAAGATGTCCAGAATAGGTTAGCTCTCCTCTCCCTCCTTTCTGGGCACCTATTATCTCGAAAAGATCTGGGACTTTCTCTCAAATTGTAATTCCGGAATTGTAATTCCTACTTGATGCACAGAAAAAGGACTCGCATTCTCCATGTCCAATAGCGCTAGTAAGGCTGTGCACCGTCAGGGCTGATGGATACCGCTCCCAGCGGCCAATGGCTGTCGCGGACTCTAGACTGGTGAAGAGATTGATGCAGCCCATTTTAGGTTACTGCCGTGCTCCTCAACTCGATGACTGGGTCACAGATTTGGAAGGGTCAGACTTTGGCGTGTTCATCACGCATGGCGTGGGGGGGGGGGCGAGGGGCCGCGTCGTGATGGTGCATGTCACGTGAAACACTATGGGGACCAGAGTCTTACGATGTAGAATACACGGCACCACGTGTTGATTAATTGTTTATATATTAAAACGTTTGAAACAGACTTTGAGAATGGTATGTTCGTTTATTGTTATGAACGTCATACATCTTGTGTCGTAGGTCATTGGTATTATGTGCCAATCGGTGCTGAGTATAAAAAATTTGTGATGTGTTGCACTTTCATTCTGCCTTTTCTTGACAGATGTACGAGGCATCAACAACTAGTGCACTTTGAAACATACTCTTCCACCCTCAGTCATGGCTTCGAAGCGTACTTGCCGTTGTTTTAAAATTAAATCTAAAGTATTTAATATTTTAGTACTGACGAGTAAAATATTTGGTAGACGTAGAGACCATCACCCACAGTGTCCTCCCCTGCCATCCCAGCTGTCGTTCAAGGTGTTAGATGGCGACTATTTCGAAAGCGGAGACTTTGGGTCTCGCAAGGCGTCACGTGACACATGCTCTGCGCGCTGTTTGATTGTTACCTTGCGTAATTAAACACGTTGGTCGTTGAAAGAAACTTAGCTGGTTCATGTAATTTTGTTGAAATCCAATGCATTGAGCACCCGTGATGAAGGCTTCTACGCTAACGTGATATTTTGCTCATAACAATTAATTTCAAGAGGTTAAATACTTCAGATATTGACTCCTTATAGGTATTACTCGATCGTAACTGCTTTAGATACTTTGGTTGGTTGCTGCCTGACAGCTTGGAGTGAATGTTCTTCCTGAGACCAAGTTCTGCTTTGAATCCCATCTCCAGTTGTCAATGCTTTGCGCAAGAGGGCCCCATAACCTTTTGGTCCGAGCTCCTTCCAATGGTTAAGCTACTGTGGCTCTGGTAACAAGTCCCTTTCCCCATCAATGGATGGCGCAAACAGCTTTTGTCTGCCTTTTAAGGTAAAGTTTGGATGAACAAGCACGTAGCTGCATTAATGAACACGCTAATAGGGGCACCAGTCTTTAGTTCAGAATGCAGTTTAAAACTATCTTAAAAATAATCGGTCCCGCAACCTGTATAGAGGTTAAATGTTATGGCTTTCTTCTTCAGACGAAGTGCATGCTTATCTCTCAGTGCCATCGGTGCCATGCAAATCTACGGCTTCTATTGTTTTCATTCAATAACGTGCAGTGTCTCTCCGTTATAAATCTAACATTTCTCGAACCGAAAATTTGTAAGCTGTCACTTCGATTTTTTGATTGGTTTTTCTCCAAATCGTTCTAGGTGTTCCCAATAATATAACCTAATCTAGACAGTAAGAAAGATAGAAAGGGCTAGAAAAGTTGTCTCTCTCGTCCCCGACCGTGTCTGATAATGATAAAATCCACCCGTTGGCACTATCAATTGTGCTGTCTTTCGATGGCGTTTGTACTATGGCCGTACTTCCTGAGTAGGTATATCCCTCTTCAAAGTACAAGAACCCCTCAAGTTGTAAACATTCGAAGGTACTCCTTTGATCGTGCACAGGTAAAAGTTTAAGCTGATGACCGAGTTATCCAATGGCAACAAATAAGACATTTGCTGTTGTTCCGCCTATTTGATTTGATATGGAAGGGCTTCTGGCGCCCTCAGGATAAAGTGCGAGACATCAGCCCGAGGTAAGTCCACCACTGAGCCTTTAGTTTGTTTTTCTGCAAGGGTGGTGGTTACGAACCCTGCTTTGAATATCTAGTACTACGTGCCGCTTACAAAATGTGTCCGCTTGCGGAGTAGAGGCGATATTGTTAGAGCCCACAGGCGGCGACCCAGTTTATGCTAAACCAGGCATCCAGAACTTAACACATAGATCATTATTGGAGGAATAAGCTTGCGAATTTAAGATTTAAGATACTTTCTAAATAACCAACAATTTCTGCTAGAATCGATGAGACAGTTCCTGGCTCACTTACCCCAACTGGTCCAAGACCACTAAAACTAGGTATCCTCCACATTAAGACACTGGTTTTCTGTCGTAAGAGAGGCATGTGATATTTTATAAGGCAGGCACTGTACATGGTGTTACGATATCCCCACTCGTTTGACATATTCACAGGCCTGTATGCATTGATGCAACGGTGTATTCAATGTTCTACAAGATACTGGTAAACCACAGTTCATTTATGGGCAAGTTATTACATGGTATCTAGTATCTATTGTCGTTCCCAATGATAATCCAGGGTCTGAGGGAGCTGCCTATTTATTTGATACCGTGTTCGAACTCCTGCTCTTCTCAGCGCTCTCACTTTTGTCTCTAGGGCAGCTTGTGCTGGTGAAAAGGGTGACAATCTCTTTCGAGGCCAATGCCCCCGATTGTATTTCAAACAGAAATGGGTTCGAGGCAAATGTTCTGAATCAAGCACTATTTGCCAGCTCCTATGATCCTTAATCAAGATATTAGGGATGGCAGCGGGGATAGCTACCTCATTTGCAAAACGCGCAGTCGCCACTGTGGTGAGTACTGTTAACGTACCTAACGTAAAGTGCGATCATGACCTTCGATTACTAGGAGCCAGGAAAGAGGCAGAGGAATCTAAGAAGCGGATAACGTCAGGTGTCCCAACCCGGAGAGAATTCCAATACTATTCTTACTGCTTAGCTAAACACACTTACAGCAAGCCAGACAGACTGGAAGCTGATAGCTACGGGGCACATGATGGGGGATTCCCTAAATTACCATGCCGATCCCTTCCAGAGAGTTATCTCCACTGGCAACTACCTGAATCCTCCACAAAGGTCGTAGAGACAACTTCCCACTTTTCAAAATAGAGGAGAAAATCCATTTGGTGATCGACAGCGGACACTATCGACACTTCCCGATAACTTCTTTTACTTTCACACCAAATGAAATTGCTGCTTAGAAGGAACTTAGAGAAAGTCACTTATCCAAAAGTACACTTGAAGGAGTACCTGCACAAAAAAGGAATGACCACATTGTTCACTTCTAAAGATAATCTTGAATATCCAAATAAAATTTAAAAAATACATCATTTTGTTTCGAATTTTCCAGTAATATTGCTGCTGGACAGCATCCACTCTTCATGACGAGGCATAGATTTGCCGAATGGTAACCTCAAATCCAATAAGTATTCAAAGGACCAACAATTGACAGTCAGATGTTAAAGCTTGAGTGTACTATTGTGAACTATGTAATGTCAATAAAAATCTTGTGAAAGTTTTATATCTTGTATAAACTATGCTATTTCTGGAATTTTTACCAATTTCAAGTACATAAAATGATGTCGGAATGGATGCAACAGCCAAATACCTGATTATTTGAGAAGCATTTAAATGAATATCCTATGTCTAATTTCTTACAAATTCATTAAAATCTTGGACATATATCTATTTGTTTTATGAACACGGCCTTGCTGTTTCAAGTTATTTCTCAAATCCCGCAGCAAATAGCAGATCATATATCACATACACTCTAAGACCGTTCACTTCACAGTAAGGCCTTCCAACGGACATATTTCTCCCTTCGTTAAAAGGATTGGTTAATGTTAATCATTGACAAATGCCCTTCTATGAAGACCAACAGCAGTTATTTTTGTCAATACACAATCGTGCTATTTCTTTCAGCATGCCTGCTGAAACTGAAACCGAACCCAGAAAGTATCATACTGGTTGCCTCTATTTTGAGTATAATTCCCTATGCTGTGACTGGCAAAACATTTGATCTTAATTGGATTATCAAAGTCTTTCAAAACCTCTGCACAATCTTTACGAATGTTGCAAAACAATCTAACTTTTGATCAATATTTCGTCAAAAACAACTTGTATTGTTGATGTATGTTGTCAAACTTTAGCTCAAACACGTTTCCACTGAAATCAGGGTAAATATTTTACCACTGCAAACTCCTAAGTAATGTACATCTTACCAAGCAATTTTTAGACTTTACAGCTAAGAAAAAATTCATCAAAGCTCACATTTTATTTTGAAATGACCCTTTCATCTATTGTTTTGATATTATGATCTACATGATATTATTTCGCACTTCGTTCCGGTAAATCATGAGACAGAACAGATTTTATACATTACGGTTTCCCCAAATTTTGCTACTTGTGTTTTCAAAATGGGCATCGTAACCGTTCAGTTATGTTATTAATCCGGTATTCACGCAAGTGCACTCTTCAGTTAAGCATACACCATACAAGGAAAAGCAGCTGATTTAACAAAATTACATAAGCAATTTTTGTGAGAACTCGCTTGAATATAAAAATAAAAGTTATTAATCGACTTCCAAACGTTCTATTTTCTACAGTTAACTTTTATGAATACGACCACTGGAAGTTCAAGTGTATGCTTGGAAGTGTCCAAACTGAGCACGGGTGACTGGAATGGTGCGGTTGCTCGAGATGGCGTAGGATGTTAAGTTCAAAAAAGGGATCGGAACCTGTTTAGTGGGTATCTTTCTTTTAGTTTTCATTGTATTTCGTGGATTTGGTACAAATAATGTTGGAACGCCATTCCACACTATTTCGTTATCCTTGTTACTGTTAATGAACTAAATATCCTCAAAATGATGTTAACATATTTTGGAGATGTCCCATAGTTGTCGTGGTGTGCTTTGCTTCATTACCTACGTCCATGATTAATAATCCACTTCTTGCATCTACGGGTGGCAGGCATGAATCAGTTAGTGGATAAACAGAACCTTTTGAAGCTATTTTTACAAGAAATAACATGCACTCCGTCCCACGTTATCTTATATAACTTATTTCGAACAAGATGGCAAGGAAGTGTGTTGAAGGAAAAAAGCAGCTGCGATAAACATCGCCACTGAGTTGATATATAAATATTTATTTAACCTATCTCTCTTTCTCTTTGGGAAATCTAAACATTGAACTATTACAACGTGGCAATATTAGATCAATATGCTGAACAATTTTCTCTACCGCATATAAAAGATTTGAATTTGAAATTAAGTTTTTTAAATTGCAAATTCACGTAAACAGATAACACCATACATAATATACTAATACAGTGGTTGTACTGTCTAGCTCTGCTTAGTACCATACAGCGATCCAGACAGCTGTGAGGGCCTGTATTCGGCATTGACTGATTGTTTCCTCTCATTCGTAAACACTCAAGGCTTAATGAGCTTCAGAAACATGCTGATGTTAGTGAAGTTCTGTAATCAGTCTTACACGTGTACTTTATGCTTTTTGTAGGTTTCGAGAGAAGATCGTGATTAGTTCTAGCATGCAAAAAGATTATAATAAAATCTGTTCTAGATAATAAATATATCACATAATTCAAATTAATGCTGCAGTTTACACAGAAATAACAGCATTACTTATAGCTTCAATGCTAGAAACACATATCTTAAAAATATCTTAAAAATACTCCAGATCATTTATCTAAATGATGGAAAACGAGTTTTATTTTCAGAGAAGGCAAGTTCTAATTTGTGACAGCCTTGACAACAAAAGGATTTGCCATTGTTTTGTGGGAGAGGCGGTAAAATCGTTAGAAAACTGTAGCGATGTTCCCATTAACATACCGAAGAGTCGGAGAGGCAAACTGTAACGACTGATGAACTGATCACAGGCATCCCTCACGGTACCAGTGTTACTTATGGACCTGCGAGGATCACATAATTGACGCTTAAAGCCGTAAATGGTCTAGCTCCTTCGTAGAGAAATACCACCTCTATAAAACTACGATCCCAAAATTCTCAATAACTCATAATAAGCAAAACAAATACTCAATATAAAGGCCGAGCATTCAGTATGGTATTATGATATCAGAAAGATCTTTTCGCAAAGGTATTAAAACACAATTTTTCAAAAAAGGCTATTCAGCGTTATAGTTATCAGTGGTTGTAGACCAATTAACAATCAGTTAAATGACCATCAATAAATAAAACAAGTATAACCATCACCAATTACGTTTTATTTAATTATTCATATATTTTTAAATAATATCTATACTAAGAAAGTGGCGATTTCAACAGCTGTTTGCTTGCAGCACTTTTTTACTTTATGAATTTTTGGTCAAAGGGAAAACTTCTAAAGACAACTTGTGATGCAGGAAGTCTTTCTTTCCACCAGATTGCTGAGGAGTGCTGCAGAAAGAAAGGCTATTATTAATCCCTGATTTTAATTTCGAAAATATCGACTTATAGACTACGAAGCTTTCGCTACGGGATTTGAAAATGTGATAACATTAGTTATCGCATTTTATAATATAACTTTTGCGGGATATTATCGCAAAGTAAATTTTGAACAGATTTGAACAGGTTTTGAACCTACGGCTTTACTATGTTTACAATGCATTGTCAACCAACAGACCATTAAGTGTTGGTGCAGCTCCAGTCATGCGATCGAACCATACCCAAACAGGATTTTCCTTCGTCTATATTTCTGGAATTATGAGAGATCAAACTCAAGGTTAAATGCAATATCTTTTGATATTATTTATAGTATATTGGTAAATATATAGTATATATAGTATATATATTGATAGTATATTTATGTATAATGTAAGTTTCATTCTGTTTGATTTGAGGATTACGGTTTGCTGTCTTTGCTGATTCCTACGCGTAGTAAATTCGGAAATTGTCAATTCTGACTGTTTAAGTTGTTTCCACTCCAAAGCATCGGATCTCTTTGTTTGAGTCACTTCTCTGTTTACCAGTTGCCACAGAGAAGACGGTCCAGTTAGGCAGGTATCATTTCAGAAGTTTTAGGAGTTTCAGCGCGTAGTCTTGAGGGCGTTGCGCCGTGGCAGGTCGCCACATAATTGACTATGGCTTTCTTACTAGCACTGAGGGATCTCGACTTGTGGTCGCCTCAGACCAATCTCCTGAAAGACGTGTCTTTCTCTCTTCCGTCTCCATCCAGTGCACCGTGCAACGGTTGGGGTTTCTTTTCCAAGGGCACACTTGAAAGGGGCCGTGGTCGGACCACGATCGTAAAATGTATATCAAGGGTCACGTTGTTCAGTTTCGCATGGACATTCAAACAGTGGTCTTTTTTGTTCAAGGAGAGCGGTACGCATTCACCAATGTTGTCTCGATTCACCAAGAAGATCCCCTTATATGCTGGCAACAATGGTTTTATCATTCAAGCGTCACACATTGCGGGCACCCTGAACGTTCTTGCTGACCTGGTGTCCAGAATTGGGGAGATGGTGGGTTGATAGACGCATGGATCCTGTGGCAGCCACGGCGGTTTCAGTGGCTTATGTCTTTCTTTACCTTTTTGAAGTCAGGAAGATTTCAGTTAGATCGAATATGACCTCTCAGTTCTTATGTTTATCCTGACGAGTTCCTCTTGTTATGATTTGTCTCTCTGTGATGTATTGTCAGATTTGCTCAGATCCTGTCAACTAGAGCGTCCTCCCTTCGACAGGACAGCAGTGCCTTGGGATTTGTCTCTGGTTTTGAAATATGTCACTTCTTCCATCACTCTATTATCTACAAATTACTTAACTGAGGTGTGTTTTCCTCGTAGAGCAAGCGCCATGGGGAGGCGGTAGTACTGAGACCATAACCTTCTTTTCTGGGCAAGACGCCCATTGCGACCAAGGGCTTAGGTACATTTACGCAAATTGCGATACCGGCTTGCCAGGTGTGAGATCACGTGGTAGTGTCGACACTGCGTCGTTATGTCCTATGTTTCTACTGCGCGCATATATTAAACGATCAAATACTTACCGTAGCACGTTACAGCGTAGTCGGTTTATATCTTTCATGCATAATATCACAGTAGATCTTTCTAAAGCATCTATATCTAATCATATCAAGAAAATCACATTGTTAGCATATGATGACATTCTGAAAGAACCTATGGATATAATGCAAAAAATCACATACTGACAAGCCACTAGAACTAGATATGCGCTACATGTCTGACTTGATTGGCCTTAATTGACAACTTGTTTTGTATTACGTCATCAGGCTCTTTCAAAAGATTGTCATACGCTAACAGAACAGCCTTCTTTGTATAGTTAGATGTAAATGCTTTAGAAATGCCTTAGACTTCAGAGTAAGAAGTTTAGTGGTTATGATAGACTGAGAGAAGAGCGGGCAAGTGAAATGCTAAGACACTCCAGCTGGAAGGACTTGAGCAAATCCGACCAGATATCACATACAGACAAATCATAGCCAGACGAGCGTTTAAAGATAAACGAAAGAGCTGACCGTTATGTTATGATTAACCCAACTAAAACTTTCATGACCTCAAAGAGGTAAACAAAAAATTGTCCCCATCTTCTGAAGTACCCTTTGAAAAAAGCCAAACTGTCATACTCCAATGGAATTCGGAGACTCCTGCCGTATATTAACCGCATCAACAACAGAAACTAAGAAAGCTCTTATAGATCCGGAGTCATATACAATAGATGTTGTGATGTGCGAATAATACCCCTGGAGGGCAACGGAACACTAACGCATCGATCGATAACGCTGGACTCGGTAAAATTTTCACCGGACTGAGACGGTGCGCAAAGACCTCGACTTGATGGGGCCCAAGGCGATTGGCCATTGGTCGTTGAATCATTGGTTTCGGTTTGGGTTACCTCTTCCATGATTTCGTAGAGGCAGATGTGTCTGAATTATAAATTACAATCGTGACCGCTGGTGACATAGGTTGTTACGATGTTGATGACTTCTCTCACTTTTTGAACTCTTTCGTCCTTTTATCCGCACGCGAGTCGACTCCCCTTGCTGCAGTAGGAAGGAGAAGAGTGACTCTTCCAAGTTTGCACACAGCTATTATTCAAAGTGCAAGGTTTCATTCCCCAGCGACATAAGCATGCGGTGCATCTTTGTATGCGTTACAGACCCGCTTGACGTGAGCACAGGAGTCTGGGATCGGCTGATATTCTACAGTAGAAAGCAACTTACATAAATATGTACTAACAATCGCTAGTGCCGTACAAAGTCATTAACACAAGACACAACTAGACCTAATAACTTGCATCAAAACATTGAAAACAGTGATATAAAGTAGGTGTAGTAACGTTAGGACGTGATCGAGACTTTGCGCTAGCGACCCATCACAAGTACTTTACAGCAACGACTCGCTGCATGCACGACCTGTGCCAGTGACGACTCGTCACCAGATCGATCCGCCACTGTCATGGGTCGTGACTGTGACGAAATGTTACATGCAAGACCTGTGACATCAGCTACCTGTAACACGACCGACCCGTCAGTCATTGGTAGCGACAGTCAACACCCGCTGAATGTGCGACTCGTGCCACGGACTACCCATTACTCCGTCGACCCGTCACAGCCACTGATCGTGTCCGGAACAACCCTATGCATGCACAATACGTGAGATAAGCAACTCCTCATCCGCCATCCTGCCAACACCAGAGGTCGTGACAGACAGGGCAACCGAGTGCATAGAGACGGGCCACATGACCTTGACATGTTCGAGTCGACACAGTTATGGCACAGCAACCTGAAGTACTTAATATCTTGTAGACGTAGAAGCCATCACTAAGGGTTTTCCAATATGTTCAACATTGGTTATCGCGATCCATAATAATAAAAATCTTTTGTGGAACAAATAACACCACATTGGTACCCTTAACAGGTGCCCTGTTGCTATATTTGCAATGCTTGTCAACCAACCGACCAATCAGCGTCGGTGCAGTTACTGTCATATGATCGAACCATACCCAACTTATCGAACCAGACGATCCCAACTGATGGGGAGGTGGATGGGTTCAATTCGAGTGATGGCTTCTACGTCTACAAGATATTTTACTCCTAAAATGATAATTAAGAAATAAAATACTTCAGTTTTAATTTCGAAAAAATCGGCTTGTAGACTACGAAGCCATCACTATGAGAGACTCGAACTGTCAGTGGGAATCGAACACCCAATGCATGCGAACTTGTTGACACGCCGTCTACAAGACGTTGTGCCGGAAAGGCAGAAATGAAAGAAATTGACCTCAATTTATCTTTTAAGTCAGTGGGATCTCACCGCAAACTGCCCATTCCATAGCAAATACCAATGTTAAGCAGGGTTTCACCACGAAGTGCCCATTATTAACAAACAATATGAAGCTCGAACCGACATTCATACAGTCTGATACGAGCTAATGTCCTCCCTCTCTTTTTCCAAAAGAGAGATACACATAACTAGCTAGCCGACTTCGGCATCACCACATGTGCCGATCCGTCACAGTGGGGTGTGACACCATGTGCAAAAACGCACTGTATAAAAACCCGACCATGGTACAGGACGCCACTGTATCAAGCCGCCACATCATCAATCACGTGACGGCAGAGGTACATGCCGTTGGTGTAGAGTCGAGCGATGCCTCCACCGCAGGGTCTACTTAGCAGCCTTCTCTTGTAAGCTTTCTCTCTGCCAGACAACTGATGAGCACTGCAAGAAGGAGGGTTATTCTGAATCACCAATTCAACAACTACAAACGAGCCCAGACAGTTGCATATTCTTGCAAATAATATTTAATAAACGTGTTTGGCGAGCTCCAAAAGCTAACCTGATGAGTTTTAGTTGACAATCGCTTTTGAATTACATCTTCAGGTTCTTTAGTTATAACAATATGGTTTTCTTGATATAATTAGATATAGATGCTTTGGAAAGATATACCGTGATGCTTCGCATGAAAGATATAAATAGACGTCGCTGTGCTACGATAAGTACTCGGCCGTTTACTATACGCGCGTAGTAGAGAAACGAGGCATTACGACACAGTGTCGACATTTCCACGTGACCCCACACCCGGCAAGGCTGGTATCATAATTTGCTTAAACGTACCTAAGCCTTTGGTCGCAATGTGCGTCTTGGTCAGAAAATACAGTAATGGTTTTAAGACAACTGCGAGACGTGTACGTCCCCGCGGCAAGGCCACGAGGAAACACACATTCCAAGATAAGTAATTTGCCTGAAATAATAGAGTGGTGGAAAAGTGGAGACGAGATATTTAAAAACCAGGCACAAATCCCCGTGCACCACTGACCTGTCGGAGAGAGGATGCTTCAGTTGAAAGGACTTGAACACATAACAGGCAGACAACTCATAACCCGAGGAATGTGTGTGACGCTTGAATGATAAAACCATTGTCCCTAGCACGGAAGAAGACTTGCATAGTGAATCGCGACAACATCGGTGAACGCGTGCCGCCCTGTGTGTTTGCTTGAACAAACAAGAGACCACTGTCTGATTGTCCACCAGAAACTGAACACGTGACCCTTGAGAAACGTAGAGAATAGTCGATAAGCAACCAATACTACCATCCTTTCCAACACATTGATACGCAATGCGCGGTCGTGAGCGAAACACTGCCTATTCCAATTGTTTTCTTGGAAAAAGAAACTCGGTCGTTCCAAGACGCATTGTTCTGGATCTGTCGTAATAGGGATGGAAGAGGGCAAACGCACAACTTTCAGGAGATTGGTCTGAAGCAACCACCAGTCGCGATCCCTCAGTGCTAGGAAGGAGAGCCGTAGTCAATTATGTGGCGACCAGTCACGACACAGCAGCCCTAAATTCACACGCTGAAAGTGGCAAAAATGACATCTGCCTAACTCGACCGTCTTCTCTGTGGCAACTAACAATCCGAGAAGTGACTGTAACAGAAAAAGCCGTGACATGAGAGTTGACACGACGTTTGCAATCAGAGCTGACAATTAATCAATCCGATTTGGAGTGGGAAACGCTCTGACCTTTTCAAAATCAAAAAGGTCGCTGAACTGTTTGAGCAATGTGGTCACAAACGGTGGATGAACACAAACGGACCTGCCAACAACTCGAACAGTAGAGCGAGAAACCAATAGCTCACCTTCTTTGCCCTGAAGGATCGATAACGGCGAAAGGTTTTGCACATCGAAATATAAAGATGTGCGCCGAAGAGATTTACTGAGATGGTCCACACGCCTTGACTTAGTAGATTTGATAAGATGCGGAGTGTCTCTCTTGCGCGATTTGAGATCTTATTAAATTATGACAAGTCTATGAGTAGGCACAAACTCTCCAAGTTTTTGGTACAAGAAAGACTCGACTGAAAACCGCTTGAGTGACCACAGACATATCTTCTATGGCTGTTTTGTCTAACAGTTCCGGTATCATCGTATCTAACGCCAACTGCTTATGTGGTTGGATTAGTGAGACATGACTAAAGAAAGATTGGAAAGCTTGGCCAATGGAGGAAAGATATAGTGACCCGTCCCTTGCAAACGTTAAAGGGTATCCCTGACGCAACCAACACACTATGTGTGTGGGAACGCCGAGTGATTGCCAAGCTTGCCAAAAATTCCTTAGCCTTACTTCTACGAGTACCTTTGCACTCGAACCAATTGAAGGAATAAACGAGTTCTTCGTAAGAACTTAAAGTATCTGTGCGAGATCATTGCGCGATGTCGGCCGGATAAGGAGCAGCCGGCTTTCTAGTGTCCACCTTGGCTTTTCGGCCTGAGGAGTAGATGCCGCTGAAGACTCCAGTCGCTTCTTGGTCGCTGGTATGGACGGAAAGGAAAATTGCCACTGCCTTGGCCTGTTGTGCTGCTGCATCAAAGATTACACATAAAAGTGTCGTGTAAGTTCACTGTAGCTGCCTCAGTGGTCTGCTTTGACAAGTCTAAGAGCGTCTTCTGCACTGATATTTGAATGTGGAAACCTTTGGTCACACCGAAGCACCACCGAAGAAGCTAGCAGGTAAACATACAGATGAAATAGATCCGAAGACACTGCCACCGTGGAATCAAAACCAAAATTCTCTCCTTTTTCATACATTTGTGCATAGTTTCGAAATTTGCATCTAGAAACAACAGTGTGCTCAGACGGCTTATCACTCTTCGAACGCTTACGACCCTTAGCCTACACATAAGTCCACTCCCTTAGCTTCAAGAAAGATTGAATTCTCCAGGTATACCCACGATTCTCCAAAGTAAAAAATTCTATGCCTCAGAGCGGTAGACATGCTGTGCCACTCGTATGCCGATCTCCGGTCTGCTTGCTGTACGCTCAGGATTGACTACATGTGTACAACAGAAAGAAAGCCACACAAGTAAGCACTAACAACTGTTGTTTCCATAAAAAGCCAATAAAGTATAACAAGACCTAATCCCTTTAAATTACATTAAAACACACAAAAGTGTGATATAAAGTCGACACAGCAACGTTAACACTTAATGCAGACATTTCGCGAGTGGCCCATGACATACTGGACTCAACACTGCGTCGATACCCGTGATGGATCAATCAGTGTGCAGCGAGTTGTTGCATACCCGACCCGCCGCAGTGACGACCCATCACAGTCACGGGTCGTGACAGTGACAACCTGTCATGGATAACTCTTGTCGGCGACGACCAGTCCCAGCGACGAGTCGCCACAGTCACAACACGCCAGGTGCATTGCGCGTGTAGCAACGACCGGTCACAAGATCGACCCGTCACCGCCACGGGTCGTGACAGTGACAAACCGTTGCATGTACGACCCGTGGCAGCAGCAACCCGTCGCATGATCTGCCTGTCACTACCACGGGTTATGACAGTGATGACACGTTGCATGCAAGAATCCTGACAGTCACGACAAATCACACACAACACGTCGTGACTGTGGTCGTGACAGTCACGTTACAGCATATGCGCATATGCGCGGCTGAATGCGAAATAGAGGCAAAGCTTCACATGTTCAATTTTTCATCACCACAAGTCGTGGAAAACACGATAACCAGGAGCAGAGCTACCGACCACATAATCGTTGCATATCCGAGTGAGCACAGCGACAATGCAACAATCTACATCGCAACAACCGCAACAGTATCGTATGAATAGTTACACTAATTCAGTGTGACGGATCGCTGTAGGCAGGACATCGGCATATACCTGATCACATACATGACGATAATACAACCAGAATTCCAAGTAATTCACGTAGGAAACTAATGCACGAACATCCTATTGAAGTTATATGCTCTTGGCATGGATAGGGTAAGCCCCGTACAGAGCTACAGAGACGATGCATGCACCCTATCAGTGAAGCAACAACCCGACAGACCGCCGAGATGATGTGTCGCTACAGATACGTTGCCGATGCGACAGCCAAGAGGAAACGCAATAGCCGTACTACATGTAGCCAGCCAATCCACTATTCGGTACTGTGGTCAAGTTTCTGCAGCCTGACCACGCTTGCGATATTGACATAGAAAGAGACAATAGTTGCAACCTTTGTAAAGAAACGTTGCTGCAGTATCAACTACGCGTGTCAGCAGCAACCTAAACGCAAGATCGACTGCGGATGTACAACAGAAAGAATGCTATGTACGTATGCAATACCAACTGTTGTTGCTGTAAAAGTTTTAAATAAAATCCAACACGACCCAATCCCTGACTATTGCGTAAAAACATTAAAAACAGTGATAAAAAGCCGATACAGCCACGTTATTACGTGATTAAGACGCTGTGCAAGAAAACTGTGACATGATCGACGCAGTTCTGTGTCGACACCTGTCATTTCAACTAATAATGCGTGATCAAGTTACCGCAGACGCGACCAAGCACAATGTCGTCCCTTCATAGTCACGGGTCGTGACAGATACGATCCGTCACGTGGAAAACCCTCCGCATTGACAACTCGTCACATTCACGAGTGTCCACAATCACTTCTCGTGACATACACAACACATGGCATCAATGAACCGTCGACTGGGTCGTCAAGCTTGCCGTATAACATGATCGACCCGTCACTGTAACGAGACGTGACAGTGACGACTATTGCCGTACAGGACTCATGATAGCTGTGAGTCTTCACAATTGTGTAGGGTGCAGATCAAAGTCGATATAGCGCTGTTACCACGGGATCAAGAGGTTTTTCAGCGACACGTGACATGCCCGAGTCGACATTGCTTCGAAATCTGTCGCTGCAGCAACTGACATGTAAAGTTGCTGCAGACACGACCCGGCACACTGACAACCCGTCACAGTCACCTGTTGGGTCAGGTACGGACCGTCACGTGGACAAGTCGTAATAGCACCGACCCTTAACAGCGAAGAGTGGTCCTAATCACGACTCGTCACAAACACGATAGGTGACAGTCACGACTCATGGTATTATCGATCTGTCACATAATGAACGTTGTTACGTTTCGTGACAATGATAACCCGTTGTAAGCACAGTCGAGATAGCATTAGCTCATCACATGACTGAACCGTCACTGCTACAGATAATGGCAATGGCGACTCGTAGCATACACAACTCGTGTGTGTGTGTGTGTGATAGGTGATCTAGCCCACTGCTTTCGCTTAGCTGAGACAACTGGGGCGGAAGTCATACCTACTTACCCACCCGAGCTGGAATCGAATTCGGGACCTTGGGATTAACGGTCTCACGCTCTACCCAATGAGCTAACCGTCACCCCTGTTTGTCACCCACTTTGTCAGGGTCACGTATCACAGAAAAGAAGACCTAGACTGGATGGATACGACTCTGTAGACACAAGTCACATGATCGACTCATGCTGAAATAGTGACAGCTGCGTATATCAGCAACTCGATCACGTGATTGTACCTGTGTCGTGACTTATGCTTACATCATATTTTTGACATGTCGCGATAGCTGCGTATAACCGAAACACTGCCGTGTGATAGGTCGTTGCCGACCCGACATCGGCTCGCATTCAACCACGTGATCATACCTGTGTCGATCGTGACACGTGATTGATGCTTGCACCGTGTTGGTGTTGCATATACAACTCGTGATAACAGCTATCCATCAGCTGATAGAGATGTCACTGCCACGGGCCGTGACAATGACAACTCGTTACCTATACGACTCGTTATAGCAGCAGTCTGTCACATGATCGACCTGTCACTGCAACGGGTCTTAACAGAGACGACTCGTATTGATATCACGACATGATCGTACTTGTGCCGATAATCCTCGTACCTTGACACGTGGTTGATGCCTACACCGTATTCACCCTGCAGCAACCTGACACAGTGTCGAGGTGTCGTACCCGTTACAGGTACGACACCGCTGCAACGATAAAGCGTCACAGCCCTAAATGTTGGCGTGTCTATCACAGAAAGATAAAGTGTATGCAACTCCCCAAAGAGAGATGCCGCAGTATCGAGCAGCGGAAGACATGACTTCATAAACCTGTGAAAACTGCGTGTCCGACGACCCTACAATGCCCTGTTGCTGGCAGAAGGGAAGGGTGACGGTGGAAAGTTGAAACTTCCCTGTTTGCAGAGCCGACTCGATGCAAACTGTTTGTCAGCAAAGAGGGAAACCCTAGAAATGGAAACTGAGAAAATCGCCCAGAAACCATGTGAGTGTCTATTACACATAACTTACACTAAGTTCTTGATGACAGGGATGCTTTTTCCGAAAGAAAGCCGGTCTGACAAAACCCAGAACTACCAAGTGCAGGAATCAGCAAACTCGGCAAACTAGTGAAACATACACCAAACAAGATAATACTTACAGTATACGTATATATAATATCCAAGATGAATAATATCCAAAAGTATGCATTTACGTTGATTTTCAGTAGTGTGAAATTGCCGTTTCTACTGCAGTGCAGTAGTTCCGCATGCGGAACCACTGCACTGCAGTAGATCCGCATGCGGAACTGCTGCAGTGCAGTAGATCTGCATGCGGATCTACTGCAGTAGATCCGCATACGGATTCCACTGCAGGGGAGAGTGTGTGACGACATTGATGGCGTGTAAACGAAACGTCATTTCTGCATTTGTTTACGCGATTGGAGTTGAAATAACGGACTTCCGCTGAACTGTCAAAAAGATGTGGAAACATTTTTTGGGAGGGGGACCCTGTGTGACGACATTGATGGCGTGTAAACGAAACGTCATTTCTGCAGTTTTTGACGCGATTGGATTTGAAATAACGGCCTTCCGCTAAAGTGGCAAAATGGAACGTTATTTTATTTTTGAAAGGAGGGGGACAGAAAAGACTTATTTATTTGAGGCTTGTGAGGTGTTTTTTTTTTAAAAAAAAAAAGGTCACAAGAGTTTCAAGGCAACACCATAAATGAAATAAGTGCGGCGCTTCCGTGTGTTAAAACGGACCGTGTTTTTTTTAAAAGGAGTGGGAGAAAGAAAATACTTATTTGAGATTTATGAGGTGTTTTTTTAAAAAAAAGGCCACATGAGTTTCAAGGCGACAAAATAAAGTGTCTATGAGAAGGTAAGTTTTTTTCCTTCTTTTTTAAGCATTTCCCATACACACACACACTCTCTCTCTCTCTCCGCACATATACCCAACACCAGGACCAGAGTTAGCGTTTCATTTCATAAGCCTCGCCCCTGTCATAGGGGGTATTTTTTTTACCCCCCAGATGAGGGGAGGCATATTTTTTTAAGCATTTTCCACACTCTCTCTCTCTCCGCACATATACCCAACACCAGGACCAGAGTTGGCGTTTCATTTCATAAGCCTCGCCCCTGTCATAGGGGAGTTTTTTTACCCCCCAGATGAGGGGAGGTATATTTTTTTAAGCATTTCCCACACTCTCATGCATACACACACATATACCAACACCATGATAAAATGGTTTTTGCTTATTTTTGTAATATTTGGTGGCCGCTCTGAAAAGAGCAGCCGTGGAGGTTTTAGTGTTTCTTCTCGCCGCTATCTTCCTTGCAGCCGATCTTCCTCCTGTGAGCCGCTATCCCCGCCCTGTTTGAGAAGAAGACGTTACCCAGAACGCTACATGTATGGCGTTTGGACTTGTTAGCCTCTGGGCATTGTGCTTCGTGTGTTTGCCTTTTGACACCCTGCGGAATGATAAAGCCTCAGAAGTCACAGAACAGAGGATTTTCGATTGTGTCCATGAAACACACGACATCTTGGAGGTTAGAGTCCTCCACTTTCGACTCAAACAAGGTAGTGGTGTGACCACAGTCGGAAGGCGACTGCATCTGGCTGGCTGGCGTGTCTGAAATGGCGGCGATAGCGGCTTCCAGGACATCTATCGGAGCAGCAGGAGGAGTGTCCGGCTTTGAGACGGTGGCACTGGGAACGTGCCTCTTTGGTAGCTGCTCGGCTGGCACTCTACGGACAGTGATCTCTGGCTTCCGGGGGCTGGTCCTCTTGCTGGGCGACGGATCTGGCAACTTCACAGGCGATTGTTCCCTTAGCCGTTTGTGGCTCTCCTCCGCCGCCTTGCCAAACCGGTTGTATTCCTGAGCCGTTTGTCTTTGCCTCCACTTTTGTAGCATGAATGTTTGGTATTCGATGTAAAGTTCTTCGAACAGATTGATATCTTTCTCTGTTAAGAAAAACCTTCGTTTTCGCTCCGCATCAAAGAATTCCGCTTTGCAATCCATGATTGTAGACTGGAAAACGTGCGAAGGGAAACACTTATATACTCTGTGCCGATCGAAAACGAGGCCAGCGTTTTGACGTCAGACCCCCCTAGAACATAGTATGTGTCGACCCCCCCCCAAGAACATAGTAAGTGTCGACCCCCCTAGGACATACGATGTGTCGACCTCCTCCCCCCCCCCCCCAGCAGAGCAAAAAGCAGCCAAAAAACTGGTATATAAGTGCTGTTGTAGACTCGGGAACAGCCAACGACATAGTCAGAGACATCATGGACACGCCAGCAATTGACATCGACATTGATGACCTGAGCCGTTTCGATGCAGACGAATCAGTGTACATCGTGTTACCGCTGAAAGACGACACTGCAAAGGCTGCAATGGAACACGCCTTGGAGGAAGCGCTAGATTTTCCATCAGCTGTTTCTCCAGTGAAGGCTGATAAGACAATCAGAGTGCTGAGGAACGGTCGGACAGTAACGCTGCCAACAGAGTGCTATAAGTGCTGGGTGTGGCTAGAATACGAAGGGCAGCACCGCGGCGGTTCTGTTGCAAGACCTGCGGTGGTCTGCTTTGGTATAAGTTTGCGGCAACGCTGCCTGGGCCAGAAGCATGTACAGAGTGCTGGTGGTGCGGTGCCACACTGAGAAGCATCAAGTATTATAATATTCACCCTTTCAAGTGCGCGGGAAGACCTTTCACCATGAAGCAGTTTTACAGATATCAGTGCAGCTGCGGAAACCCGACTTTTTGGTGAAGAGTGACTAAAATTTTCGGTCCTTTTCAGGACCATCCTTACTTGTGAAATGACGCTAATCAGTCTGTGTGTGTATATAAAAGGGGAAGTCTCAGAACATATATCATCACATCAGTTTTAGCAGCTGACGCGGCAACAATGGCTACGAATTCAGACACATCAGTTTTCTGTCATGATTGCAATGTGACATTTCCATCTCTGGAATTGTTCGTGGCACATACATGCAAACCAGCCAAGTTGAAACGTGCTCGTGAAGAGCTTGTTCAGCAGATTGAAGCCAAGAGACGAAAGACGGTGCAAGATGGCATTGACAGACCTGATCCGTTCCTCTGCTGTGAATGCATTAAGATATTTGCATCTATGGATGCGTTTGAGACACATGTATGTGTACCGATGGAAGACCAAAAGATAGTGCAAATAGGGAGACGCAGAAGAGTTCGGTCTTGGTGAAAACGCACAGGAAAGACGGTTTGAGTCTGAAGTTGGATCGGATTTACTACTTGAAATGCGACAACAAGAGAATCGGATAAAAACACATTTGCTAGAAACGTTAAACCATGGAATGAAATGGTACATTGTCGTACATGCACGCTTCATGACGGCGAATGCTGAAGGTGTTATGGTAGAACAAGTGGATAATGCCTTTATCAGCAGTCCAACATATGCAGCATACAATCCAACGGATATTGAGAAGGACTTGCCAGAAGCCTATAAAGAATTGTTTACCAAATTTGATGAACATGAGCGACAAGGTTCTGGCTGGGTGTTGGATAATATACTGTACATTGAAGTACATACAGCTACATCAGCGCCTCTGGAAGCGAGCAGTTTTATCCCACTACCGAAGAAAGTGAAGAATACAAGAGGTGTGTTAAACATTCAGAATAAAGACAACAAGTGCTTCTTATGGTCTGTATTGGCTCATCTTCACCCTTCAACAGATAGAAACCCAGAGCGTGTGAATCAATACAAACCATATGAGAAGGAATTAAAGGTGGAAGGTATGACATTTCCGGCACCGATTACGGACATTCCAAAGTTTGAAAAGGAGAATGATGTGTCCATAAACGTGTTTGGATATGAACATGATGTAGTTGTTCCGATACAACTGAGTCGGAACACCACCGCGAGAGAAATCAACTTACTTTTGATTAGCAATGACAAGAAAAGGCATTACTGTCTCATCAAGAATTTCAGCAGACTTATGGCTTATCGATCAAAGCATAAGCATATAGCATTTTATTGTTTCAACTATCTTCACGGGTTTACGCGACAAAATCTTTTAGACAAGCATCACGAAGTGTGTGGCAAGCATGGAGCGCAACGTTTATCATTCCCTAAGAAACCGTTTATCAAGTTTAAGAATGTAGCCAAACAACAGCGAGCACCTTTTGTGATTTATGCTGACTTTGAATGTTTCACGCAAAAGCATGAAGAAGGAGACAAGTAGGCATCGCCTATGTAGTTGTTAGCCAGTATGACACACGTGCACCAGTCGTGTATCGAGGAGATAATGCTGTGAATAAGCGTGATCGTATTGTGCATGGTTTACAACAGCCAAAGGATATGGTGATGACCCATGAGGACCAAGAAAATTTCAAGAACGCCAGAGATTTTTACATTTGTCATGAGCTTCTAGGAGAGGATCGTATGAGAGATCATGACCATATCAATGGCAAGTACCGCGGAGCTGCACATAATGAATGCAACTTAAAATTCCGAATTAGAAAAGATCAGCAGGGCGATAAAGATTTTTTTATCATCCCTGTGTTTTTCCACAATTTACGAGGCTATGACAGTCATTTGATCACGGAGGAAATTGGAAAATTTACGGACACTTATCAGTTCATGAGTACTTCTCTACAGAAGTTGGTATCCAACCTTGCGGCAGAAGGGAAAGATAACTTCTACAACATGACGTCTCACATTCACGATAGTGACCAACAAGATTTACTGCTGAGAAAGGGAGTGTACCCCTACGATTACGTGGATGAGCCATCCAAGTTTGCTGAAACACAACTACCGTCTAAGGACAAGTTTTATAGTCAGCTTAGTTAAGAGGATATTAGCGATGAGGATTATGCGCATGCGCAGAAGGTATGGGATACATTCAACTGTACTACATTTGGCAAATACCACGATCTATACCTGAAATCAGATGTGTTACTGCTGGCTGACGTGTTTGAAAACTTTCGTCAAGTATGTCTTAACACGTATGGATTGGATCGTGCTCACTACTATGCAGCGCCAGGACTGTCGTGGGATGCGATGTTGAAAGCGACATAGGTGAAGTTGGAATTGATCAACGACATTGACATGTACCAAATGGTTGAACAAGGTCTACGTGGAGGAATATCTGTCATCACACACAAGTATGCGAAAGCAAATAACCCCTACGTAGCAGATTATGATCCCATGAAACCAACCAATTAATTGGTGTACCGGGATGCAAACAACCTATATGGCTGGGCGATGTCGCAAAGCATGCCAGAAAGTGGATTTATGTGGATGAACGAGCCAGAATCCCTCGACTTGTGGCTGAAGATGATGACATTGGATACATTTTAGAGGTGGATTTAGAATACCCACATTCAATTCATGATCGTCATAATCACTACCTAGTGGCTCCAGAACGGAAAAGTATCAAGGTGGGAGAATTGTCAGAGCATAGTCAGAAGCTACGGGAAGATCTAAACATGAAAGACAAACCTAGTGAAAAGTTCATTCCCAACTTGTGTGACAAGAAGAAATATGTTCTTCATTATAGAAATTTACAACAGTATGTTTCACTGGGATTGAAAGTCACTAAGGTGCATCGTGCCATCATGTTTGCACAGAGCAAATGGTTGGAGAAATACATCTCCTTGAACACGGAAAAGAGAAAGTTGGCCAAGAACCCGTTTGAGAAAGACTTCTTCAAACTCATGAACGACTCTGTGTTTGGCAAAACCATGGAAAATGTGAGAAAGCGCATGAATGTTGAACTCGTTCACAAAGAAAAGCAGTTCAAGAAACTTGTAGCCAAACCGTCGTTCCACAAATTCAAAATTTTCAACGAAGATTTGACCGCTGTACATTTACGCAAAGTGGATAAGCCCATTCAAGTCGGCTTCACCATTCTTGACCTCAGCAAAGTGCTCATGTTTTACTTTCATTACAACTACATCATGACCAAGCTGTTGTTCAGCGACACCGACAGTCTATATAACGACATAGAAACGAACGATATCTACAAGGATATGCAGGAAGATGCTAACATGTTTGACACAAGTGACTACCAACCAGATCATTTCCTACATTCCACCGTGAACAAAAAAGTGCTTGGGAAAATGAAAGATGAGACGGCAGGTATCCCCATTGAAGAGTTTGTTGGACTTCGGCCGAAAATGTACAGTATGATGTATGGTGGGAAAGAAAAACGTACGGCCAAAGTTGTCACTCGCGCGTGTCAAAGACGTATGAAAGATAAGCAGTATAAAGACAGTTTGTTCAACCAAACGCAAACGATGGCTACAGGACACATCATTCGAAGTCATGACCACCAGATTTTCTCGAAGAAAGTAGCTCTCTCCCCCTATGATGATAAGAGATACGTGTTGAGTGATGGCTATTCCACTTTGGCGCATGGGCAATACAAGGAAACAGTATAAAAGGGGGAGACTCTCCAACTTGAGAGTTAGTTGCGGTGTGAACACTGAAGCGTGAACATGAATCGGAAAAGATATGCATCGGATATGGATACTCTAGCAGATACAGTGAAAGACTTGAACGTGAAAAATCCTGACAATACCACCACCATTAAGAAATTAAAAGTGGAGACGAGGCACCAACACCACCACCACAGTCATGGGAGGGAATGCTTTCTCTAGGCAATGGAAAGTATATCAAGATTATGAAACAAAGCAATGGTGAGCATTCGCAAATACCTCAGAGATGAGGGGACTGGAAGAAACCGTCCTACAAAAAAGGGAATTTCGCTGACAATACCTGAATGGAAAATGCTGAAGAAGCAGGTGAAAGAAGTGGATAAAAGGCTTCGCAATCAAGAAGACAGCGCATAACAAGGTGAAAATCATGAATGCACTCATGTTGAACGGTGGTGCTTACCTTACTGTAAATGATAGGAATGAAGTGATGATTGGTTCTCGGATAAGTTCTGATTACCGGTTTAAACCTGAAGTATGGAAAGACTTTAAAAACATACCGCTTGAACATGGGTTTAAACGCAGACTTGGAAATAAAGTTGAAGTGTTGGTGACTGGATATGATTCTAACATACGTGTGACATTCTATAGAAATCTTTTACAGGATTATCCAGAGGATTATAAGGGAGTTGTGCCAGATACTTCACATATAGATTTGATCCACTTTAATATCAAAAACTGACGCGCAGTCTTACGATTCCTAGAAGCTACCCGCTGTTCGACATCATCCGAGTGTAAGTAAACGAGATGGAAGACTATTTGATGGATTATGAACCTATTACATATGGATTCTCATATATGAGAAACTTATGTGATGACATTTTGCTACGACATTTTGGAAAGTATATCATACTATCGCCTGACGACCAATCCGTGTTGAAGGATCATCAAGACAAGTTGAGAATACCCGGCTTTCTCCTAGCAGTCTCAAATGAATTAGAAGTGCGTGTGACTCAGAACTGTCTAGACGTGTTTGTACAATTTCGCCAACATGATGAGCTTACAGAACACTACGACATCATCACCCTCAGCACAGTGGAATGGAACGCGCTGTTGCAAGCAATGGATTGGGAAGAATGTTATGCTTGCATTCAAAAAGGAAGGAATACAACTCAAGCGGGGTACCAAATCCATTGAGGTGACACAGCCTATGCGGGTGATGGACATAGACTTAGAAGAAGGATATGAACTGAAACTGTCTGAACATGAAACTGTTAAAGTGATAAAGTTTGGTGATGCGCGTTATGTGAGCTTTCATAGCATTTACAAATGTGGGTGTAATGTCTATGATACATATATTAATTTAGATTCTAATGAATGGCATTCATTGATCAATGTATTGAAAACTGATTGTCTTTGTAAATAGAGTTTGTAAATAAAAGTTTGTAGATAAGAGTTTGTAAATAGAGTTTTGTAAATAGAGTTTGAAACACAATAAACAAGACAGTTTGAAACTTGGATTTTTTATTGATCATCAAACTTGAACAATTATCAACAACTTAACTAATATAACTTAACTAATATAACTTAACTACTACTACAACAACATTAATAAAACAAAGGTTTATAATGTCTATATACAAAATCCTTTACAATAAAATCACCATCCTTTCTTTTTAATATATTAACAATATCAAACATACTCTGACCTCAAGCTCTATGCAATATATAATATACACAATAAAAAGCACATGACGATGATATTGGCGTTTGTAATGATATGGAATTATACATATAGTCATTTCTTAGAAACGTTTCTAAACGATCATCTAGAGGTAAAGGTCCATAAGAGTCAAAATATTCTACAGGGTCTTTATCATAATACACTGCCACCCAATGCTCTCCTGGTTCATCTTGATCGTCTGTGTTGATGACATAGGCACCGCGTTGTAAAGATGGTAACTGGTCTATGGCAAACACACCTTGAAACAAGTCTTTGGTCATGACATCATGGCTCAATATGGCATTGATCTGCTTCGTGTTCATGACTGGTAGTCGAATTGGATGCTGCGATTTGCACTTATTTCAATAATGTTGTCAAATTCAGCATAGACGATGACATTGATTGTATGTTGCAAAGCCCTGCTAAAATTCATTTCTAGCCATGCTTGATCAGGGGAAAATGATCATCACCATCATAATCAGGTGTTAAGTCAAACGAAAATAAAGCATAACCTCTAGACCAATCTTCCCGTTTTATAATGGAACTTTTCTCACCATTCAATCTATCAAACGATTTGCAAAGCGTTTCAAAAGCGTCCAGGTTTTTGTTCTGTGCAATGTCAAGCTTGAGAGGTTTGGATAGAACTGGTTCACCATCCGTGTACAGTTGCATATAGTCCAAATCAAAATGTTTGAAATCATATGGATTCCTCAATACTGATCCACCGAAGGCTTCATTATGAACCAGATCAATGACAATGCGATTTGGTAATTGACCCAAAAAGATGTTATCTTTCACAAAAGACTGAAATCCTGCTGGAATAGCCAACACTTTACATTCTTTCCTAGTGATAATTAACTTGGCAGGACTTTTCAGCAATGCATCTGTATGTCCCAACTGAATGCCTGGACTAACCCTCACTTTGCGAATGGTTAAAAATGGCTCTTTCACTTCTACCTTATAGGTATTATTTGCAGCCATCAATACATATTCATCTTTCTGTCTATTGAAACGCAATTTCAAACTGATGCCATTAGGAAGATAACGATCCTGCTCAAACAAATCTATCCTTAAACCACCTGTCAGCATAAAATAACGGCTGAGACGTGTATGCAAATAACGATTATGTAAACCATTATTTCCTTGCTCAGCTAAGTCACTACCGTCAGGATTTACATGAAAAGCTGATGCATATCTTTCATGATTGGCTCTTTTCACCTCATAACTATTCATCGACCCAGCAGTATCCTTATACATGAGACGCATAGAGCGCTCAGAATGGAGACTTTCTTCCGAGTCATGAATGAGTTGAGAGATAATGCTGGTATAACCATTGGTATTGTTACTATGAGATACCAATCGATCATTCAGAAACAATTCAATATTAGACCATAACCCATTAAACAAATCATTGATGCATGAGACATTATCTTCTGCGCCACATACTGTTCCATCAGCCTTTAGAATGCGACATACAATATGAAGTTTGCTGTTCTTTAAATCCAGATATTCTTCTGTACTCGCAGGAACATAAAATTCTATTGGAGCGCCCTCTCTAATGGTAGTCAGTGGTTGTTAGTCTACATTATAACTTTTCTCTACAGCAGTTTGCGTCGGCGGTACGTGAAACCATTCCAATGGAGAAAGACTGCATTCACAAGAATGATTATGAATGAGAGACATGATTAAAAGATATCTTTTTTATGTTTTTTTTTATGTTATCCGTCTGGCTGTTTTTCGTCTTACGAATTTGGTAATTCGAAGCCTTGTTGTTGGGATAATAGTTCATACTAGCATTGCTAGGCAAAGTAATGTAAAAACTTGTTGACTCCATGATGGACTAAATGTTATATGTGCGTTCACGGAATGGATGCCTATATACCTCATGATAGCGCGCGCCATTCGAACAAGTATGCAAATGATGTTTCTCATCATCTTTCACATCATGATGTCTCACATGGTCTACAGTGTCTATTACTTCTCCTTCACAACAAGCACTTGTACATCTTATTTTTACAGGAATAGTCGTTTTCGTTTCATTTTCTTGACAACAACATAACTCTTTCACCCATGTTAAAAATTTTCCCATCCTTCAGGAAACTGTCTTTGTTGACGCTGTATCATTTCTTTTGTAATGTCGTCACGAGTGGTCTTTTTACTAAAAGTAGTTTTTGGAATATTAGCATCTACAATTTCCTGGATAAAAGGATGCCAACCATGTGGTGGTATTGCTCGTTCTTTTCTTCTTGTAGCAACCAATACTTCTTTCATCAAATCAACAATGTTAGAATTTGTAATGACATCACCCGTTTTCAACACAAGCTCATTCTTCTCTGTTCATTTTACACCATGTTTCTTCAGTTCTGCTAAAAGTTGTATTACTTTTCCATGATAGGTAGGTTGAAAATGACTTAAAAATAACTTTTCTGCTTTTTCAGATGATGATGATAATGATGATGATGCAACAGACTTTTGCCTAGATTGACTTGTTCGTAAATGACAGCCAAGAAGTTGAGACATTTCCATGGCCTTTTCACGAGTTCGTTTCCCACGTAAAAGTTTATTTACTTTTGTTTTAATGTCATTTTTCTTTTCTAATAACAGTTTGTATTCATATTCAGGAATGAGGACCATTTTCATAGTATGCTTCATTTTAACAGCAGCTTGGCTAACAAGGGTAATGCAAATTTAGCAATAGCTCCAATGAATCCTCCTTTCTGATTTATCAACTTCTTTTTTCTTCGAAGTGATATCTTCCTATTTGCTAGTGTGCGCAGAGTATGACGCTCACGCTTGAATTCCTTAAACCTTTTTGAGCTTAAGGGTAAATGTCCTCGCAATATATTCAAACAAATTTCAAACAAGCTGGTTAATTCCTCCTTCGTAGCTTACTGTAGCTAGGATTTACGCCATTTAGGCCCACTGCGTACGAGCAAATGAAGAAAAGGCTGGTTCGCTCGAATACGTTTAGACATCTTGACTGCGAATGGTTAAATGAGTTGGTTCTTGTTCATACACTGCTTTATCAATATATACATAATGTGTATCTTTTGGTAAAATGCCTGTACGAATACGAAGTTGATCATTTGTCTTTGGTTTTAAATCAATGAATAAATTACCATGTGGTTTGCTAGTACCATCTTGATAGGCTTCTATGAGAAATTGAGATCTTCCAGGATACATTTGCCGCGCTAATGTACTGATTTGTTGACTGTCTCTAGGATTTTTAAACAGAATGATATAATGTGTATTCAAACTAATATTTCGCATTTCTTTACCATGATGGAATAAATTATGCACAATAAAAATGATGCTTAGATTTTGATGACTGCTGCCAACACTAAAGAGACGTGTCATACGCTCATCACTATGACATTTAGTCATTAAGTCATCAATGATGAGTAAGTTTGGTTTTTTCGAGTTAAAGCGCTCTTCAATGTCATCTGGAATGTCTTGGTAAAATTCCACATCTTTCATTCCCTTGTACAAAGGCTGATCTGCTGCATAGAGCCATAAAATGGTTTTCGGAGAGGGTTTAATCAACTTTTGTTCTAGAATTTCCTCCACAAGAGACGTTTTACCACTGCCTGTAGGTCCAGAGACCAAGCATGTAAATGGATGTTTCATTTTTGAATGTCTGTTTCTTTCACCCAACTGTTGAACTTGTTTGGCCAACCTAACCACTTGACAAATAATTCTTTCACACCTCGATGTTTTCAAGACTTTTTCAATTCTATAAATGGATTCAATATCTTTGGTCACTTTCTGCAGTTCTTCTTCATAGAAATGTCCATCAATATCTTCATCCAAAAAGTCTTTCACACGTTACAAATGTATTCCTTGCTTCTTACAACGATGTGTGACAATGAAGACTTCTTGAGTCCATTTGATGTGATAATCCCGTTGAAACACATATTTGATGTGGGAAATGCGAACATGATCGCCAATTTTAAATTTGTAGATTTTCTTCTTCGGTTTCAATTTTAGTTTGTCTACATACATATACTTCCACACTTTGGATTCGTTGTCTTTACGAATCTCTGCAGGAGCATACTTATCAGGAAGAGAACCATGAGGTCTATGGTTGTAATTGTACACCAAGTCTGGAAGGATGTCTAAGTAACGGTAAGTTTGATTATGTACAAAGTACCGATACATCATTCCCTTTAGAGTACGAATGACTCTTTCAGCAAAGTTGGCTTTGGTTTCATTCTTTGTGGTATAAGCATGAATTCCCTCCTTCTTCAAAAATGCTTTTACCCATCTGTTTTTAAATTCAGTTCCTTTGTCTGAGCTTAGAGTTCGTGGTCTTCGTCGTGTGTGATGAAAAATCTTTTGAAAAGCTTGTATGACGCTGGTATGTGATTTATTAGGTATTGGCTGCACCCACAAATATTTGGAAAACACATAGATGACAATGAGTAAAAAGCGTGTGTCATCATTATAGGGAGCTATGTTTCCCATATCAGCTAAATCAATATCCCACATGTCATCAATACCACGTGTAATGACACGTTGTCTTTTGAACCTGTATTTTACAGGTTGTAGTAAACTGAATGCATCTTGATCCTGTAGCCATTTCTTCACTTGTGACTGCGTGACTGGCTGATCATGTTTTCTTAAGATGTGATAAAGTTTGTAAGGACCAGCAAATGCCCCGGACTGTCCAGGTTTGAAGTAAATATTGGTCAAGTAGTCTTTCAACGTCGACATGTTAACACGAAATGAGAAACACTTCTTAACAGAACACTTTTATTTTATAACTCAACTAACATAGTAACATAGTTTTTATAACTTAACTAACATGCATTTTATAACTTAACTAACATATTTTTTTTGACAAATCAAGTATAGATACAATGGTGTGAATAACTTGAGGCCATTGGTCTTCAATGAATACTAACCAACTACTGAGTTCATCTAATGTAATAGCATCTACACCATATTTCTCACAACGTTGATTTGCATTCTCTAGCACTTAATCTGAATGAATATGATATTTAACTTCATTCCAATATGTATAGACACATGCAAAATGACAAGTATGTTCTTGACACTCTTCATGTTGACAAGCAGGACATACTAAACATGTAAACTTTTTTACAGCTAATAACATTTCTTCACAATAGGCTTTTTGCACAATATATTGTCTCAGTGTCATGTCTGCCATTATACATCAGTCTTGTGAGATGCTGCTCCGGCAATATCATCACACAAGTCTCCAGTTGTTGTTCAAAAGCATTCACTTATCATGTAGTCGAACACACTTCTCCATGTTTTACATGTTCATATATTTGTTAAAAAATACGTCTGCACATCATGGTGAGTAAATGAAAAGTGTCTAACCATTACACAAATTTCTAACAACTTTTCCATGATATTCTGACCAGGATATGAAGGAGATGACAATTGTTTCACACCAGCTCCCTACCAATGATCATACGTTGCTTCAACTAAAGTTTTGTCTTTACATTCTTTTATTTTTTTGCGAAACAATACATACTGATTCAATTTGACATGTAAAAGATCTTGCATTTTACTTCTCTTAACTGTATGCCATAAAGGACATTGCTTTATCACTTTGGCGATACGTTTTGCTTCATATCCATTTCTGGATGAAACAATAGCTGAAGCAATATCTTGACGGTGATGAAAAACTGCTTTCTCATATTGATACAAAGCTTCACTCGAGTTGAATGTATGTTCATACTTTTCAAGTCGTGTTGGAAACATGTTTGAAAGAACATCCTTGTGACCGCTAAATAATACAGCATTCTTCCTGTAATAAAATATCTTTTAAAATATCTGATACCTCTTCTATCATATTCTTTCTTTGTTAACTTTGAAACCACTCACATAAGATTAAATTTGCTAGAAAGAAAAACATTGTTGCTGTTGTTGTTGTTAAAAGGTTTACCTGACAAAGCTGCTCTTCTAGTCCACAACAATCTCTCAAATAATCAACCACGGTGAAATATACTTCCACATCAGTGCGGGCAGAATCAAAGTCAAAGTCAGGATCTTCTTCTTCTATTCCAATTGTGTGACATTCTCCAATAAATCTTGAATGTAGTTCAATCACATCAAGACTGTGATGTACAACATCCCAAAAAGCGTCTAAGTGATAAAGCTGATAGTCTGGAGTTCCACAGCAAGCAAGTTTAGCAATCATCAAGTCAACATCAGCCTTTTTAAAACATGCGTCCATCTTGTTTCAGTATGTCTGGAAAATGTGGGCTTCTACTTTGCTTCACAGACCTTAAGTACTCCACACTTGTCGCAGAAGTTGTTTGGTTCTCACATCTTGCAATTATACTTGTGGCAGTGGCATTGATAATCCTCCATATAACCGCAAGCACCACGATAGTCACAGGTAAGTCCAAGTTGATTTTGTACGTTTATGTTCTCCAATTGAACTTCAGCCAGTCTTTTCTTGGAAAGTTTTGACACCTTCATCCGATCATCCTTTTGAAGTTTGATGATAGTTTTCTTGTCGTGACATTCCATACATGGTTCAACCAATAAGGCTGAGTCGATGTTATCCATCTCCTGTAGCAGTGTCTCCCATTCACCATCATTCATGTTGATGTAATGCGTGTATTCTTTCCCTTCAAACAGTGATGTGCGCACGAAGCTCACATAGCGCATGTCTTGAAATGAAATGACTTCAAGCCACTTTGTTTCCTTTAAGTACAGTTTGAAGCCAATGTCGGGTAATTTTTTTCAAGTTCTGACACACAATCTTCCACAAAGATGGTGATAAAGCCAGCCATCTCTCTCCACGTTTGATGCGAAGAAATAATCCAAATTGTCCAGGCTCCACAGTAATGGTTAAGTTTGCACTAATTTTAAAGCTGCTTGTCTTGTTCTCCATGGCTGCACATTGAATGATGCCTTTGAGTCCACTCCCTTTTATGCCCAACTATTTGCTGAGTCAGCTTAGTCTTGCAAAGTTCTGAATTCACTTGAACTCGTCCATGGTTAGATCGAACAAGTTGTGATACATTCGTCGTCAATGGAATGTCATCATCATAATGTAAAATAATTCTAGCAGCTACAACTAACATGAGGTCGGCTGCCCAAATTGTATTCGCGCGGATAAATGCTGAATAAACTGTCGTAAGTTATTGGTAAATGCAGTTCTTCACATTCACGTAGAAACGAGTGGATGAAACGATCTCTTGGAATTGCCTTTACAACAGCTTCCCAATGCTGATGCAAATTCTTCACTTGCAACATCCATTCCGATTCAAAAGCAGGAAGCTTTGAAAACACATAGTCAACATAGTTCACTTTGAAGACATCATCCATAGTCATACATCTGTCAAGAAGTAATGTTGACATTGTTAATGACGAAAGCTTTTAAAGCTGCACAATGAAATGATGACTTTGGTCCGCCCCCTTTTATACAGGTGTTACATGTAGGTTTTCATGAGATGTTTGTAACATCGCGGAGTCATCTCATTGAAACCATCAAGAAAGGCTGTTGGTAAACCACCTGCTAGAGATTGTCTCATGACGATTACTAAAAAGTCTCCTGGTTTGCCATGGCCCATTGTCCATTTAGAGAGCATTGGCATGGTGAAATGTCCTTTTTCATAGAGGTAAGCCATCATATCATACACCTTAATGCGTTCTTCAAGGTATTTGAAACCATGTAGCATGACCTTTGCACATTTGGAATCGCGATCCTCATTAACACGCTTCGGCTCTGGCAGACACAAAGTCTTAAACTGTTCCTCATGAAGGCTTCTAAAAAGTTGAAAGAAACGTCGAGTCATGGCTTCGGTGAACTTTGGCTCTGACACCGGAACATGCTCTATGTTTCCTTCTAGCATGTAGATGAGCTGAATGACGGTATTCACTTCTTCCGTTAGGTACATGAACGTGTGGTGGTTGAAAAAGCCTTCTTCACATAAACACCATAAAATGTTGCAATCGATCAGAGGAAGCACTGCTTAAAAGTTTCTTTTCAACAGCGTAACATCTTCCTCAGTAACAGGGATGCTTTTGCTAGATTCAAATTTAGATTTAAGATGCTTGTCTTCGTCGTCATCGCTTAACATGTCCACTTCTGAATCCTCATCTCCCTCGTCGTCGTCGTCGTGGTTGTCGTCGTCATCGCTCACTTCTTCCTCAAGATGCTTCAGATGAGCTTTTAACTTTGTGCTGAGTTGTGTGTTTCTACCATTTACAAGTGCATTTGCAACCCAGAACGGGTAGTCAGGTCCTTCAGGATTTGGCATTCCTTGCTGCACTGTAGGTACATCTGACGAAGCAGCGTCTATTGCTTCCTTCAAGGCTTTTCCCTCAGAATCTAACATTTTTTGCTGCACTGCAGTGACATCTGACGGAGCGCCTAGCGCTTCCTTAGGATCTAATATTCTTTGCTGTACTGCAGGGGCGTCTGATGGAATGCCTAACAGTTCCTCCAAGTCTTTTTCAGCGTCTGTCATTGTAGCCAGGAATGCATCAATCTCTTCCACTGGTAATAATGTGTCATCAAAAGCAATTGTTTCGAAGCCAAACAAGTCGTCAATGTCTGTGTTGATAGCTGGAGGTGTATTCAGCAACGTTTCCGTGGTGTTTCTGACGATGTCCTTGGCTCTTCCCGAGTCGACAACAGCACTTATATATGAGTTTTTAGGCTGATTTTTGCTCTCCTGGGGGGGGGGGGGGGGGAGGGGTGGGGGGTCAACACATTGTATGTCCTAGGGGGGGTCGACACATACTATGTTCTGGGGGGGGGGGGGTCGACACATACTATGTTCTAGGGGGGGGTCGACACATACTATGTTCTGGGGGGGGGGGTCTGACGTCAAAACGCTGGCCTCGTTTTCGATCGGCCACAGAGTATATAAGTGTTGCCCCTTCACACGTTTTCCAACCTTGCAATCATGGAGTTTGAATTTCATTTGAACGATGTGAAGACGGTCGACTCCGTTGATCAGCAAACCTTTCAAGCGCGACGTCTGAATAGCCAACCGTACAGACATTACTTCATGCAAATCTTGCCAGACCCGGGGAATGTTGGAGTGGTGTCTATTCCTGTCACGTACAACCGAATCATCACGGCAGGAAAAAGAATAGAGAACATTGAAGACGGGCAGTTCGGCAAAGCCTATATCCGAAGCAACATCTTAGGTGAATCAATTCCGTCTAGGCAGGAGGAAGAAGAATACCCGGCCTGGGCGGATTACTTCCTCTGAAGTGATCTGTCGACCTGCCCCGGATGTCACTGCCTAGTACAATGCGACAAAACCATTTGTCTACAGTGTGGTCACCTGGCCTGCCTGCACTGCAGCGTGATAGCAGCCTTTCTAGGAACCCTGAGCCATCAATATACCATGCGGTGTCTCACATGCAACAGGAGGACCGACTGCTTTCTTTTTTCCTCACAGCAAATGTCGGAGTGCGGCAGGCAGGTCAGGGATGTAGTGACATACCATTAAAGCAGCAATAACCAAAACCAGTGAGGAGCTCAGTCTCCTGGCCACTCTTCTTAGAGCTTCCGCCAAATATTACCAAATAAGCCAAAAAAAAATATTTTAATCATGGTGTTGGTATGTGTATGCATGAGAGTGTGTGAGAAATGCTTAAAAAACACAAAAATATGCCTCCCCTCCCTATGACTGGGGCGAGGCTTATGAAATGAAACGCTAACTCTGGTCCTGGTGTTGGGGTATATGTGCGGAGAGAGAGAGAGAGAGTGTGCATGGGAAATGCTTAAAAAAAAAGAGGGAAAAAAACTTACCTTCTCATAGACACTTTATTTTGTCGCCTTGAAACTCATGTGGCCTTTTTTTTTTTTAAAAAAAACCTCATAAATCTCAAATAAGTATTTTCTTTCTCCCACTCCTTTTAAAAAAACACGGTCCGTTTTAACACACGGAAGCGCCGCACTTATTTCATTTATGGTGTTGCCTTGAAACTCTTGTGACCTTTTTTTCAAAAAACACCTCACAAGCCTCAAATAAATAAGTCTTTTCTGTCCCCCTCCTTTCAAAAATAAAATAACGTTCCATTTTGCCACTTTAGCGGAAGGCCGTTATTTCAAATCCAATCGCGTCAACAACTGCAGAAATGACGTTTCGTTTACACGCCATCAATGTCGTCACACACGCTCCCCTCCCAAAAAGTTGTTTCCACATCTTTTTTGACAGTTCAGCGGAAGTCCGTTATTTCAACTCCAATCGCGTAAACAAATGCAGAAATGACGTTTCGTTTACACGCCATCAATGTCGTCACACACTCTGCCCTGCAGTGGAATCGGTATGCGGATCTACTGCAGTAGATCCGCATGCAGATCTACTGCACTGCAGCAGTTCCGCATGCGGATCTACTGCACTGCAGTAGAAACGGCAATTTCACACCACTATTTTCATCCGTCATTTTAACAAATTTTACACCGGGGAAAAATCTTCTATTATTCGGCATGGTATGCTAGTGTGACAGATCGCTGCTGTCACGACATCGACATATCCTCAATCATTTGATCGTACCTGTGTCTATGCCATAACCAGTGTATTTTAGAAAAATCACACCCTACTACAGCTATATGTCCGTTCCAAAGCTAGAGAAACCTCGTGCAGTGATACAGGGACGATGAATTTACGCTTTCGCGCATGCAGTGTCGAAATGGCCTTCCATGCTACAGGTACGCCGCCGATGTGCCAACCCACGTGGACGGCCCAATAGCCGTACCAGAAGCGGTAGCAAGCGAATCCACTACTCGGCACTATGTCAAGTCGCCGCAATGTGCCAACACTTACAAGACTGACACAGAAAGAGACAGTGCATGCAATTACTCCAAGGCAAGGTCGCTGCAGTATCGACCACGTAGAAGATGCGAGCTCAATATTGTGGTTTCTGTTGCATGCACAACGACCCTACAATGCCCTATTGTTGACAGAAAGGGTGAGGTCGGTGGAACGTTACAAGTACCCTGTTTGCAGAGCCGAATTGATGCAAACTACGTGTTGACCATGAGGAAACTCGCATATAATGGGATTTATGAGAAAATCACCCAAACATCATCTCACTGCATATTACCTGTAACCCACACTAAAGTTGTTGATGGTGGGGAAGCTATTACTGAATATAAGCCGGTTTGACAAAACCCAGAACTATCACGTGTAGGAATCATCAAAGTCTACAAATCATAAAAAAAAACAAGATGAAACTTACAGTATACATACAAATAATGTTAAAGATAAATAATATCCAAAAAGTATGCAAATAATAAATAAATAATATCAAACAGTTGAATGCTATCCGTCATAATATAAAATGTGGGCGGTGAAGAAAATGCTGCTCATCAGATCGCTATACCTTGGGAATGGTTCGGTCTTATGCTTGACACCGCACCGATGCTGAGTGTTTGGTTAGTTGACAACGCATTGTAAACATAGCAACGGGTGAAACCCGTTCAGCGTTAATATTTGCGGTTCTTTCCCAGAAAAGATTGTGTTATGGATCGCGCTTATCAATATTAACACACTCGAAAACCCATAGTATTTGTTTTGTTGTCTACAAGTCGATATTTTTTGAAAGTAAAATTTTCTGTGCGATTGTATCTAAGGTATTTGTTCGAGCATTTGTATTTTGCAATTTTTTTACATATAAAAGTAATGGTACTGCACGCTTATTTAAATTCCGCAATGGAATATATTTGGTGCGAGTGTGCGTTAAATATGTTTGTTATCCTAATACCTATTGCTATTCTACAATTGTTTCATAAATTAATGCACGTGGTGATAAGACACAGATATCAACCCCTGGAGCACAAATATAAAGCTACCCTTCTCCCTCAACCTAACATTAATTTTAGAACAACTAGTCCGCAGTATTTAACGACAGCCATCCATGCCTAAGCAAAAAAAGCTTAAAGCAAAGCAAAAATATTTTGGTGATCAGATGCCCGTTTCTGCATTTTACCTATCGTCGTTTAGTCAATGGTCAGTTGCTTTACATTCCGTTATCACAATTATATTTCTGAGCCATATTATGTTTTTATGTTTTAGTGTTCATAGGGCTTGGCGGTCAGCGCTTCATAAGGTAAACAACTGTCGTGTTAAATTGTTTTATTTATGACACCTGCTAATATACTGTGATGTATGTACCTATATGATAAATAGCCAGCCCATAGAAGTGGAGTTTCAAAATGGCCGAAAAACAAAATAGTCGATTTTTATCCAGGAGGTTGAGATACGATGTGTTCGAGAATCCTTAACAGAATAAATATTCATATTATAAGCGATCTCGCCATGGGTTCACATGTTTTGGATATTCTGCGTCAAGGAATATGGGCATCTGTGACCGGAGGATGGTTTTACGATCCTCAACAAAATATTTTTTGCAACACGTTCCATTTATATGTTTGGTTATTTCTTCTAAGCTTCCCACTCATTTTACACCTGGTAAGTTTATACTTTAGAACACGCATGTGAAAATGTAATATATTGCCAAAAACCATCACAAGTGACAAGGTACAGTGCGTACGAATGCGGGAAGATTTCTTTAAAACTACTTGTACAGTTTACTCCTGGATGACCTGCGGTCTGCCTATGACAGCAAGAGTCATAGATCCTATAACAGAACATGCCATTGATGTCAGTTTTGTCAGTCTTGGCGCAGAACTTGGGCCAATGGCGTTACTTTAGAAAATAACGTGCATCCTATAAATGGTCACATTATTAGGCCCCTACCTTTCGGATTGGGGCCTATAGGTTCGGCGTGTCTGTCCGTCTGTCCGTCATCGCTTTATACCCCTATGACTTTGGGGGCGGTTGGGGCCTGCTTGTATTTCACAAGTACTTACTTGTAACTTATGGCATACAATTTTTATGGTCAAATTAGCAATTTTGCACTGAGAAAAATATGTGTTTTATTGAGATAAGGATATCGAACCCCCCATTATTGCCCGTGACAAAAGTGAATATACAGTTGCAAAGCCTCTCTTTAGTTTGGGAGTTTCGCCTAGGTCGAAACTAATGCACCGGGTACTTCTCACTGTGCTATTTAAGAAAAAGCTTACCGGTTCGAACTTCAGTGTCCCGGAACGTACGCCGAAAGGTCCAGAATCTCGAAAGTTGAGATCAGTGGCCATTTCTATTACAGGAACTGTGACTCTTTCTGTCCGAGGAAGATGGAAAAGGTCCGCTGGGACTAACTACAGTTCAGCCCAGCTTTCAATTTCTATTTACCAGTCAGATAAAAGATAAAGAACATTCAAATTGGGCAGCACATCGTAATTGGTTAAATTAAAAATTTGCCTGATAGCGGCAAAATATTATCGTGACTTGTCATAAAAATGCCATGGCGAATTGTGTGGCAATAAGCGCCACAAACGCTGTTTTCACATGAAAAGAACACATTTTCAGTTTTGCCAGTTAAGATGTACTGTTTAATTTGATGTTTCTTTCATTAATGTTGTAAACTAGAGGCATTCATGGGCTTAGTCTTACCCCGGTAATAATGATTTCCATTAAGAAAGGTGTATGAATGAAAAGGGCCATCAGGTGCAGGGTTGGCAAGATTTGGTCGACCAGATTTGGCCGGTCAGATTTGGTCGGCCAGATTTTCCCGGCAATTGCCGGCAAGGCAGAATCTCTTAAAGTGGCCCATTCTAGCCAAATCTGGCAGAATCTGTTTTTTCGCGCAGTTTTTTTTATAAACATTTTTTGTTAATTTAATTTAATTCTTGAAATGTAGTAAAACTAGTTTTTTCACCCAAGCACGCGTTTATTTACATAAATAATGCACTTTCCTATAAATTCAACAGCACATAGTAATTTTTGGTTAAAATTTTGTTAGGAATTTTTTGTTAAAAAGTCTAATCCGCAATTCTGTCTGATACTAAGGTACCATAATTCACGGCATAAAGGACGCAGCCTATATGGGGTTTTCGTTCAAAATGGACTTTTGCGTCCTATATGCCGTTTTACTTTTTTGAGCAAGGGGGGGAGGGGGGGGGGGTGCTCGTTTTATATGAAAAAAAAATAACATTTTTTTAATTAAAGGAGCTTTTGAACGCAATGAAACAGACTTTTCTTTTTACTCTCTGTATATCTCCATACTCGTAGCAGATCTCATAACTAAAAATACAAAATATCCATAGTATCTACAAAATGTCGATGGCGTAGGTCACACACTCAGTATCTATCCAGGCTGTTCAAACATCCATACAATGTCAGTCATCACTTGGATCGAAGCCTTCGAAGTCACTCTCCTCGGCATCTGAGGTGAACAGAGCTCGGAGCTAAGTTCAGCGGGACGTCGCTACTGTCGTCGGGGTTCGAATCACCAGGTAGGAGCTCACATCTGCGAAAAGCGTTCACAACAGCAGACGTTTTGACCTTTGACCACGCGTCTAAAATCCATTGACATTGGCTGTTTCTATAACCTTCAACTTAAATTCGGCGGTATACGCCTTTCGACTTTTTTCTTTGGTGAACTGCTCATTGCTTAGCTTATAAACTTCAAATAACTGTGCAAAAAAATGTGATATTTATACTGTTCAACAAGACCCACGACTTAACACAACCGCGGATTTGTAAGATAAGAGAATTACATTTACTAGGCTTTTGTTTGTGTAAATAATCTCCAGGCGCCAGTTGTGTCTGTAGTGGACAGTTTTTCGGTTGTATTTTGCAATTAAGTAGTATTACGCATCTTATGACTTTCTCTTCTCTCGGTGAACTGCCCAGTACACATAAGAAAAGACTTGCTAATAAATGTTGCCGGACTTGCTTTTATTTGTGAAAGGGGTAGAATTATAGATAGTGCAGGACAGAGCATAGTCTTAATCCCCAGAACATATACAATCATAGTTATAGTATACCACAATGTGAACGTACATTTTCTCTAAATTGAGGTGCGTCTTATGTGCCGTGGCGTCCTATATGCCATTTTATTTTCAAAAATGGCGATTTTGGCCCCCTGCATCCTATGTGCGGGGCGTCCTATATGCCGTGAATTACGGTACGTGTATTTCACTTTACTTCTACAAATTATCTGGCGATAAATTCACTCCCATCCGTACTGAAGGATATCGATATAATAACAAATGTCTGCTGTCCAGTTCATTTACAACTACTAATCTACTTCATGGTTGCTTGTAAGAAATCTTTAACACACAACCACCTTGGCGGCTTTCTGGATCCCAAGTCGGTTCCTTAGTTTAGACTAAAGGAACCCAAAGTTAGAAAACACTCGCGCAAGACAGGCCGAACTACCGGGCATTTTAAAGTTTTCCGGCAATATGGCAAAGGGTAGTGCTCATATTTCCTGATTATTCCACACACTGCCATAATCTGTTGCTGCGCGGCAGTAGTCTGTTCTGTGTTAAGTAGGGTTGGCACATTTAACACATAGGTGGTTTAAACATGTGTTTTACACCGGTTTAAACTGTCATTTCATAAATAGGTTTAACACCGTCAGTCGGTGTTAAACTGTGTAAAACCCAAAATATGAAAAAAGAAGTGTCATTTTCTTCGTTTGGGGAGTGCATGTACACTTATCTATTTATTTAGTCTCAAGTCAGTGTGCAATCAATGCCCCGAACGGTATTAGCACACTCACAGAACAAACACAGGACTGGCTCAGAAGCAAACGCCTTTTAATTCGGTGCTTATTAGGCCCCAACCCTTCGGATTGGGGCCTATAGGTATGGGGTGTCCGTCCGTCTTCCCGTTATCGCTTTATACCCCTATGAATTTGGGGGCGGTTGGGGCCTGCTTGTGTTTCACAAATACTTACTTGTCTAACTTGGCTTTGTAAATAGCTGCCGGAGTTACAGGCTGCCGAATGTTAATACCCTACTACTCCGGGCATGTAGTACACAGTATACCCCATCAAAATCCACCTCTGGGCATGTACTACAAAGCATATCCCATCAATGTCAGTTACTGTCAAAACTGTCACCAGGCGAGAGACGTTAATTACTTGTTATTCGGGGTTTTCTTAAACCAAACTCAGCTGCTATCCTCACCTTCATCATCAGCTGCCATCGAACGCATATTTTCTAACTTTGGTGCAATTCACTCGAAAGTTCGAAGTAGAATGGGTATTGAACGGGCTTCAAAACTGGTGTTTTGCTACAGAATGTTGCGTGGGAAAAATAAATTGGCTATTAGTTGGTTGTTGTAGCTGTTCGTTGTTTATGCAAGTTACTGTGGACAAATTGACATATTTCACGTTGAATGTAGATCAGTAAAGTTACGGAAATAAATGCCACCAAATTTTGATTTTCTAGTTTTTGACCGTTTATGACAGTTTTTGACGGTTTAAACCCTTTAACACGTGTTTTAACACGGGTTTTAAACCATGTCATGTCATGAAAACCTTTACAACGGTGTAAAAGCCAACCCTGGTTGTTCAGTTTCTGTCCCCTGTAAACGGAGTGGAGCATGTTGGCCAGAAAGTGCGCTGGTGTCATGACTTGGTCATATCTTTTCTGGATTTTTTGTTGATGGTGCTCAAGGTCAGGACACTGGAGTAGATCAAGCCAGGTTTCACAGGCACCGCAATAGTGGCTTTGTCCGACTGCGGTTTGTTGATGGCATTTACAATGTGTTCTTGTTGTTGGTGCAGGTTTTTGGCCTCAGTGAACAGATGTGTGTTTTGAATGAGGGCTTTGATACGGTCATCAATGAGATCTTCATGTTGAGCAGTTATAAGTAATAGAGGGGTCGATTCCTGATGTATGTGTCCAGGCAACGGTGCTGGCTTCCCCATCTCGTGTCTCCTGGAAGTTGTGGCCTCACGCTGCCAGGCTGTTCTGGCAACAGGGACCCCGGAACATGGTGATTTCGAAAATATTTGTTGATTTCAACAATGTGAGATATGATCGATGGCGGGCTGATATCTTGGCCACATAGATTTAATATGTGCGCTGAACAGGCATAAACTGTAAGGCCAGGGTCGTTTTCTAGGAGTTTAGATCTGGTCTCCTGCATTTTCTTTTCATTGTCAGTGACCACACTTGTAACTATACAGTTAAAGTCAGTTTTAGCTTGATCAATTGCTTCATTTGCTATATTAGCGCAGTAATCTGCGGTTTTCGTGTTAGAACCGCTTTCAACAGCATTCAAGAAATGGGTGGTTGCCGACGTCACTGCAGCCATCTTGAACAAGTGTCACTTCTTTGTCGCCAAGTTCATTTTTCTTTTTCTGAATAACTTTGCCCAGAAGATCGCCGGTGTGAGATCAAATATTGACCCCCATAGAAAAGTGACCCCCCCGGTCAAAATTTGATTATCAAATACTGACCCCCTCTATCAAATAATGACCCCCCCCCTCTCTTTTTTAATGTATAAATGAACTGCAAATTAAAATGCAAGATTCTGTCTGATTTATTGACGTTACAAAAAATCTATGTACAGCAAAACAAATAAAACTAAAAAATGTCCACAATTTTAGACTGTATTCACTGGCTCAGAAAATGACTGAATGCCCTGAAAAGACAGTTCCACTCGCCTCTAATCGTGGCTCTAATCGTGGTCTTTTCAGAGGCCGGCGTCGAGCAAGTCATTTTTGTGGGCTCCAGAAATAAATGCAATCTTATATTTATCAACACCTTATCGGACTATTACTAAGGGGGGGGGGGGGGTCGGGTCAATATTTGATATCAAATTGTAACTGGGGGGTCAATGCTTGATATCAAATATTTGATATCAAATATTGACCGGGGCGATGTTTGATATAAAATATTGACCGGGGGAGGATGTTTGATGTAAAATATTGACCGAGGACGACGATGATATAAACCTTATTTCTGAAGTTTTTTACATACATATATTCATATACATATTCCAGGGTCTGAAAATTCAATTCATAATTGACATAAGTGCTCTGGACTGACTAGAATTGCACATTAAAGACCTGGTTAAGTTGACGGCCTTCCTTGAAGCACATACAGGGACCGATGAAAAAGAATTTCGGAATTTAGAGTGGGGGTCAATATTTGATGGCGGGGGTCAATATTTGATAGGCAAATACTGCTCCCCAATATTTGATTATCAAATATTGACCGGGGGGTCACATTTCAGGGGGGGGGGGTCAATATTTGATATCACACCGGCAATGGCCTTCCTGCTAGGTGGTGTGTATAACGTGTATAAAGAGACAACAAATACTAGTAAATATTATAATCCTAACATCAAGACATTTCATGCAGTATTTTTTATATAATTGCCTGGTCTAAGCATGCTGAGAGTTTTCAGAAATTCTGGGTGGCTTGCTATGGAAAAAGACATGCCTGTTGCTAGAAACAGTCTTGCAATCTGTTCATCTGCCAAGTCTTTTTCTTTGCGGGTAGTTGTCACAAAATACGTTGACAATTCAGGTTGCTCAAGTTTGTACCGCTTTGGTGCAGGTGCGGAATCTTGGGTCGCAGCAGATGTAGGTTTGTCTTCGTTTTCAAGAGGTCTTTTAATAGGTTGAGCAGTTCCTGGACATCTTGATCTTGACCAGACTGGATCTTTAGGCTTCGCATTTGGCATATTTGCATTCGTATCTGTAATCATTGATCTGTACAATGAATGTCTCTGCAGATGATGCGCGTTATATACTAACCTGTCGAGTTACTCATGAGTACTTTGGAGAAGTTGTTCGGAATAATAAATTTGAGTAGTAATTTGGAACAGTTGCATCTCCGGTAATTACATCTCATTGTTTGTGGCTTCACGACAAATTAATCCCCTCCAGCATTCTTAATTTCCGGTTTCATACATTGTTTTGAGGTTTAATAATCATAAGATTAACTAAACACCATTTTATTAAACCGATCAAAGTTTGAAACTCCGTTTCCCTAAGTATGAAAACCTGGTGATAATTCATGATTTTAAATTTTGCCAGATTTGACCAGATTTGGCCAGATTTTCCCCGCAATTGCCAGATTTGGCCAAGGCAAAAACTAGATTTGGCCGCTTTTTGCCAACCCTGATCAGATGTCGAAATGCAGTGCAAATGAACCAAAAACACTCAAAAGTTGCAAAACAATATATAAACCTTTAAGAATAAAATACTTTGACGACAGTCCGGTCAATAGAGGTTGTTATTACCAAAATGAGCGCAACATGAGCGCATTGATGTACGAGATTTAGCCGAGCAACATGTAGCCGCAATTTGCATCAACAATATTTAGTCGAAATTTATTTTTGTGGGCGATATCTTTTATTGGAATCGCCAAATTATTGGAGTCGCCAAATTGCGAGTTATTATTTGATTATTCAAATAGAAAGAAATCTATTTTGTGCATACACATGTACGATTGATTTTAGCATACGAATGTCTTTTCACAAACGAATACCCCTCAAATAACAGATTTCGTTTTCCTCTGTTCCTTGTTGAAACTTCCGTTGCGAAATAGTATTGTTTCCAAAAACGACCTATTTTATATTCACTGAATCTGTTCAACAGAAAAGCTGAGTTGATTTATGCGATGGTCTTGGATACTTTGTTTTGTAGGACTTGCCAGATGAATTTAAACAGTATTGTTTCCAAAAATGACCTGTTTTATATACACTGAATCTGTTCACCAGAAAAGCTGAGTTGATTTATGCCATGACAGGGGGGGGGGGGGGGGGGTTGAATGTGTGAGCGTATGTGCGTATGTTAAACTTTTTCTTTAAAATGGTACTCCTCCTACAGTTTTGCTCCAATCGTTTTGATATTATGCAGAAATGTTTCCTGGGTGGTCCCCACCTGGCTATTACTTTTTTGACGATTGACGAAAAACTGACAAAATGGCGGCACTTTTTGTGCCCGTTTTGACCAATTTTTAAAATGCTACTCCTACAGTTTTACACCAATCGTTTAGATGTTATTATTATTTTTTCGCGGTTCGCCAAAAACTGCCGAAATGGCGGAACTTTGAAGTGTGGTAAAAACTGGAATAAATGGTAGGAAATAACTGAATTGTCAAACCATTCATTTCTCTCAGTCTTTTTCAAATAGTTATGAAATTTTAATCGAAAGTTTTTTTTTTTTTGTTTTTTTGGCCAGGTATTTAATATTTCGCGTTTGAGAAATAGGTTCTCGTTGTTAATATATTTTTTTCTATGATTTTTCTTATTTTTTACCCAGTTATTTTGCAGTTAGAATACGTAAATGTATTCTAACTACAAACTACAGTATTTACGGCATAGCCCCTCGGTCTCAAATGTAGCTTGGGGACGGGGGTCTCCCTCTTGGATTGAAAAATGTGCCAGATGTGATATTCGAGTTGTTTGCCCAGTTGGCTTTTCATATAACAGGGCTATACAGATGGGGGGCAAGTGTCGTCCGTCCGCCTATCCGTCCCGCGACGGTTAAAGTGGAGTATTGTTTTATGTTTTTATCCGATTCTTACCGAATTTTTAACACGAGTTCTTAACCCTCTACTGCATTAGGAATTTTTTTTTTATTTTTTGGTTTAAACCATTTTTGCCGATTTTATTGCCAATTAGAGCGAAATACGCAAAAACCTATCTGATCCCTCATTTTTCATCGGAAGATTCCGAAAATTTTTATGAAGAAACTAGAACTAAGGGATAAAAAAGTACTTTTTTCGATTTTTGAATTTCGACTTATTTTCGAGTCTACTGAGCTTCAAAGTTTGCAAGGTTTAAAAATTTGCGAATTTGCATTTTTTTATCTCAAAAAGCAAAGTTCCAATTCGCACAGCCACAATATTTTACATGCAGGTACTTCTGGTTGGGCTTGAATGATTTCAGTAATTTTGTCAGTGGCTCAGTTCTGTGATATTTTTCAAGTGGGCAAATAATAGGGAATATTGGGCGATAATAGGGAACATAGTGCAAGACATTTCTTTTGTTAATGTAACCGTTTTAAATATTAGTTATGGATGTCTCCGGAATCGATACTATGACCCGAAAATATGATAAATGTGATATTTTCCGGGTAGGCGATAAAAGGAAAATTAGGCGATAATGCAAGAAAGTTGTAATATCTGCTGTAAAAGTGCAGGAATCAATTCTGTGACCCGAAATAGTGGTAAATATGACACTTTTCGGGTGGACGATAATAGGGGACATTGGGCGATAATAAGGAACATAGTGAAAACATTTCTTTTGTTAATGTAACCTTTTTAAACATTAGTTATGGGTGTCTCCGATCATTTTTAAGTGGGCAATAATGCAAGGAAGTTGTAATTTCTGCTGTAAAGTGCAGGAATCAATACTATGACCCGAAAATATTATATTTTTCGGGTGGGCGATAATAGGGAACATTAGGCGATAATGCAAGAAAGTTGTAATATCTGCTGTAAAGTGCAGGAATTAATACTATGTCCCGAAATTGTGGTAAATATGATATTTTTCGGATGGACGATAATAGGAAGCATTGGGCGATAGTAAGGAACATAGTGAAAACATTTCTTTTGTTAATGTAACCGTTTTAAATGTTAGTTACGGGTGCCTCCGATCATTTTTAAGTGGACGATAATGCAAGAAACTTGCAATTTCTTATTTAAAAGTGTAGGAATCAATTATGTAACTCTAGAAATATGATAAATATGATATTTTTGCGGGTGGGCGATAATAAGGAACATAGTGCAAAACATTTCCTTTGTTAATTTAACCGTTTTAAATTTTAGTTATGGATATCTTTGATGATTTGTAAGTGGGCGGTAATGCAAGGAAATTGTAATATCTTCTGTAAAAGTACAGAAATCAATTCTGTGACCCGAAAATAAGAGAAATATGATATTTTTCGGGTGGGCGATAATAGGGCACATTGGGTGATAATAGGGAACATAGTGCAAATCATTTCTTGTGGTGATGTAACCGCTTTGAATATTAGTTATTGGTGTCTCCGATCAATTTTAAGTGGGCGATAATGCAAGAAAGATGTAATTTGTGCAGAAGTGCAGAAATCAATTCTCTGACCGTAAAATATTATATTTTTCGGGTGGGCGGTAAGATGGTATCATTAATAGATGGTGAATACTGGCCACCGCAAAATTTCAAAGCTCAAGGAAACACTGCCAAACATCAAAACCTTGTCAAACTCTTAACGTTGCACATGTTTGTGTCATAGTTACTGTACCAAATGTTGCGATGCTACTGTAAATACTGGTGAGTACTATCCCGGACAAAACTTCAAAGTAACAAGTGACTGAGACACGATTCCGTCAATAGCCTCCTTTTCATTTTTCCCACGCCAATTAGAATTAATTAGGGTCCACATGTTTTTAACGAAACCCTCGCTTTGAAGTTTCCCAGGGCATTTGGAATACGCCTCTCAGCGTAGACTATCCAGGGTTTGGGCATCCCTCACCCAATCATTTATTGATTTTTAATTAAGCAGTGGCCTAGTAACACCCTGGATACGGTGTTGCAAAAGCTGTATGCACATTTAAATAATCGTTTGCAACTAGAGGCTCGAAATAATGCATACAAGAAAGGACGTTATGAAATTTTGGAGTTCCACTTCTTTTTGAATTTAAAAACAAATTCCTGTTTTTACATATATATTTTTGTTTAACAAATATCGTACCGTGTTCTGGATAGGGTGTTCCAAAATTGTATCCACGTTTTAATACTCACTTGAAACACAGGCCCAAGATAAGTAATAAAAGAAAGGACTTTATTTTAATTTCTACATTTGACTTCTGTTTGAATTTAATATCAAATTGGAGTCAAATTCCTGTGTCTGCATTTTTTCCATTTATTACAAATATTCAGACATTTTCATTATTTCAGCATAATTTATTATAAAAAAATTCATCCAGATCAGACTGTCTTTCCATTTTCCAAGAGACACAAGACTGAATCCTTAACTGGGCCACTGTCATTTGACAGTCTTGTTTAGCAGTTAGCATAATTTTTTTCCACTGTTAAATATGCAGGTTTTCGCACCAGATGTCGTGGTTTGGACTGTGTACAGCATCGTGATAGGCGCGTTCTTCGTAGTCACCAAAGCGTTCAATCATAGACTCCATTACATGTTTGATACAAGTGAGATGATCGAAGAGGCCTCGAGTGACGAGGCCAGCGACGAGGCTTTTGAAAAAACCGAGGAAGTGAAGCCAAACGAAGGCGACAGTAAACAACAAGGCACTGGGTGAGAAATGTTAACTATTATTGGTAGAATATATTACACACATGATGCGGTCCATTGATCTCATTTCTCAGTGGTTTATGCTGAAGTTAATTCTGGAACCTTCTGGTGGTCTGTATGTTCGCAGATAGTAGCGAATATTCTTTCCTATGGATATCTCACATCATACTTTGCCAAGCATGCATGGGCCTTGTCACTGTAATTCTGCCCTTTTAGGGAGACGAGCGAGCATGGCATTGAGATGCGAGTGCTGAGTAACCAAAAACCGCAGATGAGTATGACGCCGCCCGTCCAGTGCAGCTCGCGTAACTCGATGTGCGAGGGCAGTGGGCGGAAGAGCGTCCGCGCGAGCGCGTTGCCTGCCGACTCCATGGAATACATCAACAAGATCCTCAGCAAGAAGAAAGATGACTGCGATCAATCGGGCACGGGCAGCAGACACGGTAGGATCTATCGTCTATTATCACTACAACTATATTCTCTTGCATGTAGGATGTGTGTTCAAGTTATTTAATTCTATCTGCATAATCTGCATATTACCCTCATAACTATATTAAAATTGTTGTGTGGCAATTATAAGAGCCTAGAAAGATAACAGAAAAGCTGTCCTACAGCCTGTGCAGGAGGCTTGTTCTACCGGTTTTAGAAGCTTTCGGGGGAACTTTTTTGCACCTGTCCTCACGCTCGAGTGGTTTGTGTCATAACATGTCAACACCTGTTGTAATTTGTTGCGCGTAAAGTATCTGATTGTATGACCTCATGTCAGTTAGTAAAATAAGAAAATATCTTCCTCGTCAGGCAGCACAAGTTTTAGTACAAGCAATGGTTTTATCTCGCCTAGATTATTGTAATTCTTCTTTAGTTTGTATTTCAAAAAATCTCCTGCGTAAACGTGAAAGGGTTCAGCATTACGCTGCACGTGTTATTTGTAAAGCTGGCTGCCAGCAGTCTTCCCCACTACTTATGTTCAATCTGCACTGGCTTCCAGTACAATTTCACATTAAATATAACGTTCTAGTTAGCGTTTTTAAATGTATCCACGGTGAATCACCAACGTACCTGTCGAATCGAGTCAGTGTAAAACCAATTATTAGAAACCTTCGATTTGCTTCTGGTACACCGAAGTCGAACGTGTACAAAATGATAAACGAGCTTTTTGTAATGCAGGTCCCGATTATGGGAAGTAATTGTCCGAAAATGTGAGGGGTGCGTCTGGTGATGCAAATTTTAGGAAATATTAAAAACGTATATATTTAGAGTGGCTTTTAATTTATAATCATAGTACACTTTTTTGGGATATAAAAGTAGTCTTTTCTGGACCTTTTTTTTTTTTTGTTACTAGTTTTAATGTTTAAAATTTGTAAATTAATGCTATTGTTTTATGCAACTCATTTTGGTTACTAAATTTGCATTGTAAACCCCTTCGAACTTACAATGCTGTACAAATCTTTTTATAATAATAATAATAATAATAATAATATTCTGCTGCATACATCTGTCTTCAGATGTCACAGCTGATGTGCACTTCCGGGACTCTCACGACAGCATCATCGGAGGCGCCACGGCCATGTCTGTTGCTTCCGCGCGGAGTATCAGCAGCGCTAGTACAGGTCATTATTCAGGCGGAGCTGCTCTAATCTCTAATCTCACTACTTCTATCCATCGTCTTTTCCAAATCGCAACATTGAATCTGATTGTAATTTAGTTTTGGTCGGTACCACAGATCAGCGTCTTTGACACAGCGCTGAGTAGATGTTGGATAAGCAACGCCGTGTTGACCTGGCCTTTGCTCGCAGAAAACCCACTTCCGCGTTATTAAATCTGATTGTAATTTGGTCATGATGACGTGGGCGACCATAGATTAACGCCTACTCAACGTCTCAAACATTCATTGAACATACGGCTGACAAAAAAAAAACGGCGTTCATTTTCGTTCCTGAAAATTCAACTTTTTCTGACGCCCAGTTAACGTTTCTGACCGTGGTTCAATATATTTCGGTTAATGGACGATTTATGCAGACGCCGAAACACAGACAGAATTGTCCGGATCAAAATAAAATAACCATAGCTATGTTAACACTCACAGTAAAGTGAAGCCTGTTACGGGTAATGACTGGTCACTTTGAAAACTGCCGAAAGTCAAAACATCAAGTATTGGATATTCAGAAGTACTCCAGTTTTTACCACCTACTTTTGAAATATATTCCTGAAAATATACTTCATGTATATCGTGTGTTACCCAGTGACCCTAAGGGACGGAGCGATGAATACTATTCCTTATGACTGTCACTGTCCAGACGGTGATGTTATTGATATTTTCGCGACGTCTACATGCCAATCTCCCGACGTCTAAATAAGCCGGCAGGTAGACGTGAAGTTGACGGCTGGAACCCTCCCCCTACCCCCCTCCCCCTTATCTATGCAACTGCAGAAAAAAGGCCACCTCTGTGAAAAAAAAAATTTGGCTCAAATTCCGGCCCAAGTGAAAATTTAAAAAAATTAGGAAAAAATGACTTGGTCTTCAGTTGGTTGGGTTTTTTTTTTTTTTCATTTCGCTGGTGTAGTGCCTGGTGGAGTTTTGGTCATTTTTGCCATTCCCGTATTTTTGCCATTTAGGTTTCCATAATCATCGAAATCCGACGTTGATGAAACGTTCCAATGTTTACTGGAATGAGTAAATTATAATAACGTCATAAATGTTGATGCGACATTACATGTATCTTGCACCAAATGGACTGATCGTTCTTCGCGTGTTTAATTTGAGCGAGTTAAGGAAACTTAAAAAAAAGAGATAAATAGCCAAAATGTAGCGAGTCCCAGTGGATCGGGTGTGGCTTAATTGAGGTATACATGGCAGCAGGTCTAGTTCACGCCGGGTGTGGGGTGTAATTAGCCTTGCTAGCTTGGGGGACTATTTGCCCAGATTCCCGTCGCTGGTACAAAAACTAGTACCAAGAAGTTTGTTTTACGGTTGTTCGTCATGCCGTTTATATGTCTTTCGAAGTTATCACTTAGAACTCTCTTAACAATTTGTGAACAAACAGAATAAAAAAGCAGTCAGTTGTTTTCTATTTCTTTACAGGCGTTCCTGTTTCAAGCTGTTTAGAAATGCTGGAAGAGGGATCGCCTAAAGTCCTGTCGTTAGACGCGTCGCCGAATACCAGTCCCGGTGAGACGTTTAGTTTTCTAATTGTCTGCTGAATTATTTTCCTTTTCTGTGTGGTAATGTCTTATCCTTGGGGTTTTGTTTGGTATTTATAAATGGTCGCATTATAGGTGTGATTTCGCTTCGATAAATAAGAAATAAAGATATTAACAATTAAAAATGATTCAGAAATGTAACCCTGCCCATAAGAAATAATAATAAAATAAATTAAAAAGAAAAAAAGCGAACAAATAAAATAAAAAGTTTCGATTTAATTCATTGGGTTAACCCATGGGTATGTTGCAAGACTGACGCTGTTGGAAAGGGAAAAATAATTGGGTGTTGTTTATTTTTATTTCGAAGTAGCGTTTAGTTGGGATTATGCGAGTTAAAGTGTCAAGGGTGACTAAGTAACTCTTTGATATGAACCTTCATCTGGCCTTGTACGCCGGGGTAGGGGCCCACTTGGTCGATATTACGAGATGCAATGAGAGACTTACGCAAACGTATGTGTAATGACGCGCAATGAAAATATTCATGACGCACTCAAATTCAGGTTGTTTCGCAGCAAACTGTCGTCATAATAATTGCCTGAGAAGTATCCAGACTCTCGGCGTGTGGATGTGGATTGAGAGGGTGGGGAGTGGGAAAGGTTACATTTACATTATATAGGCTGAAGCATTTATTCTAACTATAGTATATTTTTCACATAAAATCCAAGTGCCCCCTCCCCCGCCTGCCACGGTCCTCCAACCTTTCACAAATCCTATGTTCAGCGAGGATCGAGGATTTTATGAAATTGATGTTTGGCCTGATAACATAATTTCAATAGTTAAGTCGGAGTATACTTAACAAAGCACCCCCCTCCGTCCTAGAGAAAAATTTAAACAAAGAAAGAAAAGGAATTAATCAGAAAATTTCAGAACCTTAACTTATTACCTTAATCCTGGTTTAGCGCACTTCGGAATCAGGGTTAAATTTTTGGGGTTAACCCATTGGGCTAACCTGCAGCTGACTTTCGTGAATTTGTCGTAAGTTAACCCAAAGGGTTGAAGGTTTTTAAACCTCGACTTTAACTTTCGTGAATTTGTCATAAGTTAACCAAAAGGTTTGAAGTTTTTTAAACCTCGACTTTAACTTTTTTATCAAGTTATGGATTAACCAGTGGGTTAACTTTTGTGAATACGGCGGCTGGCCGAGTTGGTTTTTTTTTTCTAAAGCAGAATATCTAGGAATCATATATAGAGTTTCTTTTTTTGCTGTGTTTGTTTCCTTCTTACCGCGTTGTATTTTCTAAACACTTATTACCTTGGACCGTACTAAAGCCCGATGTTTTGAAACAGGTGCGCTCTGTTGCAGGTATGTCGAAACGAAGCCCTAACACAACTGGTGGTAAAAACAGAAGGCGTAGAGTGAAAAATAAAGAAGCACTGAATGGAGAGGAAGCAAATCTCTCGGTCTTTACAGACAAGGAAGTGATTCCTTTGCAAACGTTCAGTAAAACAGAAAACAGACTATCTTCGTCTGAAACCGGTGACTCTGTTTTCCCTGAAGCGACAGTGGACAGTTCAGTATTTTACGATGAAAATGAGGAGCCACAGTCACCTCCTTCAAAACTAACCAAGTACCGCAAGTTTCGCAAGGCGGTAAGGCGGAATAAATCCTCCACAATCGAAGGTAGACCCGAGCGAAAACCGCCATATACGTTAGATCCGCGTGAACCACAGGATTCCAGTCCTCCGCAGTCTCCAGGCGCTGCTTGCGCTCACTCTCCCTGCAGCAGCAGTCACCAATCCCCGCGCGCCAGCGCTCATTATTCTCCACGCCAGAGTAGAACCGCATCTCCCCGATTCACTGATAAATATTCTGAATCGGATGAAAGGGTTTCTCAAATTGAAAAAGATACAGGCGAGGCTATTAGATTCGCGGATGATTCACAAACTGTAACTCCAGTTGAAAGCCCTACGCTAGAACTGTCATCACCAAGCTCATACAAAGAAACTAGTCCAGAGTATGAAATTGACGTATTTGATTTAGATAAAGTTCCTTTCCAAAGATCTAAAAGTGCTCGTAGTTTTTCAGGCAAGGAAGGCAAATCAGTGTGTGATCCAACAGATGTAGAAAATCCTGCTTTTAATCGCAATGCACACGGCAGTCGCTCCTTAGAGATTGATCGCCACAGCCACACGCATGCGCAGATTGCTGTTCGTCGGCGGAAACTGTCCCAAGATGCGCTGTCGTTGCGTTGCAAAGTATTGCCCGCGGATGTGAATTACAGCGGCGTTACCGAGAACTTGGATGAGAAACTACCTTCCGTCATGAAGTTTCCGCACAACGACGATGAAGCGTCAGTGCAGGATAACTCAATAAGCGGTGCTGCGGAAGGTGTGGAAGGAAGTGGGCCTCAGGATGGGACCTGGCCCCGGAATTATTTGGGCAGGTCTCAGCAAAGCTCTGTGGTCATAGACATACCAGCAACGCCACCAATGACATCACGCGAAGCTGCTCGCGTCACCTTCCGAGACTATTCACCAGGTAGCTTGTCTGTAATTGTGGACCGTTTATCTTAAACAGTATTCAAATCATTTCACAATTGGCTGTAGTTGAATTTTTTTGACGGGATATTTTTTGCATTGTACCTTTTAGAGATGGCCATCTCCTCTCAACTAGTCACCCAAAATAAATAAATAAATAAACAAATTAAATAAATAACAAGTTATAGAGTGTTTTGAGATTTTTTAGGTGGCTTTAAGAATGCAGGATCAAAAATAATAATTGTCGCAGCAGTATTGTGCGCAAGGTGACTGCCCACTTGGCCTACGACCCAGAAGGCCTACGATTTGTTTTTACCCAGAAGGCCTACGATTTGTTTTTACCCAGGCCTACGATTTGTTTTTACCCAGAAGTCTACGATTTGTTTTACCCAGAAGGCCTACGATTTCTTTACCCACAATTTATTACTATTACAAGATGATTGCCCCCTATTTAATCATTCCAGAGAATAGCATTAGCCCCCGGACAGTAGCCAGTAGTATGATTCAGTAGGTGGTAATGTCAGTTGATTGCATTTAGAATGTCCTGTAGTCGTACAATGTAATATAGTTGCAATTAAAATGTTTTGTGATCCTGCAATGAAAGGGCGATTGACTTGTCATTTGATTACATAAAAGAAACTAATTGGCATCAACAACTTTTATTGATATGTCAGTTGATTACATAAAAGAAATTCAGTGGAACCTAAAACGTATATTGGTTAAGAAAAATACACCGAGGACTTCTGGGTAAAAAGTGTAGGCCTTCTTGGTAGAAAAATCGTAGGCCTGGGTAAAAAAAATCGTAGGCCTTCTGGGTAGAAAAAGTGTAGGCCTTCTGGGCCGTAGGCCAAGTGGGTTGCAGTCGTGCGCAATGGTTAAAAAAAAAACAAAAAAACAAGGGCAGGAGTTGATTAACAACGTTGCAGATGAGCCACGTATAGAAGCTGGCGTGAAGAAGTCACAGTCAGAACGACTGACGGTTGCCCCGTCGCCCGCCCCGTCACTGCAGTCCAGCAATGTCGGCTTGGATTGGCTCTTTTCCACAGACTCGGATTCACCCTCAAGCAGTATGTAATGAAATAAATCAAATACGTATCAATGCCTCAGTCGCTCACTTCATGATCACTTAATGACTCATTTTCTCTTTGTGACTTGTATTCTCTTTATGACTCATTTTCTCTTTGTGACGTATATTGACTTTATGAATCATTTTATGAATCATTACTCCACATATCAAGATAACCAGGTCAGATTTGCATAGCACCGACTTTGTTTACAAATACTGCATAATTGCACTAGATAAAATAAGCACATTTTTTAATTAAAAAAAGATTAAAGTACAGTAATAAGATATGAATCTAGCCAAAAAAAAAAAAAAAAAAGAATCGAGCTATTAATATTTTTTTTCTCGCAGTAACACCACCGAGTGAGGTAAGCGTGGCTTCGTCCACCACGCTAACCAACGAAGAGCTTGACAGTCCGGGCCCCTACCCGCCCACACCCATGCTGCCGCCGCCTCCCTACCGTGCCGATGGCGACGAGGACGAAGGCGGACCGCTGGCCGCCCGCCCCAGTCGCTCCAAGAGCCTCGAGTGCAAGTCCTCTCTGGTGCAGCGCTCCAAGCACAAGCGAAGCTCGTCCATGGAATCCTCACGCCCCCTCACACCCATGCCGCATAAGAAACTGTTTAGGGTGGTGGACCCTGACAACGCGGAATTAGAGCGCCAAAGAGCTCAAGGCGCTATCCCCAAGCGGAGACCGGTCGTGGCCGCGCCGTCAGAGAGGTCCGACACTGATGATCCGCGTGAGTTGTCTTTCATAAGAAACTTGGCTTTTAACAGTTGAACCAGAGAGTACTGTGAATCATTTGGTACTGAGCAGTCTTTTCTTTCGACTTCCTAATATCAGTTCTTTTCTGAAAGTTTTGCTTTTTGTTTGGAATCCTACATAAGGCACAGCTTCAGATTCTTTGCAATGATGACTCATCCACGAGGCCAGTATGAAGATGGTGCACCTGTGGCCAAAACATTTTTTTTTTTCAACGCGCTAGTGTCTCGTTACTTACAGTTTTATAGCGCGGACAAAAACTTACTTGAACGCATCGTGAGTGCACTAAATCTTAAGCTCTACCAAGGAGCATTTTTGTGCTTACGTGTTCCAATGAACGCGTGGGTCAAGATTTTCTCACTTTCTTTCCCGCGTTGCTTTTTATATTCTAGAAAAGGAGGAGTGTTATGTGTACTTTGAATCAGCGGACACAGTACGAAACAACAACATACGGGAAATGCTATGTAGCTGTCTTAATACCCGCTTTGTTTACGGTACAGACACTAGTTAAGACAGGTGCCAGTTTATAAATGAGCGGCGCAACATTAATTTTGCAGAACTATTTACAAACTTGTCAGGTTTGATAGTTTGTGACAGCAATTACTCTGTGTAATCAGTTTAGCATCATTGACCTTGAGTCTTTAATAACAAAATGCTTATACTTCTTACAGCTAGATGGCGGGGCGAAGGGGGGTGCACATTACATTGTTACACTTAAAATAATTAAATTTAAAAAAAAAAATCAATTGACTTAAATACTAGGCGACCGAATGACTAAATAAAGGACCATTGCGCAAACCAGAACCATGGTGAAAGTCACACTTCGACCAGTTTTCGTTTCAGATCCCAGTGGCAAGTTTAACTTGTGGAAGTGGGGTTTTCGTTTGTTGGCTGTGGCAGATTTTCCCGTAGAGAGTTGTAGGTGTATTGTAGTTAAGCAAGTTTCGGTTTGAGGTAGCTCCAGTTGACTTGAAAGTAAGGTTCGCAGTCGAGCCCCGACCGAATGTCTGACGGAAGATATCGAACCACGAACCCAAACTTGGTCTTAAGCCAGGTTTCAAACCCAGCCTAGACAGGGTTTTGTCAGTTTAAACAGACATAGAAGATCACACATGAATGTGATCTGGACCGAGGGTGTGAAATTCACAGTGGTCTGAAACCCAGTCTTAACCGCGGTCAAGACTGAGTTTGCTCCAAATCAGGTCTAAACTTAAGTTGTGAAATCGGCCCCTTGTGTCCGAAATTTCTCAGCCGCTGAACATCGGAAAAAGTTGAAACTTGGTGGCATTCTTTTAAATTTGTCGCGAGTAGAACGAACGAGTGCGGCGTATGACGTCATCACGTGAAATATGTACATATCGTGAACAAGATCTTGTGTGCAAAATCCCTCGATAACGGAAAGTCGTCTCGACTTCAAATTTTACATGGGTATTCCTTCGGTCAAACGGTTCTTTAAATTTGTGAAGGAAAATTATGAAATGTTCAACAAAATGCTTAACGTGGAATGTTAAGTCATCTTTTGAAAAAAAAAAAATTTTTGGTGATCCTCCAAAAGCTCGTCAAATGTACGGGAGGGATGGGTGTTGAGAATTATTTTGGATGCCAATTTTCGACATGCTCCCCCCTCCCCCTCCCCCAAGAATTTCGATCACATTGTGTTCAAAGTTGTTCGAATGTACTCGGACGGTTCTCTCTTCAAAAATAACTTTGTTTTGCAATTCGCCAAAAATTTCTTTTTTAAATGTTTCTTGTAGCTAAGTTTTAAAATGCTTAATTCCTTTCAAATTTTGTACAAATGTTTTCTATGATGATTTGCCAAAAAACTGGCCAAGTGGCGCCATCTTAAAATTTTTATTTTTGTTTGCCAGTTTTAAAAATGCTTCTTGTCCCACCATTTTGGCCGGATTCCTTTCAATTTTTTTTACAAATGTTTTATAGGAAGTCCTTTAAAATTTGTATCGGTGGCCATGTCTTGAAAAATTACATTTTTGACGATTCGCCCAAAATTTTCCAAATGGCACTACTTTTATTTTAGCCGATTTTCACAATGCTTCTCCGGCAATTTTGACCGGATTAAAATTTGTACGAGTGTTCCTTGGATGGTGCCGTCTTGAAAAATTACTTTTTTTTGCGATTCGCCAAAAATTGCCAAATGGTGCTAATTTGAATTTTTTGTCAGCCGGTTTTTTAAATACTTCTTTTTTAGTTATCAAGTTTTAGTTTTAGTTATCAAGTTCTTCAAGATAGTTCTTCTGCAGTTAATTTTAGTCAGGTTGCTTTCATTTTTTAAGTAGTCCATGGTTGGGGCTTCCTTAAAATTTAATTGAAAAGGAAAACTCCATGTTCTGCAACGGCAAACTAACATGAATAACACACTGGAGAACATCACCGGGGGAGGGAGAAACTGGCCAGGTGGAGGGGTTGTATAGCAGGGTAGGATATACTGCTAAAACGAGGGTAGCCGGTCCGAAACGGCTTGTCGCATTGGAAAACTCGAGCCCAGCAAAACATGCGAGCCCCGATCCGAAAATTTTGGCAGAATTGCGAACCCTACTTGAATGCATTATTTAGTCCAGGAGATCCATGTGATCTCGAACTTCCTCCTATTTAAAACACCTTTCAGATTCCGATGTTTTCGCGTTGCCTAACGGTAAAGATTGTTGAATATGTCGTAATTATCTCCCGTGAAACGGAGGGATATAGTTATGAGCTGGTCCGTCCGTCTGGACGTCTATCTGTCTGTCCACAAGAAGTACTAAGTTTTGTCTGGCCGACTTCTCATAGAAGGGTATGTTATAGGAACCTGAAACCTTGCTTGGTGAAAATATATATATTGAAGTTGTGCAACGTGGCATTTTTGTCAAAATCGGCCCAAAATTGACGTCGTGGGAATTGTCAAAAATGGTGGATTTTTGGCTTGAACTTAGCCGTGAGACAATGTTTAGTCCGGCCAACTTCTCATAGAAGTGATTGTCATAAGAACCTGAAACCTTGCATGGTGACAATATATATATTGAAGATGTGCAACGTGGCATTATTTTCAACATCGGCCAAAAATTAACGTCGTGGGAAATTGTCTAATATGAGGAATTTGTGGCTTGAACTTAGCCGTAAGACGATGTTTTGTCCAGCCGACTTCTCATAGAAGTGATTGTCATAGGAAGCTGAAACCTTGTAACGTGACTTGACCTCATTTTACTTTTACTGATTCACGGGGGATCCTGCCTTACTGAGGCTCTAGTTTTCAAATATCGCTGAAGAGGATTTATTGTCTAGGTAAATTCGAGACAAACAGGGTTTTAAAATGGCATTTGAATAGTTAATGTGTAAAAAAAAAACTTTCTTGTGATGGTCCTTTGTTGTGCCTGTTTAAGACTGTTATTGTATTAAACTCATGATCGTATCAATTCATCATAGATCAACATATATTCCTTGAATTTTTAAACTGGAAGATAAAACTGGATCGCACTTCATAATCAAGCTTTTTTGAAAGTAAATGCATAAATGTATTACTTCGCTGTATGAATAGAAAAGGCGTGCTTGTGACATGAGGCTATTGCTGTAGTCGTTAGCGTCTGTAGCAGCGACTTGTCATGTTATAGATGGGCCCGGGCGGCTGTCCCCAGACATTACAGAGACGGTTGAGCTTAGCAGACGACTTCTGCAAATTCTTGATGAGACACATGGCAGTGTTGTGGAGCAAGAGCTGCTCAAGCTTCGCGAGGAACTAAGGAACAAGAGTAAGTGTAGCAATTGTGACTTAGGAACAAGAGTAAGTGTGGCCATTGTGACTTAGGAACAAGAGTAATTGTAGCCATTGTGACTTAGGAACAAAATTAAGTGTAGCCATTGTGACCTTATAACAAGACTAAATGTGGCTATTGTGACTTAGGAACAAAATTAAGTGTAGCCATTGTGACCTTATAACAAGACTAAATGTGGCTATTGTGACTTTGGAACAAGAGTAAGTGCTACGATTGTGACTTAGGAACAAGGGTAAGTGTAGCCATTGTGACTTAGGAACAAAGCAAGTATAGTTGTTGTGACTTAGGAACAAGGGTAAGTGTAGCCATTGTGACTTAGGAACAAAGTAAGTATAGTTGTTGTGACTTAGGAACAAGAGTAAGTGCAGCCATTGTGACTTAGGAACAAAGTAAGTATAGTTGTTGTGACTTAGGAACAAGAGTAAGTGCAGCCATTGTGATACTGGTGCACCGCGGGAGGTCAGACACGCTGACGTGCCAAGTTTACCAGTGTGGAGGTTTTTGATCAACAATCGAAACGATGATTGGAATGCCAAATGCGTTTTTATCCAGCGAATCAATGCTTGAGACAGTTCAGGTTGATTCCTGAGAATGTCAGACCTCCCAAATTTTGTGTAAATTTACTTAATGTCGTGATGAAAAACTCCGATTTTTGTAACAGAAAGTCACAGATTTGAACAAAAGCCCAGTCTTAAATACAGGAGAAAGTTTTGTGCAGTTTTTGTGAAAGTTAAGCGAACAAAATAAAAGCAGCTGGGTAAATTGTTTTAATGGTTTCGTTTAAGAATCGCAGTTAGAGAGCACGCTGAATCAAGGAGAAAGTATTGATCCCAGGCACTACCCGGGATCTAGCAAAAGGGACAGGAGATCCAGGCCTAGGGAAGGTAAAAGTGCTTCCGTGTGGCCGAAAGCTTATTGGAGCTGTTTGCACGCAGTCTGTAATCGCATCGCTTCTGATGTCCAAATGTATATCCTTTGGCTGAATGTGCGAAAAACGGTTTTTGGCAATTACAGACAAAAAGAGTCTATTACTTTTCGCATTTTCATTAAAATATTGAAACAAAATCTCTTTCTTTTCTTTTCTGTCATTCTTCCTTTCATTGTTAAAATCTGTCTTTTTTATTTTTTTTTTTAAATTTATTTTGTGTTCTAAAATATTGATAAGTTGTTAATTGTAGTAGAAAAACGCGAGCGCAAGTCTAAGACAAAGACCAGCCGCCGGTCGGCGCAGGCCGACGGCGCGGACGCGGGTGCCTCGGCAGCGGCCGATGCGGAGAAGGCAGGCAGCAGCCGAGAGTCGTCGGCGAGCAATCACAACGAGAACTCCACGCTGCTGTGTGGCAGGGACCTGCAGCTTCCGGACGCCAGCGGGCACAGCGCCCGGGAAAGCAGGAGGTCGGTTGTCCAAGGTTTTGCTTCTTGCATAAATATATCTTTATAAGGTCTGCTTTTTATCTGAAGGTCTAAATGTCTTTATTAGTTCATGTCTGGCGAGCAGTCGTTTTTTGCCTGAAATATAAATCGTGTCATTTTACCCGAAGTGGGGAAGTTTGTAAATTGTTTAAATCAATGTTTTCAATCGGAAGAACTTAAAAACTTTCTATTTATCTGTTTTTTTGTTTGTTTTTTTTTTGTTTTTGTTTTTTTTTATTTGAAAAGAGGGCGCAGGCGACACAGCAGTCGGAGTTCACGTAAGACGAGCGACTCCCGGTCTGACGCCGGGAGCGCCGCCCCCACCGATATGCTGCAGTCTGTGCTGGCTGCTGAAGAAAACAAGCACATTGCCAAGTCCCATAATGATACGACAGAGGGAGCTGTGCATTGTTTCCAGGATGAATATGGTTTGTGTTTCCATATCCATTGGTAGTAAGACTAACATTTATATTCTGATCTGTTAAGTGATTTATATGAATTAATTTACAGGTAGTATTGCAGGTCAAATAAAATTTAAATATTATTATTTATAGATGTGTATTTATTCTATTTACCTTAATTATTTTTGGCGGATAATTTCAGGTTATTTGGAATAAAGAGTAGCAAATGGTACAATTCATTTTCTCCTTTCATTAAAGCGAAAAAATTCTGTAGTTTGGCTTTATCTCAACCAGGGAATTGGTTCACGTACACCTTTGGTGAAGGCTCCACTGGCGTGGCTTCGACATTTCTCAACGCCGCAGAAGTCGAAAAGCTGAACAAGTTAAACCAGGACAAATGGGAATCGAGTTCGGACTCGACCGTAATCGTAGACGCACCCGACGTCACGCGGTCCGAGTACGTGCGCCGCGAGAGCGTGCGGCCGAGCTTGTTTGGCCTGGAAAGTACAAGCCGCTCGCCCAGGCAGGCGCTGCAGGCGTACATGGAGGAGCTCATGGAATCGGGGGTCAGGCCGGGGCATTCAGGCTCGTCAACTACAAGGCGAGTGGTGCTTCTTTCAGAAAATCTCCATACTTGATCCGATCAGTATCCCAGATCAGTTCTTATGAAGATTTCGTATTTCAATTGGGATTTATCTTAATGTTTTCTAAAAAAACTTTAACTTAAGGTGTTCTAAAAAAAAAAAAAAGAAGACAAAAATACTTTTGATTAGCTTGTGTAAATGTCTGCATTTCTTTAAACTATCAGTTGTTAGTGTACTAGTTTAGAGCGACAATTGTTTAAGGAACACTATTTTTAGGGCATTTGCCTGGAGTTTTTTTTTTTTTTTTTTTTTTTTTTTTTTTTTTTTTTGCAAACGTTCGTATTTTATCTGAAAGCATAACTGTGGTAAAGTTCTTGATGGACATCTGATGCCAATTTCGAGACACAGATAAGGCGATAATTGTGGGACACATGACACGATGGACTGTCTCGTCACTTTGTGTTGTAGTTCTCACACGCATGATTTGGACAGATTAGAGCCAAAGCCAAAGTTTCACTACAAGTTTTATCTCGTTCCATGGACTTTCATAAAAGTGCGATTTGATCGTTTAGCACTCATGGCGCTGCTAGATAAGTAAGTGTTTTATATTTGTTACAGTGTTATATATGTCACATAAATAAACTACAAGCTGAGTAAGATTCATTAAAAAAAAAACTGTTAAAATAAACAAATTTAGTTTATTATTGAATAAACAAAACGAGCAATCAAACTGAATCATCGACAAAGTTTATTGCATAAACGAATTGTTCTCTGTGGTATCAGTGCAGTCTTGATTTGCCTTACAGGAACAACCTGGTGGAGAACTTGTTTTCTGTGATACTCGCATTAGCTATTGGCATCTTAGGCGGTGTGATATTGTCCCATCAGTTTTACAGAGATTTCTTTACTTTTCTCTTCTGCTTTGTCATGGCCAGCTGTCAGTATTCACTACTCAAAGTAAGCAACCCTGCTCGTTCAACTGACAGTAACTTATTTAATTAATTAGAAGTTCAGTTATTCATAATACTAAACATAAGTCAATAAAATACTAAAATACTACTCAGTGATGACATGTTACAAAATAAGTAAATACACAAAGATTAAGTGCTGTAGTGATGCGCGACGTATTGTCTTTGCAGAGCGTTCAGCCCGACGCGGCCTCTCCTATGCACGTAAGGGTCCTTCCACTATACAGTTTTGCGTACTTTGTTTTATGTATTGATTTATTTTATTTAAACTATTTTCAGTAATTGTCTTAATTAAAATAAAGGACGGTTTTAATTTCAGCGTATTTCATTAGAGAAAATGAACGTCCTTCCTTTAGTATGGATTAAAATTAAGTAAATTTGGATTTATAAAAATATGTGAATATGGCGTCTTGATTTCAGGGTTATAACCGCATTATTGTGTTCAGTCGAGCGTTTTACTTTTGCTTGTGTGCGTCTTTGGTGCTGGCGCTGCACTACGCCAGCGAGGCTTTCACCAGCACGTCGTTTACACTCTACGGCCTGCCCTTCACATCCCAGGCAGCGCTCGTCTTCGCTCGAGATCTAGTCAAGGGTCAGTGTAAAAGTGATGAATTGCTCTTACCGCTCGAGACAGGTTCTTACACCAATTTGGCGAGAAGTAAAACGTCTCTGAACAGTGCTAAATTTACGTTCTGAAAGTCACTTTCCTAGTTTTGCAGATATGAAGATTTCATTGAAACGTGGTTAAAAAATAGTGCAGTGCGATATGCTCTTTATATGTGAGTCATTGGCTAGGCTTGGTCAGTTGTCAAAGCATGCCGCTTTGCTGCTTGAAAAATTTTAAGTTCATTTCTGATTTGGAGAACCGAATCTAATGTCGTCACAATTCTCACTGAATTTCACTACTAGTCGCTAAACTTATTGGTTATTTAGGACATTATATTTCTGTGCATTGACACTATGTGCTTAGTTTTCCTTACTTCACAAATTCACTAAGCATTCAGGGAACTTGCGTGGTGAAGCACCATGAATTTCAGGAAATACGCGCATTCCCTGATTACACGAATTTCCTGTAACATACCATCTGTCCAAGTTCTAGTTAAGTTCAACATGCTGTAGAGACGACGCTCTAAGTTGTCACCAAAAGCTAGAGTGAGTAGGGTCGGCGTCATGCTAGTTCTATGGGAGGGGCGGGCGTGACAAGTACTATCTCATAGCTTCGTTGTGTGTTGCAGTCTTTCTCCTGTGGTTCCCTGTGATATTTACCATTGGTTTGCTGCCACAGATCAACACCTTCCTCATCTATGTCATGGAACAAGTAGAGATACACGTGTTTGGTGGCCATGGTAAGAAGTTCGACTTATTAGCTGTTGATGCTTCAAGCTGTAATGTATTGAGATAATTGTCCTTAAAAATCTTAACATGCCCGATGCTTCTGTCAGGTGTAGGAATTTGCAAAGTTGGCCTTCCTGAATTCATTCAGTGAAAAGTTACTTTTTGCTGCTGGGGGCCGGGGGGGGGGGGGTGGGAGGGGGGGGGGGGGTCACGAAGCTAGATACGAGTGTCAGAAAAGTTTGTGGATATGCTTAAAAGCCCACGAGTTGTTCTTGAATGGTGATGCTGTTTGGTGTTGCAAAACTGACCAACAGAACAGGAATCGCAGTGTATCCTTTGTTCTACACAGCAATGAGTTTAATATCTTTGCTTATTCTTGTCGTGGCCTGTGTTACAGCAACGACGAGCCTTGTGAGTGCCATGTTTTCCGTGTGTCGGAGCACACTGGCAGCAGTTCTCCTATACGGCTTCTGTTATGCGGGCATTACAGTAAGTACTCTCGCTGCATACGCACGTTTGTCGCTGCTAAAACAACGCTATCCTCGCCACACTTTCTTCTATAAATTTTAAGGAAATTGAAATTTAAATAAATAAATAAATAAATAAATAGACAATCAAAATGCTCATGCTTGCGAAATATGCAGGCCGATGGAATTTGAAACGCGATGTATTACAATGTAGTTAAAATCTTTTTTTAAAACTATGTTTATATAAAATAATGGTTTTTATTTAAAACGTTTTCAGGAGCCGTACAAGCCTGAAGAGGCGAACACGTCACAGCATGTGATCTTTTCTGTCTTCTGTGGTCTAATCGTGCCCTTATCATACCACCTTAGTCGCTCGTCAACTGACCCCACTGTCCTGTGGTAAGTCAGGCAAATAACACATGTGACTTTAACCAGTTAGTGGAGAAAATTTACAGATTTAAAAGAGGTTTCGTTTTCGTTTTTTAGCCCAGCTTACGTTACACGTAAGCTGGGGTATTCCTATCGGTTTGCGGGCGGTGTCCGTTAGTTAGTTAGTTAGTTAGTTAGTTAGTTAGTTAGTTAGTTAGTTAGTTAGTTGTTTATTTAGTAAACTTTGGTTCAAAATGCATCTCCTCCTACAATTTTGATCCGATGTCATTTATTTTTGGTGTGAGGTATCCCTAAGGGGTCGTGCATGCGGCTTGTGCTTTTCTAGTCGATCGGGTGATTTTTGAATTTTTGGCGAATTTTTAAAGAAAAAATTTTAAAATGTATCTCCTCCTACATTTTTGACCCGATGTCATTTATTTTTGGTATGAGGCACCCCTAAAGGGTCGTGCATACGGCTTGTGCTTTTTTAGTCGATCGCGCAATTTTTGTATTTTTGGGGAATTTTTAAAGCAAAATTTTCGAAAATAATTCAAAATGCATCTACTCCTACAATTTTGATTCGATGTCATTTATTTTTGGTGTGAGGCATCCCTAAGGAGTCGTGCATACGGCTTGTGCTTTTTTAGTCGATCGGGTGATTTTTGAATTTTAGGGGAATTTTTAAAGAAAAAAATTTAAAATGTGTCTCCTCCTACATTTTTGACCCGATGTGATTTATTTTTGGTATGAGGTATCCCTAAAGTGTCGTGCATACGGCTTGTGCTTTTCTAGTCGATCGGGTGATTTTTTAATTTTTGGGGAATTTTTGAAGAAAAAAATTTAAAATGTATCTCGTCCTACATTTTTTATCCGATGTCTTTTTTTTTAGCCCAGTTTGCTTTTTAGCCAACAGGGCTATACAGATGGGGGCAAGTATCGTCCGTCTGTCCGTCCGTCCGTCCGTCTGTCCGTCCCGCGACCGTTAAAAGTGGAATAACTTTTTTATTTTTTATCCGATTCTTACCAAATTTTAAACACGAGTTCCTAACCCTTTACTGCATTAGGAAATATTTTTATTTTTGCGGTTTAAACCATTTTTGGTGATTTTATTGCCAATTTGGGCAAAATACGAAAAAACCTATCTAGTCCCTCATTTTTCATCGGAAGATTCCGAAATTTTTTATGAAGAAACTAGGACTAAGGGGTAAAAAAAGTACTTTTTTCGATTTTTGAATTTCGCCTTATTTTTGAATCTACTGAGCTTCAAAGTTTGCAACTTCTAAAAATTGACAAATTTCCAATTTTTTTTTTTCTGAACAAAGTAGTTAAAGTGGAATATCGTTTTTATTTTTTATCCGATTCGTACCAAATTTTTTACACGAGTTTTTAACCTTCTACTGCATTAGCATTTTTTTTATTTTTTGGTTTAAACCATTTTTGGCGATTTTATTGCCAATTTGGGCAAAATACGAAAAAACCTATCTAGTCCCTCATTTTTCATCGGAAGATTCCGAAATTTTTCATGAAGAAACTAGAACTAAGGGGTGAAAAAAGTTCTTTTTTCGATTTTTGAATTTCGCCTTATTTTTGAATCTACTGAGCTTCAAAGTTTGCAACTTCTAAAAATTGACAAATTTCCAATTTTTTTTTTTCTGAACAAAGTAGTTAAAGTGGAATATCTTTTTTATTTTTCATCCGATTCGTACCAAATTTTAAACGCGAGTTTTTAGCCTTCTACTGCATTAGGAATTTTTTTTATTTTTTGGTTTAAACCATTTTTGGCGATTTTATTGCCGATTTGGGCAAAATACGAAAAAATCTATCTAGTCCCTCATTTTTCATCGGAAGATTCCGAAATTTGTTATGAAGAAACTAGAACTAAGGGGTGAAAAAAGTACATTTTTCGATTTTTGAATTTCGCCTTATTTTTGAATCCACTGAGCTTCGAAGTTTGCAGCTTTTAAAAAATTGGAAATTTCCATTTTTCTTCTTAAAAAAGCAAAGTTTCAATTTGCAGAGGGGCACAATATGTTACATGCAAGTACTTTTGGTTGGACTTTTCAGTAATTTTGTTGTCAGTAGGTCATTTCTATGATATTTTCAAGTGGGCGATAATAGGGAACATTGGGCGATAAAGCAAGAAACTTGTAATTTTCGCTTTAAAAGTGCAGGGATCAATTCTGTGACCCGAAAATATGATACATGTGATATTTTTCGTGTTGGCGATAATAGGGAACATTGGGCGATAAAGCAAGAAAGTTGTAATTTTCGCTCTAAAAGTGCAGGAATCAATTCTGTGACCCGAAAATATGATCAGTGTGATATTTTACGGGTGGGCGATAACAGGGAATATTGGGCGATAAAGCAAGAAACTTGTAATTTTCGCTTTAAAAGTGCAGGAAACAATTCTAGGACCCGAAAATATGATAAATATAATATTTTTCGTGTGGGCGATAATAGGGAACATTGGGCGATAATGTAAGAAAGTTGTAATTTTCGCTTTAAAAGAGCAGGAATCAATTCTATGACCCGAAAATATGATAAATGTGATATTTTTCGTGTGGGCGATAATAGGGAACATTGGGCGATAATGCAAGAAAGTTGTAATTTTCGCTTTAAAAGTGCAGGAATCAATTCTGTGACCCGAAAATATGATCAATGTGATATTTTACGGGTGGGCGATAACAGGGAATATTGGGCGATAAAGCAAGAAAGTTGTAATTTTCGCTTTAAAAGTGCAGGAAACAATTCTAGGACCCGAAAATATGATAAATATAATATTTTTCGTGTGGGCGATAATAGGGAACATTGGGCGATAATGTAAGAAAGTTGTAATTTTCGCTTTAAAAGAGCAGGAATCAATTCTATAACCCGAAAATATGATAAATATGATATTTTTCGGATGGGCGATAATAGGGAATATTGGGCGATAATGCAAGAAAGTTGTAATTTTCGCTTTAAAAGTGCAGGGATCAATTATATGTCCCGAAAATATGAAAAATATGATATTTTTTGGATGGGCGATAATAGGGAATATTGGTCGATACTGCAAGAAAGTTGTAATTTTCGCTTTTAATGTGCAGGAAACAATTCTAGGACCCGAAAATATGATAAATATAATATTTTTCGGGTGGGCGATAATAGGGAACATTTTGCGATAATGCAAGAAAGTTGTAATTTTCGCTTTAAAAGAGCAGGAATCAATTCTATGACCCGAAAATATGATAAATGTGATATTTTTCGTGTGGGCGATAATAGGGAGCATTGGGCGATAATGCAAGAAAGTTGTAATTTTCGCTTTAAAAGTGCAGGGATCAATTCTATGACCCGAAAATATGATAAATGTGATATTTTTCGGGTAGGCGATAATAGGCAATATTGGGCGATAATGTAAAAAAAATTGTAATTTTCGCTTTAAAAGTGCAGGAATCAATTCTATGACCCGAAAATATGATAAATGTGATATTTTACGGGTTGGCGATAACAGGGAATATCGGGCGATAAAGCAAGAAAGTTGTAATTTTCGCTTTAAAAGTGCAGGAAACAATTCTAGGACCCGAAAATATGATAAATATAATATTTTTCGTGTGGGCGATAATAGGGAACATTGGGCGATAATGTAAGAAAGTTGTAATTTTCGCTTTAAAAGAGCAGGAATCAATTCTATGACCCGAAAATATGATAAATGTGATATTTTTCGTGTGGGCGATAATAGGGAGCATTGGGCGATAATGCAAGAAAGTTGTAATTTTCGCTTTAAAAGTGCAGGAATCAATTCTGTGACCCGAAAATATGATCAATGTGATATTTTACGGGTGGGCGATAACAGGGAATATTGGGCGATAAAGCAAGAAAGTTGTAATTTTCGCTTTAAAAGTGCAGGAAACAATTCTAGGACCCGAAAATATGATAAATATAATATTTTTCGTGTGGGCGATAATAGGGAACATTGGGCGATAATGTAAGAAAGTTGTAATTTTCGCTTTAAAAGAGCAGGAATCAATTCTATAACCCGAAAATATGATAAATATGATATTTTTCGGATGGGCGATAATAAGGAATATTGGGCGATAATGCAAGAAAGTTGTAATTTTCGCTTTAAAAGTGCAGGGATCAATTATATGTCCCGAAAATATGAAAAATATGATATTTTTTGGATGGGCGATAATAGGGAATATTGGTCGATACTGCAAGAAAGTTGTAATTTTCGCTTTTAATGTGCAGGAAACAATTCTAGGACCCGAAAATATGATAAATATAATATTTTTCGGGTGGGCGATAATAGGGAACATTTTGCGATAATGCAAGAAAGTTGTAATTTTCGCTTTAAAAGAGCAGGAATCAATTCTATGACCCGAAAATATGATAAATGTGATATTTTTCGTGTGGGCGATAATAGGGAGCATTGGGCGATAATGCAAGAAAGTTGTAATTTTCGCTTTAAAAGTGCAGGGATCAATTCTATGACCCGAAAATATGATAAATGTGATATTTTTCGGGTAGGCGATAATAGGCAATATTGGGCGATAATGTAAAAAAATTTGTAATTTTCGCTTTAAAAGTGCAGGAATCAATTCTATGACCCGAAAATATGATAAATGTGATATTTTTCGTGTTGGCGATAATAGGGAACATTGGGCGATAATGCAAGAAAGTTGTAATTTTCGCTTTAAAAGTGCAGGAATCAATTCTGTGACCCGAAAATATGATCAGTGTGATATTTTACGGGTGGGCGATAACAGGGAATATTGGGCGATAAAGCAAGAAAGTTGTAATTTTCGCTTTAAAAGTGCAGGAAACAATTCTAGGACCCGAAAATATGATAAATATAATATTTTTCGTGTGGGCGATAATAGGGAACATTGGGCGATAATGTAAGAAAGTTGTAATTTTCGCTTTAAAAGAGCAGGAATCAATTCTATGACCCGAAAATATGATAAATATGATATTTTTCGTGTGGGCGATAATAGGGAACATTGGGCGATAATGCAAGAAAGTTGTAATTTTCGCTTTAAAAGTGCAGGAATCAATTCTGTGACCCGAAAATATGATCAATGTGATATTTTACGGGTGGGCGATAACAGGGAACATTGGGCGATAATGTAAGAAAGTTGTAATTTTCGCTTTAAAAGAGCAGGAATCAATTCTATAACCCGAAAATATGATAAATATGATATTTTTCGGATGGGCGATAATAGGGAATATTGGGCGATAATGCAAGAAAGTTGTAATTTTCGCTTTAAAAGTGCAGGGATCAATTATATGTCCCGAAAATATGAAAAATATGATATTTTTTGGATGGGCGATAATAGGGAACATTGGGCGATAATGCAAGAAAGTTGTTATTTTCGCTTTAAAAGTGCAGGAATCAATTCTATGACCCGATAATATGATAAATGTGATATTTTTCGTGTGGGCGATAATAGGGAGCATTGGGCGATAATGCAAGAAAGTTGTAATTTTCGCTTTTAAAGTGCAGGAATCAATTCTGTGACCCGAAAATATGATCAATGTGATATTTTACGGGTGGGCGATAACAGGGAATATTGGGCGATAAAGCAAGAAAGTTGTAATTTTCGCTTTAAAAGTGCAGGAAACAATTCTAGGACCCGAAAATATCATAAATATAATATTTTTCGTGTGGGCGATAATAGGTAACATTGGGCGATAATGTAAGAAAGTTGTAATTTTCGCTTTAAAAGAGCAGGAATCAATTCTATAACCCGAAAATATGATAAATGTGATATTTTTCGGATGGGCGATAATAGGGAACATTGGGCGATAATGCAAGAAAGTTGTAATTTTCGCTTTAAAAGTGCAGGAATCAATTCTATGACCCGAAAATATGATAAATGTGATATTTTTCGGGTGGGCGATAATAGGGAACATTGGGCGATAATGTAAGAAAATTGTAATTTTCGCTTTAAAAGTGCAGGAATCAATTCTGTGACCCGAAAATATGAAAAATATGATATTTTTCGGATGGTCGATAATAGGGAACATTGGGCGATAGTGCAAGAAAGTTGTAATTTTCGCTTTAAAAGTGCAGGAATCAATTCTGTGACCCGAAAATATGATCAGTGTGATATTTTACGGGTGGGCGATAACAGGGAATATTGGGCGATAAAGCAAGAAAGTTGTAATTTTCGCTTTAAAAGTGCAGGAATCAATTCTGTGACCCGAAAATATGATCACTGTGATATTTTACGGGTGGGCGATAACAGGGAATATTGGGCGATAAAGCAAGAAAGTTGTAATTTTCGCTTTAAAAGTGCAGGAAACAATTCTAGGACCCGAAAATATGATAAATATAATATTTTTTGGATGGGCGATAATAGGGAACATTGGGCGATAATGTAAGAAAGTTGTAATTTTCGCTTTAAAAGAGCAGGAATCAATTCTATAACCCGAAAATATGATAAATATGATATTTTTCGGATGGGCGATAATAGGGAATATTGGGCGATAATGCAAGAAAGTTGTAATTTTCGCTTTAAAAGTGCAGGGATCAATTATATGTCCCGAAAATATGAAAAATATGATATTTTTTGGATGGGCGATAATAGGGAACATTGGGCGATAATGCAAGAAAGTAGTTATTTTCGCTTTAAAAGTGCAGGAATCAATTCTATGACCCGAAAATATGATAAATGTGATATTTTTCGTGTGGGCGATAATAGGGAGCATGGGGCGATAATGCAAGAAAGTTGTAATTTTCGCTTTTAAAGTGCAGGAATCAATTCTGTGACCCGAAAATATGATCAATGTGATATTTTACGGGTGGGCGATAACAGGGAATATTGGGCGATAAAGCAAGAAAGTTGTAATTTTCGCTTTAAAAGTGCAGGAAACAATTCTAGGACCCGAAAATATCATAAATATAATATTTTTCGTGTGGGCGATAATAGGTAACATTGGGCGATAATGTAAGAAAGTTGTAATTTTCGCTTTAAAAGAGCAGGAATCAATTCTATAACCCGAAAATATGATAAATGTGATATTTTTCGGATGGGCGATAATAGGGAACATTGGGCGATAATGCAAGAAAGTTGTAATTTTCGCTTTAAAAGTGCAGGAATCAATTCTATGACCCGAAAATATGATAAATGTGATATTTTTCGTGTGGGCGATAATAGGGAATATTGGGCGATAATGTAAGAAAATTGTAATTTTCGCTTTAAAAGTGCAGGAATCAATTCTGTGACCCGAAAATATGATAAATATGATATTTTTCGGATGGTCGATAATAGGGAACATTGGGCGATAGTGCAAGAAAGTTGTAATTTTCGCTTTAAAAGTGCAGGAAACAATTCTATGACCCGAAAATATGATAAATGTGATATTTTTCGTGTGGGCGATAATAGGGAACATTGGGCGATAATGTAAGAAAGTTGTGATTTTCGCTTTAAAAGTGCAATAATCAATTCTATGACCCGAAAATATGATAAATATGATATTTTTCGTGTCGGCGATAATAGGGAACATTGGGCGATAATGCAAGAAAGTTGTAATTTTCGCTTTAAAAGTGCAGGAATCAATTCTATGACCCGAAAATATGATAAATGTGATATTTTTCGGGTGGGCGATAATAGGGAATATTGGGCGATAATGCAAGAAAGTTGTAATTTTCGCTTTAAAAGTGCAGGAAACAATTCTAGGACCCGAAAATATGATAAATATAATATTTTTCGGGTGGGCGATAATAGGGAACATTGGGCGATAATGTACGAATGTTGTGACCCGCGCATCAAGACAACCTAAGGAAACTTGTGCACTTCTCCAAAATAAGTACGAAAGTAAAATAAACATGCGCATTGGTCTGGAATAAGAACCGCGCATTAATCTTTATTAAGTTAAATAAACATGTGCACTGTTCCAAAATGAGAGCCGCGCATCAACGCAAATTAAATAAACATGCGCACTTGTCTGAATTAGAACCGCGCATCGAGGCAAGTTACATAAATATGCGCACTGGTCCGAAATGCGAGCGTTGTTTGAAGGTATCTATGGCAATCTATCCAGTCTACCAGATATACAAAAAATCTGTTCCCAATTTTTCTTGGAAAGAAATCTTTGTATGCATTTATCGGTCTATGTTCTGGTCCGGTGCTAAATTAATTATTGAGCTAGCTCTTTGCCGTCTCATCTTTTGAAGCTTGATATTTCAGGGAAATTCCTTCGCTCATGCACGCTGGAATGGGTCTTATTGCTTTTCGTAAGCTGGGACTTTGTCCTTGGACAAACTTGTTAACGTGTGCGACTAGTAGTCAATGGTGTGTCGTTGTGGTGCGGGTTTTCACCTGTGTTTGGACTCTGAAAGTTTCGGTGGTGATCTCAGAGACGAAAGAACTAACGTTGCGTGTGACACTGTTGTAGGGAACTCTGTAAGTCGCTGTTCCGGAAGTGCAAGAATTCCCAGAAATGTACAGGAACAAAAGCGAAGTCCAAAAAGGAAGAGAAGTCGGAAGAGATGGCGGATCCATTACCGCAGAAATTACGAGAAACAGTGGTGAGTGTTGCCATGGATTTATTATCCCGTGAAAAAATATATATTTTTCTGACAGTCAGCAGAAAAAATGACTGAAAAATAATTTGTGTGAACTTGAATTAAAATGTGAAATATTGTTTCACCTTAGCATTTAACTAATTTCACATACCATAACTTGTTTGAAAGTGTTATAATTTTATTGGCAGTTATCGTTTTTGCCACAGCACATGGGAGGTGGGGGCGGGGGGAGGGATGTTCCGATCTGAAACCACTCTAGTTTGATGTTGCGACAAAAGGGTAGTGTCCCACCCACCTCCCCTTTCTGGGACAAAAACTGATGTCAAATGGGTTGACTTGGAATGTAGATCGAAAAATCATTCGCCCACAGGCGACCTCAGTATTTTTCCGTTCATATATAGATTCATTTTGTTTATAGATTGTTAATTGTGTTTTAAAGCTTGAAAGAATGAAGTCGGACCTTATTGTTTGCGTGGCGTCATCAGTATTTGTGTTTGCCGTTAGCGTGTCGACAGCTTTCAGTTCTCCAGTACTCCAGGTAATTGATTAAGCTTTCTGACAGACTTCTGAAAAAAAACACTGCATTGGTTATTGAGGGCATTGATTGTCACACAAAAAAAGGAAAAAGAATTTTTTCAAACACATTGTTTGGAAATGTGCAACAAATCTTTACTGTAAACAATGTATTGAAAGAGTTTGAGTTCATTCCTGGCTACATATCAACGTCACAAGAACAGATCATCCAATCAGCTGCAAGGGATTCCCCCCTGGCAACGAAACTGTTTGGGTAGAAATGCGTTTTATCACTCTTTCTGTGCAGATGTCCAAGCAAATTTCTCTCTTGTCTAAAGATTTAAAGGAAAATCTCGTTAATGATGCTTTACTCAGATGCATCTAAAAAGTTTTTGTAATAGCCTGGGATGGTGAAAAATACTGCAACTAATTTTGCCCCCATATCCGATTTGGAATGCTATGAAGGTCAATGATTCGTGTGATCAAGAATGGTCGAGTTTCCAGTCTCGTGTATTTGGGTTGAATTTCTTTACCTGTGTTGTCCAGACTCGATTTCCCGTAAATACGCACCCCATAATGTTTGTTGTTTGCGAGTGGTGGCGGTTTATATTTATGACAGCCGGTGCTACAAGATGTGCTGGTGTATCTGGCGGGCGGCGTGGGTCTCCTGTGCCACTACCTCATCCCGCAGCTCAGGAAGGAAATGCCGTGGCTTTACTTCTCTATGCCCTTGTTGCCCAGCCACGAGAGGTGTCATTATGAGGTAATGTTAAAACCAAACGTTTTTCTTAGATATCGTATTTGAATTTGATTTCCGAGGGAGTTAGGTGGAGGGATTGAACTTATCACTACATTTAAAGTGAAAATATAAACAACATGTCTGCAAAGTTACCATGTTTAATTTTATGTTTGATCTTGGGCTAGACGGGAATCGTGTTGAGCTACAGCGAGCGTCACTAATTTGTGGCAAAGTGAACAAAACAAATGCATGGAGTAGCATGTAAAGTGTTATGAATACCTCCCCCCCCCCACCCCTCCCACCCCGCCCCACCCCTCGACATGTTCATGAAGCCGCCACTGGCGATTGTGTACGCCTATTTTGGTTGTATCACTGTGACCCGCCAGGTTCAGGACGCGGCCCGCGTCATGTGGTTCGAGAAGGTGTACTGCTGGCTGAGGTTCTTTGAGCGTAACATTCTCTACCCGGCGGTGTTCCTCGGCGCCCTCACGCAGTCAGCCTACACCATACGCCAGGAGGAGAAATACTCTCTGCAGTCAGTACCGACAGTATTCAGTAGAGACTCTTAAAACGTCATTCAGTGTTATTTTTAAGTAAATTTGTATCATTATAAACGCGCGCTACGTCCCTGTTTATTACAATTATAACAGCAGATATTTTACTGTACACACTTTAAAATAATAACGCAAACAAACTTTCGTTGAAGTTCGCATTAAAAGTCTAATCATGTACTTGACAAGACTTATTTTTTTCACGTGCTACATTTGCAGGCTGGCGACGCTGATGATCGTCATCTGTAGTCTGAAGATGTTCAGGAGCGGCTTCTCCAGCACGCCTCACCAGTACATCGTCGTGCTCTTCACGCATTTCTTCTTCCGCTACGATTTCAGAGAGTACTCCGAGACCTTCCTTATCGATTACTTCTTCCTCTCTATATTCATCAGCAAGGTACCGTCATGCGTCCCATAACCCCATAAGCAAAATATCATCATGTGTCCCATAACCCCATCAGCAAAATACCATGTTTCGTCGCATAAGCCCATCAGTAAGGGACCGTAATGCATCCCGCAACCCCATCAGCAAATTACTCTCATGTGTCCCGTTATCCCATCAGCAAGGTCCAATTATGCGTCGCAGAACCCCATCAGCAAAATACCATGTTGCGTTCAATGACCCCACCAGCAAGGTACCATCATGTGTCCCATAACCCCATCAACAAGGTAATATCATGCATCCCATGACCCCACAAGTAAGGTTCCACCATGCGTCCCATACCCCGATGAGCAAAGTACCATCATGCATCCCATATCCCCATCAGCAAGGTACCATCGTGCGTCCCACAACCCCACCAGCAAGGTATCATCATGCGTCCCACAACCCCATCAGCAAGGTACCATCATGCGTCCCACAACCCCACCAGCAAAGTACCATCATGCATCCTATAATCGCATGGTATATATCTACTTCAAAACGACTTCAAATTTTACTGCTGCAGCAGAATATATATCTTAAGTCAAATTTGTTGAATCGAAACACAACTTTAAAATGTGTCAAAAAATGAAGAAAAAAAGGACCTGGAAATGGCAAAATAAGGAATGTATGGATGTTTCAGATTATTGAAGTGCGTGAGCGCGCGTGGTTTGTATATGTGTACACTCTGCCTTGCGACTGGGCCACTTACTTTCAAGCTTTCAGCGCAATATTTACCATACCTCGTATCCGTAATGCTATAATTAACAGAAATATGTATGTCTTCATATTTAAGTGTTTTAAATTTGACCATAAGAGGTTACATATGAGACACGCACATATTTAGTCCAGTTTAAGCTGTAGTTTTACTGCTTTAATTTTAAGAAAATACACATTACCAAACTGGATTTAATCAAGGATAATAAGAATGATAAGATTTGAAAGAAATTTGTGTTCCATGTAATTAAAAAAAAAAACAGCAAGACAAGAAACCGTGGGCTGTGTGAAAAAACGTCTTGGATTTGATGTGACGTAAGTTCAGTTACACTACCATGTTTATATTTAGTACATTGTAAGGTTTGTTTTGTTTTATGTTCTAGTTGCTGGAGGGATATTTAAAGTGGAAATTCGTGATGTCTTACATAGCCCCGTGGCAGATCCCCTGGGGTTCAGCATTCCACGCGTTTGCACAACCCATCTCTGTGCCACGTATCCTTAGTGATAAGACAGCCATACCCCCTCCCCTCTCCCCATCCTCCCACTCACCTACACCGCTCCCTCGGGACCCGCTTGCTCTCGTTTTTTCTAGGAAGTTGTTTGAGTTGTTGCTTTAAACCGTGTACAAGATAAGTATTCATTAAATTCTTAGAAACGCGAGTTTATTAAGAAAAAAGGTTTTATGAGCATTTGCTATTGTAAAGATAAATTTTAAGTTTTCCTGACACATTCAGACCGTATAATTCTCCAAAGATTTTACAAAGTTATTACATAGAATACAGAATTTGATCACAACACATGCCTTCAACTAAAGCTTTTCATATTCCTCATTATCCTTGACGAGCGGTTAAGATTCCGCCATGTTGGTCATACAAACTGTGATCTCTGCATTTTTCTCGACCCCGCTGAACCCGCTACTGGGCAGTGCCATATTCATTACGTCATACGTCAGACCCGTCAAGTTCTGGGAGAGGGACTACAAGTAAGTGACGTGCGTGGAACACGTGTGAGTGCACATCTAGTACACATGTAGCACACGTTTAGCTTTAGCAAGCACAGTATACAGTGATGGAATAAGAAAGTTGTGTATCTAGTCAGAGTAAAGTGCAGCTCGAATAATAACCGCCGTAGTGCAAAAATGGATTCTAATTTTACACAAGTAACCTCCATATGGGCTATACTAATTTACATATGTAACGCTATTGAAAAGATTTTAATCAAAGAGACAACTGATTTTAACGCGCCATCCAGTGCTGGTGCCATTCAAGAGACACTTTTAATGAATTTTGTAAAAATGCGCATAATTGGTGTGTTCCCAGCACGAAGCGCGTTGACCATAGCAACACCAGGTTGTCTTCACAGCTGGATAGGAATCCAGGCAGTGATGACAACAACTTGAACTCGATCTTCTACGAGCACCTGACCCGCTCGCTGCAGCACAGCCTGTGCGGCGATCTGTCCATGGGCAGGTGGGGGCCTGCCTCACAGGGCGATTGCTTCATCATGGCCTCCGACTACCTCAACGCCCTCGTCCACGTCATAGAAATGGGCAATGGCCTCGTTACTTTCCAGCTGAGGGGGCTCGAATTTAGAGGTACGAGTTTTGGACATCAAGAATAAATTCAAAATACAACTTTTTAAACTGGTTTATTAATAATTGCATTTGGGTCCTGCAAGAGGACTATTTTATTTGAAGACGAAAAACAGGAAGATAATGTAATTAAGCCACTTTGAAGATAAAATCACACTGACCTAATGCAGCTTTTCTGAACACTACAGCTGTTTACGCCACGCACGTGGCTTCAAACTTACTTACGGATTAATACCCTGATTTGAAATGTTCAGAAATATCTTAGCCATATTTTTCAAAGAAGCTCCTTCTTTAGTCAGTCAAGCGTTCTCAGCGTCCTTCCCATGTGTTTGAGCGATAATTGGGGCACTGTTTCAGGCACGTACTGCCAGCAGCGAGAGGTGGAGGCGATCACGGAGGGCGTGGACGAAGACGGCGGCTGCTGCTGCTGCGAGCCCGGCCACCTGCCCTTCTGCCTCTCCCTCAACTCCGCCTTCAACCAGCGCTGGTTGGCGTGGGAGGTGGTCGTGACCAAGTATGTGCTGGAGGGCTACAGTATTAGCGACAACAGCGCGGCGTCTATGCTACAGATGTATGACTTACGGAAGGTGCTCATCACTTACTACGTCAAGGTAACTCTCTCCAAGATTTCACTTGCTTGAAATTGTGTGTCAGTTTTTGATGGATTATGCTTTGAGGTATTTAAACGCGTGTCCTTTGTGTGGCAGATGTAAAGTAAATGCAGTGTACGTATCGATACTTAGGTCTATGAACTATTTACGTCATTTTCCTGATGCACGAGGTGGTTATTGGAATCGCACGGATCCCAGGTGTCGCTGTAATGTGTCTCACATGATTTGCTGCTGAATGCAAGTTGAAATCGCAATCAAAACTTAAGATTTATAACTTTAATTGATAAGGAGTAACCAGAAAAGAAGTCATATAATTGCCCAGGTTTACTAAAGTAAGCTTAGCATTACCAAGCCATTAAGTTGAGAACAAAAATTATTTGGTTCTTGTCAGAGTATTATTTACTACACGGTGAGGTCACCGAAGCTTGAAGAGTGGCTCAGCAACCCCACTATCCAAGAAGGCATCCGTGCCACTTTGGACAAAAACTACGTTGACCTTGACCCGACTTTTACCTCAAGTGTGGACGAAGATTTTGATTCCAAAGTCGCTGGCGTGTCCAAAAATCGTTTTAACCGAGAATATTTGGAATGGATTCAGTATTGTGCTGCGAAAAGGGAACAGGTACATTTCAAACTTATTTTAAAAAAATGATGTAGTTGTTTTAGCGTTCTAACTCACGAATGCGACATGCCTTTTCTACCTTCAAATCTTTTTTATTTACTTATTTTATTTTTTAGTTTGTTTATTTTATTTGTTTATTTTTTCATTGACAAGAAATAGTTTACTTTGGCTTTAAAAGGAAATTTCAAAAATAACACTTCATTTCACTGGCCAGCTTCACTCTTATGCAAGTGAAACGAACAGCTAACTTGGCTTTTTTCAATGTTTTTATCAGTTTTTATTTCACTCAGTGTGCTTGACTCGTTGACTCAGACGGACACTTTATGTAAAATGTGTGAGACAAAGAAACTGGTTTGTAGAATGCTCGCCAAGCATCTTCAACATATTCAAAAGAGACATGGCAGATATATGAGGTGAAGGGCGTGTGTGTTTATGTTGTGCAGGGGATGGAGAGTGAGGGCAACTCGTGGCTCGTGTCGCTGTGTTTTGCCCTGAGCCTGCTCGGCAGACGTGTGCTCGGCACGGCGTCCTATAATAACGGCTCCAGCAGGTGAGTACTGGTCACCTCCGGACGTGGTAGCCCTGGCACTGGCGGTCTCATTATCACATAAACAGTGTGGGCCTGGACCTCGAGCTTTCATATTACTTCCGTTGAGTGGGTTGTAGGGATAATCCACAGCAACAATCAAGTGTAACCTTGCCATGGCCCATCGCCTAAATGGCTTGCAACGACATAGTTTTCTAGTCCAGGCTTAGGTTTTCCTGTTTAAATGTGATGTTTACAGCACCATTCCCGTTATAATGACATTCTTTCTGTCCCATGGTGTACGACATTAACATGCTCGCAAATAAAAATATTCATGTAAATTCACATTGTAACCACATGCCCGTGGAAATTACAAACCGGGTAATGCAACAGAAACTCTTTAAATTAAGTAACTTGTAATAGCAGTGTTGGTGAAGTTAATGAATTCACAGATAACGACAATATGTGACGGCTTTTTTTCTCCGCAGCGTCGAGTTCTTCCTGTACGGTCTCCACGCGCTGTTTAAGGGCGACTTCCGCATCACTTCGTCACGTGATGAGTGGGTATTCGCGGACATGGAGATGCTGAGACGAGTTGTGGCGCCCGGCGTCAGGATGTCTCTCAAGCTCCACCAGGTAGCGCTTAGTATCGTGCCGAGGAGCGGCCATGCCTATGTTTTCTTTCAGGCTCATTTTCCCCTTTGTTGATTGTTATAAGTCTTCGAAAAGAACAAGGGAATGGCCATAAAAAAAGATACTTTTAGCAACTTAGTCAATTTTGTTTTGGTGCTAAGTGGCTCCAGGATTTAATCCCGTCCACCGGCTACTTCCATCACATCTGGTGGTAAAATCTGCGTGTGTATATTAACCGATACGTGTGTATTGCACGGCTACGTGTGTATTTTACGGGTACGTTTGTATCGTACGGGTACGTATGGAGGGTATGGGTACGTGTGTATAGCTAACCAATCTTTTCACACATTATTAAACAATTTAAATACGAGTCTTACACAACAAATATACACCACAGACACGAACTACATTACGCGTAAGTTATTTGTCTGATTTGACAAAATGACAGTTTGCATATCACGCTTTACACACCACAAACTGTTTCTGGTCTCATTAAATTTACAGTCTGGACACTACACATTTGGGGTGTAAACCGTGCCCACGGCTTTCAACAGCCTGGAAGCTGAACGCGTTCCGTTTTTGTATTCTTCCTGATACTGAGTTATCTTTGCAGAAACCACGCGGTATTTGTTGCTCTTGTCAGGCCGTAACTTCCCCTCTGAAGCCAGCTTCACGTTCATGCTTGTCATGCGAGAACACCCTCTCCGTCTCAGATAATTTATGGGATTGTAAAAGACAATACATAAAAGAGATGATACCAGTCAATTGAAATACCGGTACTCCATAACCCAAATGCAATTCATTGTGACATTGTCAACTCCAGTCCCCGATTGCCGACTTCATACTCCATACAAACATTTACAACATACAGTATTTGCAATTCAATATATGTGTCGTCTTAAGGAAATATTTCGAATTATATGCTATGAAAATCTCCCGTCTCAGATGGTTTCTGTGATTGTATCAAGACAATACATTGAAGAGTAGATTACACATTGGGTTAAGTTTCTTTCATCTCAAAACAGCAACTCATCTTAGAAACTGATTATTTCGTTTTTCATTAATACATTTTGCCCTTGGAAGGATTTCATTTAGGTGGGTTGAGTTGACTTTCAGGGTGATTTGAGTTGGTATTAAGGCTGGAATGAGTTGACCAAACATAGGTGGGTTGACTTGACTAAAATGGGTTGAGTTGGCAGAGGGTTGAGTTGGTCGAAGGTTGATTTGACCAACCACCCCTCCCCCGACCTGTGATCAAGATTATTTTAAAGTGTTGTCTGGGGATCCTGATGTGGACTGTTATTTTGCCTAATGATCTGTTAAAACTGGCGAATTAACGTTGCACTGATGTAGCTGGTATAAATTCTTGGGAAAACTCAGGTAAAATCTGTTTCTTCTTCGATTTTTTTGCTAAATTTTTCAGTATTGTGGTTGGTTGTTTTCTAAGTGGTGGTCCACTTGGCTTCAAAATTTTCCTCCAATTCTTAAAAAATTAAGAAATTTAGTTTAAATGACAGTAAAAACTGCCTCAATGCTTGGCGGGGGTAGGCGGAGGGGGGGGGGGGGGGGGAGGTGTTGGGAGTGAATAGGATGGAGTATTGTGCGTCCAAGAATGGTGATTGCATGGTGCGCACTAATGCTGATTAGTGTGCAAGGCAAATTAGTACGTAGAAAGAAAGCTTTGAGAGAATAGACATGTCAGATTTCTTCATTATTTTTTACGGTATTCCTAAAATAACAGAATAATTTTAAGATTTGATTTTTTTTGTATAGAGACCAATGACTTAGATGGTGAAATGTTTGCAGGATCACTTCACGTGTTCGGATGAGTATGACGAGTGCCCCGCGCTCTCTGACGTGTTGAAATGTTTGCAGGATCACTTCACGTGTTCGGATGAGTATGACGAGTGCCCCGCGTTCTCTGACGTGTTGAAATGTTTGCAGGATCACTTCACGTGTTCGGATGAGTATGACGAGTGCCCCGCGCTCTCTGACGTGTTGAAATGTTTGCAGGATCACTTCACGTGTTCGGATGAGTATGACGAGTGTCCCGCGCTCTATGACGTGTTGAAATGTTTGTAGGATCACTTCACGTGTTCGGATGAGTATGACGAGTGTCCCGCGCTCTATGACGTGTTGAAATGTTTGCAGGATCACTTCACGTGTTCGGATGAGTATGACGAGTGCCCCGCGCTCTACGATGCTATAACGTGCCACGAAGAGAACATGGTCATCTCTCACGAGGCAGACCCAGCCTGGAGGAACGCCGTCCTCTCTAATGTGCCTTCCCTTCTTGCCTTACGGTTCGTGTTTTTTTAAACGAACAGCGATTTATGATTCTTTTACAGCATTACCAGTGTGTATTTTGAAAATTGTTACCTTGTTCGCTTCATAATAATTTTTTGAAAAAAAGAGGGACGGGTGGTGTCAAATTATTTTATTTCCTTTGTTGCTTTGTTAGGAAGGTTAAAATATGAATAAAATAAAAAAGTTAAGGTACTGTTCCACACCGGCACACTATACTGATGTTGTGGTGGGGTAAGGTTTTAAATAAACACGACCTTGTATTTTCAGACATGTCCTCGACGAAGGAGCGGACGAGTATAAAATCATCATGCTGAATAAAAGACATCTTAGTTTTAGAGTCATCAAGGTATTCACTGTAGAGAAAATACCCTCTTGTCGTAATCCAGTGAAATAATCCGACTCGCGTAAGACAAGTAAAAGTATCGGCATGGCAGATTAATTGGCGGTAATTATGTGTATGTATATGTATATTAGCTCTGTTTGCTCCTGAACAAGTTCGGCAAATATAACCATCCTGTGGTTTAACTTATGAGATAATACTTCGGATGAAGAGAAATATTACGCGTAGGATGAAACTCCTAAAAGTTCACTTTAAGTAAACGATGAATATGTTCGCTTTAGGTTAACCGTGAATGTGTCCGCGGCCTGTGGGCTGGACAACAACAAGAACTGGTCTTCCTGCGGAACCGCAACCCGGAGCGCGGCAGCATTCAAAACGCCAAGCAAGCGCTGCGTAACATGATCAACTCGTCGTGCGACCAGCCGATTGGTTACCCCATCTACGTGTCGCCGCTGACGACGTCGTACTCGGGCACGCATGCGCAGTATAGCAGCATCGTGGGGCGGGAGTTTAGCCTCCGCGGCGTCGTCAAGGCGGTGCGCGGTCTGTGGCACCACATCCGCGTCCGCTGTGGTGCGCATTGCCACAGCGGTGGCAGCGCGGCCGCGCCCACTACGCCACAGGGAAGGCAAGGGGCCACTCAGGGAGCGACGCTGTCAAGCAGCCACACAACGGTGCCCGATTTACAGGGTCGCTCGCGGCACGACTCGCTGCAGACGTCCACGCGGCGCGCGTTTCCCGCCGGCGGGCCAAACAAGCCCAGCAGTGCGTTCGTGAGCCTGGCCGGGCTGCTGTCTGATGCCTCCAGCAAAGAAGCCGCATCGCAACCCAACCAAAAAGTGCAGGTATAGCACACCGTGCCCCCCTCCCTCCCCTCCCTCCCTCCCTCCCTCCCCTCCCCTCCCTCCTCTCCCCTTCTCTTCCTCCCTTCCTCGTTTGTGGTTACGTCAGTGATATGAACTGAATTGAACAACAACAACCAAAAAGAAAAAAAAAAAGCAAGTCATGTTCATAAATATTTTCTTTTACCATGCACAATTTGAACATTTTCCAAAAACTGAACCGATAGATTCATTTTGTAGATTGTGGACCCGAGCTGTGTGTTCGATAACATCAATCAAAACCGGCGCATTGACGTGCAGTGGCCCAGTGAGGAGTGGCGCCAATCTGGCGGCAAAAACAAGTGGAACGGTTGGCGCCCGGAGAAGGGAATGGACGGGCTGGTGGTGCACAGGTGGGCGCCCTGCCACCGCGAGCAGGTGCGCAGATCCCATGTCGATAAGCATATACTCCTGGTGCATATAGGCGACAAATATGTCCCTATAGCTGAGAACGGTGTCTCGGAAATAAATGCCTCGAGTGAGTCGTGATGTTTGGGGAGAAATTTGAAATGAATTTTGCTGAACGCAGACCTTGTAATTTTGTGGTATTTGGCATAGAATCAATATACTGTGAACGAAACTAGGTTAGTTTTTCCTGAAAGGACGGCAAAAAAAAATAACAAGATAAGAGAGCGAGAATTCGAGTGTTCTTTAAAACGCGGAAGTTGACCTTAAAACTAAATGCGACGCACAATTTACATTTGTGTCATATGACTGTATGAGTCACAGTCATGTATTTTTAACTTATTCAAGACCATGCGTGTTTTGAGAACGCACTGTGTGGGACAATAACTCCGTGAGTTAGTTTTACAAAGCTGATTACATAACAGCAAATCACTGCTATTTTTAGCGCACTCAGTACTTGACAAGGTTATCCAACAATTTACGTTGGCACGGCAAACTGTTCGTCTGTGCAATAAAGGCGTTTCAGTTTATCTTAGTCTGATGGGGGAGGGGGAGGGGAAGTTAGGGGGGGGGCGGTATATTTACTAATATGCAGCAAATTGTTAATAAGTTGACTGAAGCTTGCTGCTTAAAAGTCAAAACAATACAGTGAACGCCGGATAATCCCACGTTCATCGAGACCTTGCAGTGTGTTTCGGCTTTACGGGGAATTAATCTATTCGATGTTTTTCTTGTCTCAAAAAAAAAAAAAAAAAAAAGACAATCGGGACCAAGATTATGCTTTGGCTTAACCAATGCATCGTGTAACCTAATATCGGACGTATTTTTTATTGATTAGAATTATAACTATTTGTAACTACAATTGTTTTATTCAGTAAATGTCTTTAGGAGTTAAAATAATCCCTGTGATTTCACCAACTTTACTATCGTAGTCTGAATGTGCTAAAAGTTCGATTTTTTATAAAGAATATTCTGTTTAAAGTACTCGTCAGATATCACTTCATTTAAACTGATCTTTGTCAACGAAATGCTTATTTTTGTGAGTCACTGTAGAAGTGGTTTCTGTAGCGTAAGCACATCATACTTTGTTTCGGTGTGCATGTTTCAAAAAGTATATTTTATCTGATATCAAGTTCAGAAAAAAAAGACGTGAATTTGTTAACTGTTGGTATAAGTGTGTACGTGGAGAGCTATGAATGAGGACCAGCGTGGAGTTGTTTAAGACTCCTGGCGACGCTGGAAAAAAAGACGGTTTTACAGTACTTGGCTTGGGGTTGATAACGATCCTTGTGCAAATGATAGTACACCACTGCAAGCCAAAAAAAAAAAAAATACTTTGTTCGAAATATATAATATATCCTTATTGACATGTACATACCCTTTGGTATGTTAAAAAATTTTTTTAGTCAAGAGTTCACCAGCCGTGAATAAAAGTCTTACATAGGCATAATAGAAGAGAAAACAGCACGCCATTCATGCTGAGACAACATTCGTGGAACAATCCAGGAAAGCTTTCATGCTCTGTGTTAGTCTCTTGCTTCATGAAAAATTTTTATGAGATTCATTTTTTTTTTCAATTGATTATACTTTGACGGGCATAGTCATTGTAACAGCTTCAGAAGTCAAGTGCCTGATCCGGTTGTAGTTAATGTCAGTAGCACGTTTAGTTCCGTTTGCCAAGTTTTCATAGCAACGCAGTCACTGTCCACGTTTTGATTATGTACTGCCGATCAAAACAGTTGTGTAGTTGTGTCAGAAAGGTTAAAATACAAGATGGTGGACGGTCAGAATATTATAGTCTTCTGTCTCCAAAATTTAAAAATAAATTGGTTATCTAAAAGAAGAGTCGAGTAAAACATGTATGTGTTGTCACATCCGCACCAAACGGCAGGTTCATGAGAGAACTGTAAATGAATATCCAAGTGTAGAAAGTAGTGGCACGTACGCACAGCTGCCCCTATATGGAGTACAAAATACAAAGTGCCCTCGTGATAAGTTTTTGTCTAATTGTAGAGAAATTAGGTTAATTGACCAAATAACATGAAGACAGATCTCAGCAATGAAAGACAGTTTTATATGTAGCTTAGATAATCACATGTACTCGTAGTTAACACATTGAAAGAAATAAACCTATGTCTTTCTAACAGAGGATTTTATTTTGTTGAACCTACTGGAAGAAGAATTTCTAAAGGCTGTTCTCGGCTGTCTGCTGTCTCTGTATTATTGCCAAACATTATTCGGTAATTTTTTATTATTATGCATCAATGCCATGAATATCAAGCGAATCTTATTTTTGATATTGACTCCATGAAAACAATCGAATGCAGAGGGTACAATCCCTAACAGGAATTGAAAATCGAAGATGACGGCCATTGTGACCTTGAAATTAAGTCAAAGCCATGATAAAAAAAAACGTTCACTTACCCACTAGGATATACCATCTATATACCAAATATAGGAAAACTACTACCAGAGTGGGAGTAGCAGTCAGCGATGGACGGACTAACACTTAATCCCATGCCGCCCCCCCCCCCCCCCCCTCAAGGGCTAAAGCCCGCTTTGGGGCTAACAAACCCATATCTAAAATGCAAGTGCACCAGTTTAATGAAATCGGGACTGGACGAAATGATCTAATATCGATGGTCAGCAGTAATGTCCATCTTGGGCTACTCTGTAACTCTGTAGGGACTCCTTTTGTTAGTACAAGTATTCCATGTCTAAACACATCAGTTCTTAGATCTCCATCTTTGTGATCCGTTTTCAAACTAGGAGTCGGATCAGCAATTTGTTTCAATACAGTTTATAGGTGGGGGTGGGGAACCTCCAGAGATAACAGAGCAGAAAAAAGTTAGTTATGAAGCAGGACTCGGAATAAGCTTGGGTAATTATTAATCAGATTAGCTGTGAATTCAAACACTGACACCCAAGCAGTCTTGTGATTCTATCGGGATAAAAATGGATTTTCCGCCAGGGTCATTATCCACTGATTTCACCCTGTGTATCAAATCTTTGCGTTTTTGCAAATTCTAAACGCCAACATGATCTTTGCGATGGACTCATTCTTTGGGTTCGTACCCGGAATGCACAGTGCTGAGGATGGGCGGCGAAAGGCCTCACTAAATCGAAGAGCTAGCTGTAAAAATGCTTGCTTGAAAAAAAATCGCTTCAGGTTTTCCAGCTTACCGAGAGTTTTTTTTTTTTTTTTTTTTTTTTTTTTGTTTAACCACTTCTCTATTTTTCCCCTACTTTAGTCTTGAGAAAATGGAGGGGGAGGGGGTGGCTGAAAGGACATTGCCGAGAAAACGGGAGTAGCGGGTATTGCGATTTTGAAATTTTATATAATGCACGCGCAATTTGGAAACGTCAACTAGGTTACGTCATTATGACGTCCCTTCAATGTCGCTTGATTGCAGTTCTGAAAGCGGAAAGTTGGTTCAATATCATTTTTTTTTTAAAGAAATCCGACTTTGCAATGGCGTGATGTCGCTGCTTGGTCATTTTGACGCTAGTTAGGTTTTTAAATCAAAACTCTGAATGCTCTTAGAAACTGACTGATTAGTTGCTACCAAGTGTTGTTGTAAAATATAGCATGTAGTTTTCATATGAAATGCAGCCCAAAATGAGAGGGAAAAGCCGTTTCATATACGCGAGAGTGCATGTTAAGCACAATTTTGGAATTTGCACAATTTATTAATTTTACTGCACAGTTTATAAACAGACAGTTTGTTTTACACTCAAAAGCCTATACGTTTTTTTTTTAAACACATAGGATTTAGGTGGCTTGAACCATTAACATAACCGTATTATATCACATAAAACGTATTTTTCATTGCCTTCTTTCTTATTCCATTTTGGGGGTTTGTAAATTTTACAAAAGAAGTAAGCAATTCAATATTATCAGATACCCACACAAAATAAATGAATTTACCCAATTCTGTACTTTCTGGCAACTGGTTTCCCAGTAGTGGTAATTAGTACTGCATCAAGTACTATCTTGAAGACTGAAGAATTTAGAATTCCGGGAAGGCCTCCGTTAAAAGCAAGATCATGATATCAGGTGCATCAAAACTCTATTTAACACGTCGTTTGATATGCTATATACCTGTAAATATTTTTACGTCGATCCAACGTCAAAAATGTGAGATTGCAAGCTTGTCCCAACCAATCGTAACACATAAAATTTATTAATAACATGGTTGTGATTGGTCACGACTTTAGATCAGCTTTAATCAATGTCTTTGACACAGCGATGAACAGACATTAGATAAACAACGTTGTTTGAACGCTGCTTTTTATCATTTTTGATTTTCTCCGATATCTAATCAATGTTTTTAGTCAACGTTCAACAGACTTCGAAAAATAGACGTTGTATAGACGTCGGAGTCACGGCCAAAGAACATTTCAGGAAATTTCAGCGAGTTCACACATTCGCTGAAAATTTTAGTGAGTTTACATATTCGCTGATTTGACACATGCCGTAACATATAAACTATGTTGTGCTCTAGTTAAGTACCTTGGCTACTGACATATGCGAAAAATTGAAGATGTTTATTTTTTCCGTTCTGGTCATTTCACCAGCCATACTCACGATATTATACAATGCCATATATAGCGCAGTACCTTAAGATGTACTAAGGGCCATTTACAAGCCCACAACACAAACTATGATTACCAACTCGTTGTAGTTAGTGAAACTTCACTTATTCCAGATGGTAAATTTGACATTTCATTGTCTTATATTTCGTTTAGCGGAGATATGTTTTAGTACATTAAACTGATCATACTCTACATTGTCTTTCAATGTATTTGCCTTTTCTATGTGAAAAAAGAGTCATTGAAATTTGGCTATTCAAGCACAGGCATTAGCTGCATACAGTCTGAGAGCCTTTGCTATATAGTCTATCACCATCATTTTGATCGCTACGCTATTTGAGACACGTAGTAGGTATAAAGTTAAGGGATTCCCTGGAGTCCGTGAAAATTGGCTTGGGACCGTTTGAATTTGAGCTTGGATTCCGCCGGACCCCAGACAACGCAGTCTTCTTTCATAATCGCGTGCTTCTTTTTTGTTTTCTTCCCTTAAAACGTTGTAGTATTTTGTTGTTTGCATAGCAAGTGATAACCATCCCCCGCCCTCCTTCGCAACTGATGGGATCGTCAACCTTTATTAATCGCCAAAATTGGGGCGTACGTTGAGTAAAATACAGGGGATTAAGGCGATAAATTTAGCAAACTCTGTTTTTGCCACCGAGGATTGGGAAAGTAAAATATCGCAACACCCCACTCCATTGGCTGAATAACTTCTGAAGTTTGTTTCTATCTACCTTTCCAACTCCTAGTTTTACACATGTGTTACATGTGTTATAACTGTTCCATACAGGTTCTTGTGCACAAAAAATGATCGCAGACAACTCTTATAGCTATATGACGACGCTTGTGGTCTTTATATTCTGTTTCCTTTACAAGGTCGATGATAAAAAATTAAAAAAAATAGCCCATGTGCTGCCAGATAAACGTGTGTTGCTTGAATATGTTTAGACAACAATACGAATATATACAATACGAATTTTTATATTTAATAAATCGGGAGATGTGTGCTGTTTCTGCTATTCCATCGGCAAAAAAAAAAACTATTAAAAAAAACGTTTACCACCACCAAATAACCAAGAAACATTTCCCAATAAATTATCACTTTCATTGTTAACATTGCTTTTATGTGATTACATAGTTGTAATCCATTCCATTTCAACAAATGCTTCGTGGAAATAGCTCAGTTACATTATATAGTCCTTTTAGCTTTGACCAGTCAAATCTTTATAATTCCCCTCTTTAAATTCTTTGCAATCACATAACATGCAATATTTTTTCTCAAATCACTTCATAAAAACGATAGCGACCCATTGTATTTGGTTTACTTTTTGTCAAAATATCGAAGATGAGCTACATAAAATAATTGTAACACCAGTGAACATGAACTGAGCATGCCATCGGTTCTGGCACAATACGAACGAAAAAAATAATAGTTCAACTTGATTAATGGTTCTATTAACCACCGGATTATTTTTCAAATGGTAACGTATACTTACCTGTTACACCCAATTTCGTAAGACTGACATAATTTGACTTGCAGCCTAAAGCATGCACATCATAAACTGTAATCAGCCTTTGCCATATGGCTGTAGTTCATTTCCGTAAACTATGACAATATAATGAATTGGGGTCCAACGAAAAACACCTTTATTATTTCAATACCTTTCAATATCTGTCAACATATGAATTCACAAAATATTTTGTACATCTTTTTCAACTTAATTATTCAATCAGGTTTTGTTTTTCGGAACAGTATTAAAGATTTTTTCCAATGGAACGGTAAACTGTTTTGTTAAAAATTTTGGCTGTTCTCAAATGTTTGAAACACATATTAAAATCATAACTCATAAAAAGTTAAATCAACCTATCTTGTTTCTTTTTAAATATATCCCTCCCTCCCTCCCTCCCTCCCTCCCTCCCTCCCTCCCTCCCTCCCTCACTCATTCCCTCCCTCCCTCATTATGACGTCACTATGGTGGAACCAATGTTGGTTTTAAGTCACTGTGGTCTGACCAACGTCATTGTGGTCTAACCAACGTTGGTTCTAAGTCACCCCTGTGACGTCATTATGACGTCACTGTGGTGGAACCAACGTTGGTTCTAAGTCATCCCCTGTGACGTCATTATGACGTCACTGTTTTTCGGAGCCCTGTTCTATCCCTGAGACGTCATTATGATGTTACTGTTTGGGGGGCCCCATGGGGGTCCGAAAACATCCTATGACGTCATTATGACGTCACTTCCTGTTTTCGGACCTCTATTTATCAACTACTCCCCCTCAAGCCTATATAGCATATAGGACAGATATGATAACTTATGAGAAAAACCATTTTGAAGAATTGAAGCCGACAAAATGAAAAATGCTCTTCCCCATTTGACAAAGTTTCCTGGATTTTTTTTTTTTTTGAAAAGGCCTCCTAAGAGAACATTCGTACAAAATTGCAAAGGAATCCAATCAAAATTGCGGGAGAAGAAACTTTTTTTTTTAAATTGGCAACCAAAACATTATAAATGCTCCCCCTCCCTTTTTGAGAGATCGCCAATAAAATTAAATTTTGAAGAGAGTCCTACTTAGAGAACATCCGGACAAAACTGGAAAGGAATCCAACCAAAATTAGGGGAAAAGGAAATTTCGAAAATTGGATGCCAAAAAAAAATGGATGGTCCCATTTTGCTAATTTTTGGCGAATCGCCAAATAAATTTTCAAAAGGCTTACCTAGAAAATATACGCATATAATTTCAAAAAAAAATATCATCCAAATTGTGGGAGAAGCATTTTGAGAATTGGCAGCGATAAAAATTTAAGTGCCCCCTTTTAGCCAATTTTTGGCGGATCGCCAAAACAAGAATCATAGTGAATCACGTATGAATAAGTTGTATGGTTGCCAAAAAATGGTAGTCACATTGTGCAAGTTTGTCGAAGGACAAAACCCCAGTGATAAGACTAATTCCAGCGTGCATAAACAAGGAAATTTACCTGAAAAAATGGGCTTCAAAAGACGAGATGGCAAAGAGCTTGCTAAATAATAAATGTAGGAACGGACCCGAACATAGACCGATAAATACATACAGTCATACAGTTAGTCTACCAGAGGTACCTTCGAACGGAAATTCAATAAACACTCATGTACTGTTGGTCGGACATACACAATTATTTCAAGGAATAGAAACAACCAGTGAATGGTGATATGATCAAACATATGTGATTACAATTGCGGTTGGATTTTGACAAGAAAAACGCCGCGTCTAAAACGGTATCAGTTAAATTTTAATGTTTTGGTATGTATTATTTTGTGGGGTATGCATTTGCGCTTGTTTATTAAACTTGCGTCGATGCGCAGTTTGCATTTCGAACCAATGGCCATTATTACTTAACTTGCCGCTATGCTGCGTTCGCATTTCGGAAAACTGCGCATGTTTACTTCACAGGCATTGTTGCGTGGTTCGCATTTCAGACCAGTGCAGATATTTATTTAACTTGCGTTGATGCACAGTTTTTATTTTGGACCACTGCGCATGTTTGCTTAACTTACTTCGATGCGCAGTTTGCATTTCGGACCCATACGCATGTTTGGTGAGTTTTTGTTGATGCGCGGTTCACTTTTCGGATGACTGACCATGCTTATTTAACTTGCGTCGATGTGCGGGTCGTATTTTGGACCAATGGGGATATTTATTAAACTTGCGTGGATGCGCGGTTCGCAATTCGAACCAGTGAGCATGTTTATTTAACTTGCGTCGATGCGCGGTTCGCATTTCCGACTAATGTGCATGTTTATTCAACTTCCGTTGATGAGCCGTTCATATTTCGGACCATTTCGCATGTTTATTCAACTGGCGTCAATGCGTGTTCCCTATTTTAGACCAGTACGCATGTTTATTTAACTTGCTTGGATACGCGGTTGGCATTTCGGACCAGAACGCATGTTATTTAACTTTAGTGGGTGCGAGGTTTGCATTTCGGGCCAGTAAAAGTAATTTCTAAAAAGAGGCCTACCTAGAGAATAATCAAACAAAATTTAAAGAAAATCTGAATAAAAGTGCTTAAGAAGCATTTTGAAAATTGGCAACAAAAAATTTTAAATGCCACACCCCCCCCCCCCCCCTCCATTTAGCCAATTTTTGGCGGATCGCCAAAAGAGTAATTTTTCAAGAGAGAACAAATGTTCAAATATGGAAAGAAATCCGATCCATATTGTGGGAGAAGAACCATTTTGAAAAATAGACACCAAAAACTTTTAAGAAATGCCCTTATTTGGCCAATTTTGGCGGATCGCCAAAAAAAAAAAAAAAAAAAGAGAGAGACCTATCTATAGAACAAGCATTTTGAAAATTGGCAACCAAAAAATTTTAAATGCCCCCATTTAGCCACTGTTTGGCGGATCGCCAATAAAACGTTATTTTTCAAAAGAGTCCTATCTAGAGAACAATTGTACAAAATTGGAAAGGAATCCGGTCAAAACCGTCGGCGAACAAGCATTTTGAAAATTAGACACCAAAAAAATGCCCCCCCCCCCCTGCATTTGACCAAATCTTGGCGGATCGTCAAAATAATTAATTTTTCAAAGAAAGCCTAAGTAGAGAACATTCGTCTAAAACTTGAAAAGAAAATCTGATCAAAATTGTGGGAGAAGAGGCATTTTGAAAATTAGACACCAAAAAATTAAATTAGAGCGGCCAGTGCAACAAAACACAAAGAGTAGAGGCTTATATCACACACTTTCAATTAGTACCAATTGAATTTTTTGTTCTTGTAAACAAGAACAAATGTTTCCTCGACTAACCCATTAATTCACTAGTTACCATGTTACATTTTCCTGTCCCCCGACAGGGCCGTCACAAAGTTTTATTTGAACAACTGTGTGCTATTTTCAGAATAATAAGAAATTTTACCTTATAGAAATGAATCCCATGCCAGACGTTGGGTTGTGGTTCACCTTAATCCAATGTTCGAAGGATGGGGGGATGGGTACGTAACTTGAATTATGGGTATTTCAATCCTCCTTTTATACAAGTTTAGATTTATGTGTTTTATCTGGGTCTAGACGTTGGTCAGTAAAGAGGTTTTACTGTGCGTCTTTTTGTCCGGTTCCAGATCGTGGTTTGCCAAAGCAGGTTTTACTGCACGTCCTTTTTATCCCGGCTTTGCAGTTGTTCATTAAAGGGTTTTCCTCTAGTATTTTGAAAATTAGACCAGTGCGCATTTTTATTCAACTTCCGTTGATGAGCCGTTCGCATTTCGGACCAGTGCGCATGTTTGTTTAGTTTGTGTTGATGCGCATTTGAGTTTTCGGACCAGTACGCACATTTATTTAATTTGAGTTGATGCGCGGTTCTTACTTTAGAACAGCGCGCATGTTTATTTAACTTGTGTCGATGCGCGGTTCGCATTTCGGATCATTGTGCATGTTTATTCAAGTTCCGTTGATGAGCGGTTGGCAATTCAAACCAGTGCGTATATTTCTTTAGCTTGCGTTGATGTGCTGTTCACATTTTGAACTACTGCACATGTTTATTTCACTTGTATTTATGAGAGTTTCGTATTTTAGACCAGTGCGCATGTTTATTTAACTTGCATTGATGCACGGTTCGTATTTCGGAGCAGTGCGTTTGTTTATTTAACTTGCGTTGATGCGCGGTATTTATTTTGGCCAATGCGCATGTTTACTTAACTTGCGTTGATGATGGGCTCGCACTTCAGATCACTGCGCATTTTCATTCTACTTCGTTAATGAGCGGTTCGCATTTCGGACCAGTGCGCATGTTTGTTTAGCTTGCGTTGATGCGCGTTTGACTTTTCCGACCAGTGCGCATATTTAATTTGCGTTGATTCACGGTTCTTATTTTAGACCAGACCGCATGTTTATTTAACTTCCGTTGATGAGCGGTTCGGAATTCGGACCAGTGCGCATGTTTATTTAGCTTGCGTTGATGCGCTGTTCACATTTCGGACAACTGCACATGTTTATTTAATTTGCGTTGAGCGGTTCGCAATTCGGACCAGAGTGCATTTGTATTTAACTTGAGTTGATGCGCGGTTCGCATTTCGGACCAGTGCACATGTTTACTTAACTTGGGTTGATGCGCGGTTTGCATTCCGTACCATTGCGCATGTTATTTAATTTGCATTGATGCACGGTTATCATTTCGGACCATTGCACGTGTCTGTTTAACTTACGTTGACGCGAGGTTTTCATTTCGGACCAATAGCATGTTTGTTCAACTTCCAAGTTCTGGCGGATCGCAATAAAAAAAGTAATTTTTCAAGATCGGCTCATATGGAGAAGAATCGCACCAAAATTTTAAAGGAATTCAATCAAAACTGTGGGAAAAGAATCATTTTCAAAATTACAGGCCAATAAATTTTAAAATGTCACTTATTAAGCCAAAAGCAGTCTGAATTCAAGACAGCCCTACCTACATAACATTCGTGCAAAAATTAAAAGAAAATCTTTCGTCAATTTTTGGCGGATCACCAAAAAAAGTAAATTTCCAAGAGAGGCCTCTCCACAGAAGAATCGTTCAAAATTGGAAACGAATTCAATAAAAATTGCGAGAGAAGAACCATTTTGAAAATATGACGCCAAAAAAAAAAAAGCCTGTCCAAGGACATGACCTAACCGAGTTACCAAACAAGTTTGTCCAAGGACAAATTCCCAGCTTACGAAAAGAAATAAGACCAATTCCAGCGTGCATGAGCAAGGGAATTTCCCTGAAAATTTGGGCTTCAAAAGATGAGACGGCAAAAGGCTACCTCAATAATTAATTTAGCACCGGACCAGAACATAGACCGATAAATGTATACAAAGATTTGTTTCCCAGAAAAATGGGAAACAGAGACTTTTGTATCTCTGGTAGACTGGATAGTCTGTCCTAGATACCTTCGAACAACGCTCGCACATCGGACCATTGCGCATATTTATGTAAATTGCCTCGATGTGCGGTTCTTATTCAGACAAGTGCGCATGTTTATTTAATTTGCGTTGATGCGTGGCTCTCATTTTGGAACAGTCCACATGTTTATTTCACTTGCGTTGATGCACGGTTCGCAATTCCGACCAGCACGCATGTTTATTTACCTTTTGTTGATGTGCGGTTCTTATTTTGGATCAGTGCGCATGTTTATTTACCTTGTGTTGATGTGCGGGTCTTATTTCGGACCGGTGCGCAGGTTTATTTAACTTGCGTCGATGCGCGGTTCTTATTTCAGCCAATGCGCATGTTTATTTTACTTGCGTCGTTGAGCGGTACTTATTTTGGACAAGTGCTCAGTTTTCCTTAGGTTGCCTTGATACGCGGTTCGCATTTCGGACCAGTTTGCATGTTTATTAACACTTGACAAGCCTTTGGCTTGCAAGAGTTATATGAATTTGTGCGAGCAAAATTCGTCCTTTTTTTTTCTTCTTGGCAGTTTTTCCGATTTTTAGTGTCTTCTTCTTCTCTGACACTATGGGCCCTAGGACCATCAAACTTGGGACTTATGAAGAGCTTGATCTGAACATGTGCATGTCACTTTTTATTTTCGTCTTCGATTTGGTTTTCTTTGTTTAAACGCCATGTGAAAAGAGTGTATTTATGCAGAGCATTTAACGTACATCACAGAGCACAGTTTCTGAGCTTTGTGCCATCTCTCACTGCGTAAATAGATAACACGGCTCATTCAATAAAACCGTAAGCAAACAAAAACCAAACACTACTCGGCTTATAAGATGTATTCAAGCTGTGTTGTTTGCAATATATTATTCAAGAAATAAAACATTGAAGGAAGTACTCTTGCGTTTTAATTTTTGTCAAGTGTTTAACATTTCGCTGGCGAAGAGAACTTCTAGTTTAACTTATGTTGATGAGCATTTCGAATTTCGGACCATTACGAATGTTTATTTAACTTGCGCTGATGAGCGGTTCGAATTTCGGACCAGTGCGCATATTTATTCAACTTGCGTTGATGAGCAGTTCGAATTTTGGACCATTGCGAATGTTCAATTAACTTGCGTTGATGCGCGGTGCTTATTTTGGAGCAGTGCAAATGTTTAACTTGCTTTGGCGCGTGGTTCGCATTTCGAACACCTGCGCATGTTTATTTGGCGTGCGTTGATGCGCGGTTCTTATTTCAGGCCAATGTGCACATTTCTTTAACCTGAGTTGATGCGCGGGTTCTTATTCTGGACCCGTGCACATGTTTATTTAAGTTGCGTTGATGCGCAGTTGTCATTTTGAATAGTGCGCATGTTATTTAGGTTGCGTTAATGCGCAGTTCGCATTTCGAACCAGTGCATGTTTATTTAACTTGCGTTGATGCGCGGCGCTTATTTTGGACTAAGTGCACATGTTTATTTAACTTTCGCTGATGTGCGGTTCGCTTTTCGGACCAGTGTACTTGTTTCTTTAGGTTGCATTGATGCGCGGTTCGCAATTCGAACCAGTGCGCAGGTTCATTTAACTTGCGTTGACACGCGATTTGCATTTCGGACCAGTACGCATGTTTATTTAAGTCCCGTCGACGCCAGACTCTTATGTCTATTCAACTTGTGTCGATTCGTGGTTCTTTTTTCGGACCGCTGCGCATGTTTACTTAACTTGCGTTGGTGCGCGGTTCTCATTTCGGACCACTGCGCATGTCTATTCAACTTGCGTCGATGAGTGGTTCCTTTTTCGGACAAGTGCGCATATTTGTTTAACTTGCGTTGATGCGCGGTTCGCAATTGGGACCACTGCGCATGTTTATTTAACATGCCTCGATATGCGGTTCGCATTTCGGGCCAGTTCGCATGTTTCTTAAGGTTGCGTTGATGCGCGGTTCTCATTTCAGACCACTGCGCATGTCTTTTCAACTTGCGTCGATGCGTGGTTCTTTTGTCGGACAAGTGCGCATGTTTATTTAACTTCCGTCGATGCGCAGTTCGCATCTCGGGTCATTGTGCATGTTTATTTAACTTGTGTTGATCCATGGTTCTCATTTCAGACCACTGCGCATGTTTCTTTGGTTTGCGTTGATGTGCGGTTTTTTTTCGGACAAGTGCGCATATTTATTTAACTTGTGTTGATGCGCGGTGCTTATTTTGGACCAAGTGCACATGCGTTGATGTGCTGTTCGCATTTCGGACCACTGCGCATGTTTATTTAACTTGCCTAGATGTGCGGTTCGCATTTTGGACCACTGCGCAACTTGCTTCGACGCGTGGTTCTTTTTTTTCGGACCAGTGCGCATCTTTATACAACTTGCGTTGATGCGCGGTTCGCATTTCGGACCACTGCGCATGTTTATTTAATTTGCCTCGGTGTGCGGTTCGTATTTCGGACCAGTACACATGTTATTTAGGCTGCGTTGATGCGCGGTTCGCATTTCGGACCACTGCGCATGTCTATCCAACTTACGTCGAAGCGTACTTCTTTTTCCGGACCAATGCGCATGTTTATTTAACTTGCGTTGATGCGCGGTGCTTATTTTGGACCAGTTTGCATCTTTATTTATCTTCCGTCGATGCGCGGCTCACATTTCGGACCTATGCGCATGTTTACTTCACTTGCATCGATGCGCAGAACTTAATTTGGACTACTGCGATGTTTATTTAACTTGCGTCGATGTGTGGTTGTTAAATCTGACTACTGCGCAAGTTCATTTAACTTGTGTTTACGCGCTGTAGGAGGAGATTCATTTAATTTTTTTTCAAAAATTTCGAAAAAAAAAAAATTCAAAAGTTTTCCAGTTCTCTCAAAAAGTACAAGCAGTATGCATGACCCCCTAGAAACGGCTCATATTAAAAATAAATAAAATCTGATAAAAACCACAGGAGGAATTGGATTTTGAATTTTTTTCTTCAAAAAGTCCTTGATCGACTCAAAAACCACAGGTCGTATTCACGACACCCTAAGCATGCCTGAGCCCCAAAATAAATGATGTCTGACCAAAACTGTAGGAGAAGATGCACTTTGAGGTAGTTTCATCAAAAATTCCCCCCAAAATCAAAAATTTCCAAGTTGAGTCAAATAGCACAAGCCGTATGCCCGACCCACCTAAGAATGCCACACACCAAAAATAAACGACATCGAATCAAAATTGCAGTAGATGCATTTTGAATTATTTTCGAGGTTTTTGCTTAAAAAATTCCCCAAAAATTATCCGATCGACTAAAAAAGCACAAGCCGTATGCATGACCCTTTAGGGGTGCCTCATACATCGGGAAATAAATGACATCGGGTCAAAAATGTAGGAGGAGATACATTTTAAAAATTTTTCTTCAAAAATTTGCCAAAATTCAAAAATCACCCGATAGACTAGAAAAGCACAAGCCGTATGCACGACCCCTTAGGAATGCCTCACACCAAAAATAAATGACATGGGATCAAAAATGTAGGAGATACATTTTAAATTTTTTTCTTAAAAAATTCCCCAAAAATTCAAAAATCACCCGATCGACTAAAAAGGCACAAGCGGTATGCATGACCGCTTAGGGATGCCTCACACCAAAAATAAATGACATTACCTCAAAATTGTAGGAGTAGATTCATTTTTAATTATTTTCGAGATTTTTGCTTCAAAAATTCCCCAAAAATACAAAAATTGTCCGATCGACTAAAAAGGCACAAGCCGTATGCATGACCCCTTAGGGGTGCCACATGCCAAAAATAAATGACATCGGGTCAAAAATGCAGGAGGAGATACATTTTAAAATTTTTTCTTCAAAAATTCGCCAAAAATTCAAAAATCACCCGATCGACTAGAAAAGCACAAGCCGTATGCACGACCCCTTAGGGATGCCTAACACCAATAATAAATGACATCGGATCAAAATTTGTAGGAGGAGATGCATTTTGAAACAAAGTTTACTAAATAAACAACTAACTAACTAACGGACGCCACCCGCAAACCGATAGGAATACCCCAGCTTACGTGTGGGCTAAAAAGGAAAGAGAGAACTCTGAAACGACTACTGTTAGGCGAAAAAAATGAAGAACTTTGTTTCTGAACGTAACTTTTTAATAATTTTAATTCACAAAAACGAGTTTTCCCGGGTGGAAGCTACCCGAAAAGGGATGTTGGATAGGTTGGGTTTTGACGACTTACGTATTTACCGACATTTACCGACAATTTTACAATTTGTTTAGAATTTCGCGATTTCGGCATTTCTTGTTTTTTTTTTTTTGTTTTTTTTTTTGCCAAAACAAAGCAACGTCCAGGTGGGGAAGCACCTAAGAAACTTTCGATTACAATTTTATAACTATCTGAAAAACACAGAGAAATGAACGGTTTGACAATTCAATGATTGACTACTATTTATTACAGTCTTTGCCAAACTTCAAAGTTCCGCCATTTCGGACAAAGTAGGCTGGGTTAAAAACAACCTTGTCCAAAGACATGACCCAGCCGTTATCAAATAAGGAAAAAGAGAAAAACTTTGAAACGAATACTGTTAGGCCAAAAACTGAAGTATGTAAAATGTATTTAATTCGAATTTGGAAGCTACCCGAAAAGGGATGTTGGAGAGGTCGGGTTTTGACGATTCACGTATATACCGACATTTAGACATTTTTTTTTTTTTAAATTCCACTATTTCGGCATTTTTTGTAATTTGCGAAAAAAAGCAAAGTCCATGTGGAGAAGCACCTAAGAAACTTTCGATTAAAATTTTATAACGATTTGAAAAAAAACTGAGAGAAATGAATGGTTGGACAATTCAGTTATTTACGACCATTTATTCTAGTTTTTGCAAACCTCAAAGTTCCGCCATTTCGGCAGTTTTTGGCGAACCGCGAAAAAAATAATAGCCTGGTAGGCGAACCCCTTGGCAACATCCCTGCGTAACATCTAAACGATTGGTGTAAAACTGTAGGAGTAGAATTTTAAAAATGGGTCAAAACGGGCACAAAAAGTGCCGCCATTTTGTCAGTTTTTTATCAATCGTCAAAAAGTAATAGCCAGGTGGGGGACCACCCAGGAAACATTCCCGCCTAACATCAAAACGATTAGAGCAAAACTGTAGGAGTAGCATTTTAAAGAAAAAGTTTAACACCCGCACAAACATTCAAGCCCCCTATATTGATACGACTAACGCAGTCCGACAAAGTCGGCTAGGTTAATAAAAAATGGCCCCCATTTCGTCAATTTCAGGCGGATCGCCAAAAAATTTTCAATGGAGACCTGTTTTAAGAATATTCGCACAAAATTTAAAGATAATCTGATCAAAATCGAGGGAAAGCATTTTGAAAATTGGCAACTGACGTTTTAAATGCCCCCCATTTAGCCAATTTTTGGCGGATCGCCAAAAAAATATATATTTCAAGAGAGGCCTACCTAAAGAACATTCGTAAAAAGTTGGAAAGGAATCCGATCAACACTGAAGAAGCATTTTAAGTAAAAGTTGACACACGTACATATAGACGACGGATACCCCTCTATATGATAAGAAAACTCTCCGATATTCAGCACTGAGAAATTTTACAAAATTTTAACGTAATGACGTCATACGAATTTCTTAACTTCGCTACATACGTCAGAACCTGAAAGAACCGTTCGACTGACCCAAGGAGTATCCAGATACAATTTGAAGCCGATACGGCCTTCCATTACAGAGATATTTTTTCAACACGTATACATACTTCCGTGATTACGTCATACGCCGCAGGCGTTCGATGTACTCGAAAAAAAAAAATGATAAAATCTGTTGGTGTCAAAATGGTGATCTGCTTGTCATATAAAAATATATTTCTGACACACTTTTAAAGTGAAAACTACTTTTTAAGTCTGAAGAAGATCAGACTTTCCGCTATCGAGAGATTTTTTTTTATAATGACGCCGTTTTCGTTCTATACCGGGAAAAATTTGACAATGTTTCGGACCAACCAGCATTCCCGCAAAACTTTTCCACTTTCTCCGATGGTCAACGGCTGAGAAATCTTAAATTAAAATTTTAACATAACGGCGTCATACGCCTTTCTTGATTTCGCTACAATCATCAAAAGTTGATGAAACCGGTCGACTGACCCAAAGAATGCCAATATAAAATTTGAAGTCGATACGACTTAGCGCTGTCGAGACAATTTGCACTGAAATTTTGTTCACATTATGTACACATTTTTCGTGATGACGTCATACACTACACTCTCACAACCCCTCCCCCACCCCCTCCAAGTCAGTTCAGATGCTAAAAATAGAACGCTTATAAAAAAAATGTCACAATTTTGTCTTTTATTTCATAATTATGTGATGTACATTCATTAAAACTGTTGAATAACAATATTTATGATATACACGGAACAATTTGTACTTTTCATACTTAGTTGCGAGGCCATGTGTCACTTCAGTTTGTACCAGTTACAAGCCATCTGTGTTGCAGTCACATATACTACACAAACCAAATGTTTGCGTGTGTTGGTTTTCTTTCTTTCTTGCTCATTTTACTCAAGATTTCGGATAATGGTTTACGGTTTATGTGAAAAAAAAAATTGACATTGAGGACCCGCATACACACAGCTCGGGAGAACCGAAAGTTGAACAATTGTGACACGGCACGCTGATCGTATAATGTGGAGTCCAATCTCAAGTTTGGCCAGGATCAATAACTCAAGTTGCTGGATCAACAAGAGAAGTTATGACAATATTAGCGGTTCTCCAGATCATAAACTATCTAGAAGGGGCGGGATAAGAAATTTTTTCTTTGTACCTGGAAAGATGAAGACCAACTGTGGCAGTGAACCACTTGGGTTACAAGTCTTACCCTCAAAACCCGACCCCTAAAAAAATCAGAATAGTACATCACTGCGCATAAAATGGGAAATAATTGTCAGCGAATTACCAGCGCTCAGTTTAACCTTTTCCCGAAAGTTATGTCGTACACGCAAACTGAACTACAGTTCAAACCAATAGTCACTTTTTGTCCTGAAGTTAACGGTAAATTTCTTGTTGAGCGGTTTGGTCTGTTATAAAAAATTCTTGGGTAGCCGAACAGTTGCGCAAGTCTAGGAAAGCTAGGCTGGGGTAGCCAAGTCTGAGGTTGCCGAACGGTTGCACAAGTCATGGGTAGCCAGACTGGTGGTCGAACGGGTTGCGCAAAGGGACAGGCGGTTGTCCATGGCAGGTGCCAAACACCGGCCGGTTTGCACGAAGCAGATTACCTGGTAATCCTTGCACTATCACAGGGCAGTTGTAGCCACGAGCAGCACGAATAAACACGTCACAACAAAGCAAACACAATAAAGGACCAAAAAAAAAAAAAAAAAAAAAAAAAAGCACTACCAAATTAAGCATTCCACCTCGGCCACAGTCTTTCAACAGCCCCGTTAGCTGTGCATCCGATTAAAAAAGAACGTAATCACGCAAACTGCTTTAGTTCCTACTCAAAATTAATTGAACTGCTAAACGCCGATATGTTTCTCAACCAAACTGCCTGAAGACATAAGGCTTACTTCATAAATTAAATTGGTTATAGCAATAGGAGAACTGCTTAACAATGCCACTCAGTTTGGAGCAGATGACAAAATCAGGCCTCCGTCACACGAGCTGTAATTTTTCAAATCTTTGGCCAAGTACAACAAATGAAAACACCGCTGTTTATCCCCTTATATTTTTCGTTCTGTCCCTCCCCCCCCCCCACCAAAAAAAAAAAAAAAATCCAAGTCAAACTAAAGCAAAGCAGTATGTACACTCTGTACCATTGTCAACGAATTCGCAAGGGTGTGCTGGCAAAGTTTTAACATAGGTGTCATTTCAGAAATTACTTAAACAACTAAACTGACAAAAGCCTTAAGTTTCAAGAAACCAAGATGGTGAGCCTCCATTTATGGGCGCGAGTTGCACAAGGTTAAAGGTTGATACATAAATGGGTCACACGTATGCCAAAAACAAAAAGGAAGAAAAGAAAATACCTTCATTTAATATCCATCGACATTAGCGTTATGAGTCACCGCAGCGCTAATATCGCTCATCTTGTATGGCTTTGGTTACTCAGAAGACCCGCTTTCCCAACAGGACGGGATCAATGGGCAAGTTTGAGCCCATTGAAACGATTTCTATGCACGGTACACAAGAGAACGGAAAATTCGCAACTTAACCATCACACTTTCTTCCCATATAAAGCTAAAATCCCAAACACAATTACCTATCCACTCAACACAGCACTGAAGCAACCTCCAACACCCTCCCATTCTGACCAACTCTCATTACCAGTATTGATGACAGTTTTTAGAAAAGCCAAAAGCCCATTATTTTGATGTTTGGCATGCTCCAAAATGTCAGCAACTATAAGATTAACCAAAAAAAAAAAAAAAAAAATCTAGAGCAAATCTCAAAACATGTATCTATCAATGAGGGTACGAGGTAGGTAGCATTCACGCAGTTGGCTGTAACAGGGTAAAGTCACCGATGGCATAGATACAGCCACTTAAAAATCCAAACCAACGATCTACTTACAGTACAGGTTTCGACTGACACTGACACAACGAGAACAGTGGTGGAAAATATTGGCTAAGTGTCGCCCTTTTACGTCACATGATATCATAGGTATTCCTCTTTGAGCGTGCCCTTCGCCATTTCGACACAGTGGGAAACGCAAATAATTTACGAAACGGAGTGGAAAACGAGCGCTGTGTTCATTAATGGCTAACCCGTGCTATCAGTAACAACAACGTCACATCGTGGTTGACTGAGTAAACTTCCAGAATAAGACCAAGAAGAAAATAATAGTTTCTCAGCTCATTTTGTCAAAAAAAAAAAAAAAAAAAAAAAAAACGACTCGGCCGTCGAGCTTTTTCAGTTTTTTGGAATTTTCGGTACCCGGCATAAGCCAAAATTCGTGTTTCGTTTTTACTTCACAAATGTAAGTTTTTTTTTTTTTTAACGTTAGTTTGATTGAACCACTGATAAGTTTGAAACGTTTGAGGTATTTCTAGTATGAAAACGCGAGCATCCAAGGCGCCAGTCCAATAATATTACGATAACTATCTCCTCTGAAAGACCATTTACGGGGAAATGTTTTTTTTTTTTTTTTTTTTTTTACATTAACATTTTCAGACCTGGTCGGGTGGGGGGGGGGAGGATGAAAAACAAAGGGTATTTTTCCTCGCCTTGTCTCGATATGTGACAGGGTGGGAGGCAAGAGAAAAAAAAAAACAACTGACCGGTTATGGAACACCTCTTTTTGTACGGGAAATTTAACCCACACTTACAAAGTGAATACATCTGGCACACACAGTAGGATAAAACTTCCTTTGAAAGAATAAATATGAAATCAATTCAGGAGTAACTGTACGCTAGTAACTTTAGAGTCATTTCAACCCTATTCATTACGCAAAATAATTTTAATGAAGAACATGTATCATAATTAAACCTGCACCGGCAGGGCAGACAGCGAGGTGACGCTTGTAAAAGGGAGGGGGGGGGGGGGGGTGAGGGGAGAGAGAAGGGGTGGCACTGCTTTTTTCGGCAGGGAATTGTGGGCTGCAATTCCAGGGCTCTCTGCACTTGTGCGCGCTGACACTACTAGGTACTCCGCAACTTAAATGTTGACCTCCAGTCTCAACCTATGCTGGGCCCCGCCAGAACATTGCAGTCGCTCTTTTTGTACAAGTGGTACGAACATCTTTTTTTCACAGCATAGCGTACACAAACTGCATTCAAGGTTCGCGTCATTCCTGAAAAACAGAGAGTTACATAGAAAAATAATACTCTATCTTGACACAAAATGTTTCCCCCTCTACCAGGAAACAATTTTCACGCAGATCAGTACCGTTTATTTCCACTTCTTATGTTAATTTACACAACAGGTCCATAGTGAAGCTCTTAATAGGTTATTACTCAAGGGCTAAAAAAGGGGGGATGGAAAGCGATGGGCTAACTTAAATAAAAACGTGCGCCATATAAGGGGGCAGGTTTATACCAAAAAATTGAAGCAGAATTTTACAAGGTTAGCACACAGCTAAAAGACAAAGTTGAACTGAACAGGTCTATTATTAAAGATGATTGTATGATCGGAAGACGCGAAAAAAAAAACTGACCACTAAAATTCACGGTTCCACATTTGGCACGGTGTACAATGCAAATAAGCTTTGAACTGATTACATGCACTACCGTGTTGCAAAACCCCGGGTGCTGACTTAATAATTAAACTTCATGTAGCACGTTCACTTCGTGTTAAAACTTACGATGACTTAAACAGACATGAAAAAAGACAGGCTCAGGGTTTCTTTCAGTTTGTTCCCTTTTGAAATGGAAGAAAGTACTTATTCAAGACAGTCGAAAGCACGCTTCTTCCAGTGTTTTTTTTTTCACCTTGAAAGAAGCCTGCCAATCCTGTTTCTTATGTACGCCGCATCTCACGGCGCACTATGTAGGCAGCATTAATCTTTTAAGTTTGTTTGTGTGTGTGTGTATGTTTTTTAGTCTATCCTGGACCAAATAACTAGACATGTTTTCTTCAACTGAACAAATTTCATAAAAGAACAAAAACTTGACATAATACTTACATCTTCAGCAGAAGACGGTCTCAATTTACGGATAATTTCTTCTATTTTTGACCACCTAAAAAAGAAAGAAAATGTGTTACGACAATGATACGATTACACAAAGAAAAACATTTAATGTAATATCAAATCTTGGCTGTTTCAGACAGTGCTGCACTTGGGAAGCTGTCTTGATTTAACGTCTCCCACCCCAATTAAAAAGCCGTGCAGGCTTCAGATGTCGCAACACCATACAGCTGGTCACCACGTTCAACCGCCAAATCTCAAGCCTGTCGTGTTTGGCTTGGTTACACATCCTAGTTTGTTACATGAAAGTCCGAACTGTGATACACCTCAAGCCTGACTCCACGCTTCAAGAAACGACGAAATTCATTGTCCCGCCCCACAGCAGAGTATCCAAAGACATTTGTCACTCACTTCAATCTCCCCCAGCTCTTACCCTATCATCCGTGATTCGGATTACACGGCATTCTATTTTTAAGCTCTCTACATGTGACGGGTAAACTACCTGGTTATGTCAATACTTTGTAAGCTGAATTAAAATTTTGATCCACTTTGTGAACTGTTCAGTTTAAGATTCCAAATTTTGAGTTAGCCTCAAATGGTATTTAGATGTTTACTTCATGAAAGGATCACTCTTCAGCGTGTTATTCAAGTTCGAGCTACTTTTTTACTGAGATACCTCTGGCTTAAATATATGATATAATCAAATGAAATATGGATGTGTATATATGCCATACAACTGCAAAGTAAACTAGAGCAGCCAGCACACAACAACATCAGTGTTCCCGAACACGTCAAACATTTTATTAGCCAGCCATTGTCGCTTTTTTTTTCTAACCAAAAACAAATGTTTTCCCCAAATCCCCTCCCCAACCACCCCCTCCTTTTCCACTGCTTGCCCCTCCTTCGATTTAGAAAGTTTCATTTTGATAATTATGTACTATTTCAGAATTAAACACTCTTACCCCATGCACATGTAGATGAATATATATTTGATGTGCCCAAAAGCCGGGGCCACGAAACATCTTCATCCTATTTCTCAAAGGGAAGGTAAGTAACCGAAGTTATGGGTATCCTAATCCCAATTTCTTTCTATATACGCCCAGGTGCGGGTGAAGCAATGTGGAATGTTATTACCATAAACTTGGCTTCCAGTCTATGTCTTTTTTTAATCTGGGTCTATAATGTGGTCACTGCGAACAGGTTTGACTAAGCCTTTTTATCCCGGTATGGAAGGTGGTTCCCAGAGGTTTAACTGTTTGTTTTCTATCCGGATCTTTGATGTGGTCATGGATATACAGGTTTTGCTGTACGTCTTTTTACATGTCGCTAATTCCCACTTCATTGCTTTTTTTTCCTTGCTTGCCGTCACGCCCATCCCGACCCCCCCCCCCCCCCTCATCTAATGTACGTACGCTACCCTAACCCTTTTACCTCTTTCAAGATATGGTCTCTACCCAAAGCGCACTTACATCTATGATATATACTTGTCTTCGTATACAAAAAAGCACTACAAAGGCAGCTTCGTAACTACACAACAGATGACTCGCCTCGATGGAGAGGCACTAGGAGGGGGGCGGGGGGGGGGAGGGATGAAGAGACGTTTTGGCAATATAGCGAGCTGCTTACCGTAACACAAGATGACAGGTGAACCACTTCAAAGTAAAGAAATATTTCAAGGTACAACAAACAATGCTACATCGAGTTACATAAGTGCTCCCATATAAGGAACACCTTATCAGCCAAGTTAAAACAACTCTACTGGGGAGCCCTGGGAGGGTGGGAGGGGGGGGGGGGATCAGCAATGTCCCATTTACTTGTCAATCAACAACCCGCATTTCTCTGGAAGCGGATCAATAACTGAAAGGAACACTCAGTGAGCGCACAGAATATGCTGCGTCATGTGATGTCCAGCCAAGGCGATAACTTGTGCACCGGATAACAGCCCCCCCCCCCCCCCCCCATCCCCTTCCAACAAACCAAACTGGGCTCTGCATTGCCGCCTACCCCAATCCCCGCTCATTTATCTGGTTGATGCCGAACCGCTCTTCCCAACAATTCATAGAAGTGGGTGAAGCACCAGTTTGCGATGACGTTTTGACGTCAAATCGCGTCAGGCGTTGTCCAATATGTGTCTACTACAACAGCGACCGGCAGTCTTAACTCCAGGCATAATCCCGCCAAAATTTGAAGTTATCAAACTTGCCGTTCTCGAGTTATTGTGTTAACAAAATAAAATGTCCACAACGGGCATGAACGCCACGACGTAATGTTTTGAGCTATATATGCCAATAAAATATGAGCGTCAAGTCCACCCAAGGCATTATCTTGCAAAGTTTGAAGCTGATCCAACGTTTCTTTCTCAGGCCTTCCAGCGCTCCTCAGGAAAAAAATAGGTTGTTTTAATAGGTCTTTAGCTAAAAAACAGGTTTTTATAGGATTTTTTGACGTTAAAAAATAGGTTGTCAGGGATTTACGGGACGCGGATTTGCGCGTCAATGTCGCAAAAAAATTGGACCGGGACGCAAAAAAATTTGGGGCTTGCGTTCCAGGAGACGCATAAAAAATCTGTCTTCAAACGTGCATTATTACTGAAAAAAACTATCTACAGCTTAAGCACTTTAAACGGTCCTACAAAAACACGCTGACCTTTGAGGCTTTTGCACGGCTCGAAATTAACCATTTTTACCAAATTTCTTAGGGCCCGGCCCAAAATCCTGGGGCCCGGATAGATATAGGCTATATGTTAGAAAAATTACGATATTCCCATAAATGTAATTTATTTCCCTTAACTATTCGTACACATAGGGGAATACAAAGTCTTCAGTTTGTCTTTTTATAGTTTTTATTATATTTTGACTCCGAGTGCTTCCCACACCCCTATTTTCTCTTCTGTGAAAATCGTTTACATTGACGACTAACATAGGCCTTTCCTGAAAAAAAAAAATCGTGGGGACCGCCGGGCCCCAAGTCTTCGAAATCGAGGGGTACGACCAGAAATTATGGGGCCTCAGGACCCTGGCTAATTTCGAGCCCCGCTTTTGCAAAAAATGCTCATTAACGATTCCATATTCGGTTTCCCGATTTTGCGTTGAGGTGCAAACTGGCCCTGGTTATACCGGTTTCGTCTCTTCCATGTGAAAGAAGATGTTTGGTTTAAAATGCAATAAAAACAGAAACAGACTAACCCTGAGCGGTTGAACCGTTTAATGTTCTTTAAACTGAAAGGACCAGTCACAGCAGGGTTCCAACTTAAGTCTTTTGACATGGTGGCGATTTTCGCTAACAACTTTTGGTTCTGGTGGCGAAATTGAGTTGACCCGTGGCGAAAGTGGCCAACTGGCAACTACATGAAACCAACAAGCCAAATAAGCGCTTCACTGTTTATCAATAAACCGGTATTAATCTAACTAACTTGATAGACCGCCAATTTTAGATTTGCCAATTAATAATGTTATTTGTTAAAAGAAAATTGTTTAAATTTATGTACTATGTTTTCCTCAGATTTTCTGGTGGCGAAATGTCAAAACTTGATGGCAAATCGCCACCGCTAATTTCGAACCCTGCATAGAACAATTTGATTTTCCCAACGCTGTCAGATTGCTTAACAATATGAAAAGCAGGTCTGGTTAGATGAGAATTCACTGCTTTTAGAATTTTCTTGGTTTGGTAATAAAAGATAGTGTGAACTGCAACTGCAGGCGTTACCTCTTACCTCCCCCCCCCCCCCCCCAACACACACCCTTTGTGCTTATTCAAATAACGAGACACAAACAAATCAGGGTGCAAATTGGGGGACGCAAAAAAAAAATCATGGCGGACGCAAAAATATGAAAGCGTGGCGTCCCTGTGACGCACTGATATTGACGCACTGTAATAGGCTGTGGGGGCGTCCAAAAAGCAACTTTTTACAAGGTTTGACGTTCTAAAACTAGAGCAGTGTGCATAGTCCACACATTCCCCACAGGCCCCCATCAGTTAAACACGGTCTTGGGTCAACTCGGCCCCTTGCCAAGTCGGCCCCTACCAACTCGGCCCCTCGTGAAAGTCAAGTCGGCCCCCACTCGGCCCTTTTACAGGTCAACTCGGCCCCTCGTGAAAGTCAAGTCGGCCCCTTATTAAAAAAGTCGGCCCTTCATATTTTTTGTGTTTTTGTGTTATCGGGATATAGGGTAATTCTACCTTATTTATTTTTATTGGAAAAACAACACACGTACAATAACAGAATTTAAGACGTACATTACCCACAACACACAAACATCATTTTACACACCATATTCGGTACTGCAACCTTTGCTATAGTATTTACTAATCAAATTTTTTACTATAGACTATAGTGCATTGTAAGCTGGTGGCGCTGCAACATTGTACTTTATACACTACTTTCAAGCAGGAAGACTACTTTTAACCTGACATTTAAAAGCTATGTATTTTATTTTGATATCAAAATTGATTTTTTATATCAAGAATTAATTTATGATATCAAAAATTCCATATTTTGATATCAAGAATTAATTTTTGGTATCTGTTATTGTATTTTGATATCTCTAAATGTATTTTTGATATCAATAAATATTTAGAGATATCAAGAAATATTTATTGATATCAAAAATGATTTAGTGATATCTAAATTGATTTATTGAGATCAAAAATTCAATTCTTGATAGCAAAAATGATATATTTGAGAGCAAAATATCAGTTTTGAGCTCAATAATACATTTGCCTTTTATTGATATCAAGAATTAATTTCAGATATCATTATTTCAGAAGGAGACTGTTTTAATTTGTATTTTGAAATCTGCAAATGATTTTTTGATCTCAAAAATTGATTTTTGAGATCAAAATATCATTCTATTTTTTTAAATAAAAAATTCAGAAGTACACAGCTGTACATTAAAAATGACTGGGCCTTGTATACAGAATCTTTCTTTAAATTGTTTACTGTTTTAAAAAGAAGCAATTCTTGAGATCAAAATTTGTGTTTTTATTATTGATCTCAATAATTCAAGTTTTCATCTCCAAAATTTAAATTTGATGTAAGTGTGTGTCTCCATTAAGATTTTTTAAGTTTGTAAATTTAATTTTTTGATCTCAAAAATAAATTTTTGCCATCTAAAATTCAATTATTGATAGCAAAAAATAAATTATTGAGATCTACATTGATTTCTTGATATCTTTAATTATATTTTGATATCAAAAATAAGCATTAAATGTTAAAACGGCATTCCATACATATTGTGGTGTGTAAAATACTTAATGTAAAAAGCCTAATTCACTCCTTTCAGTTACTGACGACTCGGACAATATCATTCTGTGACTTAACAAGCAAATTGTGGTGTGTACAATATTAAATGTAAAAGCCTTATCCACTCCTTTGAGGTAGCCGATTTTCTTATTTCCTCATACCAAAACCACTCGAGCACTTGTGAACTTTAATTGCAGTTGATGCGGAGATAATTTAATTGTGATCACTGAGATTAAACACCGACAGAAGTCCTGTAATTACTAATTGCATTTTGTTTGTGATGAGTGCGGAGTATTTTCATCACAGTAAATCTGCATACTTGTGATCACCCGAGGTGAGACACCAAAAAACCCTATAATTTTCAATTACATTTCGTCGGTGATCATTGAACTTTGCATTTTAAGTTTGCAAAGTATGTGTCGTAGGGCCGACTTAAAAAAGGACTGAGGGGCCGACTTGACTTTCACGAGGGGCCGAGTTGGAGGGGCCGACTTGACCAAAAAGTGCCGAGTTGGCAAGGGGCCGACTTGGCAAGGGGCCGACTTGACCCAACACCGTTAAACACGACCATCAATAGTCAATCAAGAGCTGAAATTTTCCAAGTCCAGTTGGACGAACCTAGCCCATTTACAAAACCGATCTGTGTTTGTTCCCACAGAAGCTGCAGATTAAGTTTCAATGAGATACCGTGTTAACAGACTCATTCCGATGCTGAATAATTTCCAGGATTTGGTAAATTTCCATTTGGTTGATTTTCCTTGAGCCAACCTAACTCATTTACAATAACGATCTGTGTTTGTTCCCAAGTTTCATTAAAATCCTTGCAGCAGTTTTTAAGTTATCGTGTTAACAAGCTCACACAATAGTCAATCAATAGCTGAAATTTTCTAAGTCCAGCTGGTCCATTTTCCTTGGTCGAACCTGGCCCATTTGCAATACCGATCCGTGTTTGTTCCCACAGAAGCTACACACCAAGTTTCACTAAAATCCTTACAGCAGTTTTTAAGTTATCGTGTTAACAAGCTCTTGATGACAGACCGACACGCAGTCGATCGCATAAACTCGCCACAGGTTCTACATGTGGGGAATAAAAAAATCAAAGAAATCAACTCTTTCCTATTCAAAATCAATTCCGTGAATCTGTCAAATTTTGGAGACTTAATATTATTGAATTTATAAAGCTACCAAAATTTTTAGTTACTCCAGAATGTCGCTCATTAAACAACTTATTGACAAAGTCACTGAAATTTTCAGTAACTGCCAAGTCAGTGATTTTATAGATTCACTGTAGCATTTATACAACCTTGTTTACACACTCAATTACACTTCTACAGGTAAAATAATTTTAGCCAATGAAAACGAAGAAAAGAGTTACTTGGATACTAAGCCGCCACCTGGTGGCAAGCCCTGGATGTCGTCTCCTTGTGACAGGACGTGCATCACATAAGACACTATTTGTTTTGTTGGCTCCTCCTCCGAGTCTAAAATTTCTGTAGAAAAAAAAAACAGAAAGACGTTAAAACGTATCCTTTACACGAATTCTCTAGAATCTACTAGAATCTCTATACAACTGATAATGAATTTGTATTAACATGGCTAAGTGAGTACCACTTAGTTGTTTTTTGCGCTACTGAAGAAACAAAATTTCATTTTTAACGAAACAGGTATATTAATCATTTAATTTATGCCCTTTCCTCTTATCGTCCGCATACTGAGGACTATCAAACATATAATTGGAATTGTCTGAATACAAAAAGCAAAGTTACCTAATCTGACTTCTCGGAGAGGGACAAACAGACGGTGAATACTGACTTGAAGTTGTTGACCATGACAAGCATAAGTTGGTCCAGAAGAACACTTAAGTACACAAATCTAGTCTTCGCTTACACTGAAGCTTCAGTCTTTGCGCAATATAAGTATCGATCATTTAAATGACGTTCAATGCAATCAACAGTATTCTAGAAACAAACCTTTGACTTTTGTTTCTAGAAGAGCATCAAGTTCATTTTCTTTCCGTTGAGCTTCTTCACTAACTTTGGGCGCTTGTTCAAATGCTATTATCACTATACTCATATTATCTCGACTTCCCTGAAACCAATATTCTGGAATAAATTAATGACCTCTTTTTCTTACAGTTAATAAACTGATTATCACTAACACTGAATTGAATTAAACCTTAATTTTCATTTAAACATAAGAACAAGCCAATTAACAAGGCAGGAGAGCTGTTCATATTATCTTAACAAAGCAAGCAACTTTGGTTTCTGCTTGAAAATATGTAAACCCAATCCTCCATTACAGTGAAAGTCAGCACTGAAACGCGATTTAGGACTGTTCCAGAAAAGCAGAGGGGAAAAGCTTTATCAACCAGCAACCGCCCTTCCCCGCTATCCCCGCCCCCCCCCCCCCCCACCCACGGGACGCACCCCACTCCAAGGCTATGCCGTATAATCCCACCATTCCCCTTCGAGCGAAAAAATTTGTCCCATTCATCTTTTCAAAGCGAGCATAGCAAGTTGGTGAATAGCGACAGTTATTTGAAACCTCCTATCCCTCCCGGCAATAACCTCTGAAAAATATCATATCCAGAATTCTGGGGAAAGAGCATTGTTTGAAGGAACTTGGGCAGGTGAGCATAAATTTCCGGAACAGCCCTATACTGCAAAATTACCAATAATCAATAGTTTTACCTTGTGCAAACATGTATCAACAACCATGTTGCAAATTTCTTTCAAGTCTGATGTGATAGTCATGCGATTGCCAACAAAAGCGGCAATATCCTCATTACTCATAACGTCCCACACCCCATCACAAGCTAGCACAATAAATTCGTCCTTGTCTGAACGTTTTTCTATTAATATTTCAGGTTCAGGTGACACTAATTGTTCGCATGGCCCCTTTCCTTGAACATTTTTATATTCAAAATCCCCTAATGCACGGGAAACAGCAAGTGAGCCGTTTACTCGTTGGATCATGACACTACCACCTGCGTTTTGAATTCTTTGTTTCTCCTTCTGCACGTAAGGTTTATGATCCTCTGTATGTAAAATTACTTGTGCCTCTCGACACAAAATAGCCCTGGAGTCCCCACAATTTGCGAAAAAGATATGGTCCGGAGACAGGAGAGCACCAATAGCTGTCGACCCACTTTTGTCCTCTCCGCTAACAACCTCAGGCATAGCTCTCATTTTATCGTCCAATTTGAGAAATCCTGCCTTGATTCCCTTCTCCACACTATCCAAAGTCGCCTGCACGTCCGCACTTTTTATGCTTCCCCTGAAGTCCTCATTATCGCAGATATGCTGCAGTAACTGCTCCGCACAATAGGCCGAAACTTTTGCTCCGGCGTGGCCATCAAAGACGGCGAAGAAAGACCACTCCTTCAGTCCATCTCCCGGTAAACCGATAGAAGCGCAGTGCGCATCTTCCATTTCTATGCGCCAGCCCTGCATACTGCACAGGCCATACGCAATGTTATTTCCAGCACCAGATTCATTATGCTTATCTGTTTTAGGCTTGTCGAGAAATGCACCCATTGCTGCTGCTACGTTGATTTAGCTGCAAAGTAAAAACTGAAGATTAAATGCAGAAAATAAGTTTTAAAATACGTAAGGTAGGATATGCATAGTTTGTGGCCAGCCATTAATTACATAAGTACAAATTAGGGACTCCCAGTTCCCCTCCCTCCCCCTGAACCATACAACAAAGATAAGTTTTCTTTAAAACTATTTATGTAACAATTCCTGTTTCGACACAGGTAAACGGAGAGGTAACGCCGATAGGAACAGGATAACTTTCGTTGTTGGCAAAAAAATAAATAAATAAATAAATTTGGGCATGCCATTTGGACATGCCATTAAAATTCTTGCAGTTGTTCTTGAGATATCGTGTTAACAATAGTCAATAAAGAGCTGAAATTTTCAAAGTCCAGCTGGTCCATTTTCCTTGGACGAACCTGGCCCATTTACAATACCCGATCTGTGTTTGTTCCCATAGAAGCTACATACCAAGTTTCATGAAGATCCTTGCAGGAGTAAAGTTATCGTGTTAATAAGCTCTTGATGACAGACCGACAGACAGACCGACCGACACGCGGTCGATCGCATATATTCCACACAGGTTCTACCTGTGGGGAATAATCTAGCTGTCCCTAGTAATCAGAAATGGGCCCGTGTGTTATAGATCACACTCTCACTGAGGTAGTGCGATCGGTACTTGAGCTTACCGTATCGAACAAAATGTCTGTCAGTCGTATTGTTGTCCGATGTGTAATAGATCAACACAGCGACAAAATGCAACTACAGTAACGCCTCCCGTCATAAACATCCCCACTCAGTGAACATCAGTGAATTATAGTTTTACAGAAAAAGAGAAGAAACTGTGAAGAAATACCTTTCTTCCTAGAAGAAAAGGAAGAAACTGGGAAGAAACCTACTTCGTCAAGAAAACATCAATGCAACGTACTATCTATTTATTGATTTTACACAACCAATATTTGGTGTGTTCTAATGTACTATTAAATCAGAAAAACGAAAAAATACATGACAGCACCAAAATACAATGAAGAAATAAAGATCTTATACCGTGTGCTTTGCAAATGTGCTGCCGCAACACCCTTTTCTTATACCCTTTTAATCTTAATACTCAATCCCCCTATTCAAGGTAAACACAGCTTTTGTCTTTTGCTTTCACTGGCACATTAAGAGCAAACAAAATGATACACTAATTTCTCATACACAAAGTCAAAGTACTCAGGCTATCACAGCGTACCCAGCTTTCCAACATACATTGAAACACGAGTCTAAATTTGTATAAGTATCATTGGCCAGGTTATGTGTGGATTCGTGTCCCCTTTGTTTTCTTTACATGAAAGAAAAAGATGTGGATTCGCGTCCTTCCCAAATCGCGACGCACAAAATTGCACATGTTTCCGCAGTACATAAAAAGCGGAGATGTTGGCACCCACGATCCTTTATCTAATCCCTATTAATCCTTAAATCCTTAAAATTAAGCCCTATTAATTTTTTACATAGAAGTTTGATACGTGAATTATTTAAGAATTACTCCGAGTGCAGCTTAAGCAAATTATTTTAAAGAAATTCCAAATATTACACCTTTTAAGGTTTCTTCCATTTCTTCCCTGAAATTGGAGGGAAGAAAGTATTTCTTCCCTACAGGAAAAGACCCGGAAAAAACCATGGTTTTTCCCTCCATGGAAGAAACATCCCAACCCTGACTTTAACTATTTCTAGTACGAGAGATGAAGATTAATTGGCTCTGATGCACTTAGGGAATGATTGATGCGATTCGGCGGTAGGCTGTTCCAAGTCTCTGATCGTTTTGAGTAAGAAGCCGAACTTGCACGCACCCGTGCGCGTGGATACCACTTCCAAGATCATCTGATGGTCCGATATGGATAGATGAATAGGTCTCTCAAGCTCTTTCAGGGGTGTATGGGCTCTTTGGTGCAATCCCTTAAACATCAGTTGGTTCTGTCGACCGCGCTCTGGCAGGGGAGGTCAGATCAAGTTGCTTCAAATTGAGGTCACAGATTCGAAGTCATAAATATAGCGGGAGTTAATGAATCTGGCTGAGGGTTTCTGCATGTTTTTTAGCTGGTCCTGTGGGTAATGTTGGTGAGGATTCCAAACGGTACTAACATAACTCAGTGCTGCCAGCCAAAAAAAAAAAAAAAAACATGGCAAAGATAAGCTTAACAAGAACGTCAATGGACATGTAACCAGCCGAGATATAGTGAATCTATGAATAACCTTGAACAGTTGCCAAAAGTGGTAGTCACATTGTACAAGTTTGCGGAAGGACAAAAAGTCCCAGCTTACGAAAAGCGATAAAACCAATTCCAGCGTGCATGAAGAAGGGAATTTCCCTGAAAAATTGGACTTCAAAAGACGAGTTGGCAAAGAGCTAGCTAAATAATTTTTAGCAACGGAACCGAACATAGACCGATAAATATATACAAAGATTTCTTTCCCAGAAAAATGGGAAACTGATCGTGTGTATATCTGGAAGACTGGGTAGTCTACCAGAGAGAGCCTTCGAACAACTATCGAAAATGTATCCACACACGCGTACTGTTGACATGTGCTGTCAGACATACATAATTATTTCAAGCAGCAGAAACGACCAGTGAATTTTAATATGATCAAATTTTCACAATTACAAAGGAATCTGATCAAAAGTGAGGGAGAAATAGCATTTTGAAAATGAAACACCTAAAAATAAAAAAAAAATGCCCCCCCCCCGATTTGGCCAATTTTTGGTGGATCGCCAAAATGAGTTATTTTTCACAAGAGGCCTTCCTGGGCAATATTCGTACAAAGTTTGAAGAAAATCTTATCAAAATTTTAGGAGACGAAGCATTTTGAAAATCGGCAACCGAAAAATTTCAAATGCCCCCCATTTAGCCAATTTCTGGCGAATCTACCTGTAGAACACTCGTGTAAAATTTGAGGGGAATCCGATCAAAACTGAAGGAGAAGAAGCATTTTAAGTGAAAGTCTACACACGTACACCAGTACATAGGGAGACGGATGCCCCTCTATTGATGTGATAAGATCAACCTGGTCTAAAAACCTTTAACAAAGCATAATAAGGGTGTTAACGTACTGATACAAAAGTACCATCTTTACGTTGAATTTTCGTACTGATACAAAAGTACCATCTTACCAACATATCGAACATTTCATATGCTAATTACTTTAACATGGTGGGGTAAATCTCTTCTGGGTTCGTAGCTTTATTGCTTTCAACTTCGCAGAAACTTTCAAACTTGAGTCAAAAGTGGTTTACGATTGTACATTCACTGCTGTTGTGGGCGATAATTTGGTCTCCATATCCTGAACCCAAGAGAAAGCGTGATTTTCTCAGTACAAAGTTAGCTATTCCACTATAAAACCATGCGCCGTGATTTATACTGGAGTGATTTATGTCATAATCCTTTCCTTTTTCCGTGTCGTACGCTGCCATTAAGAAATTGACTTCTTTTGCAAGTTCTATAATAGGAACTGTTAATTCTTGATGCCATGAGGCCCCAAGAGTCACCTACAATGCAAGGAACACTCAAAGTGAACAGCACATCGTACTCAGTTTTTTTTTTTTTTAATCACAAAATGGTTGGTTGCAGGTGATTATCAGGACTAAAAGAAAGTCCTTGTGAATTGTGTCTTCTAGTTTGTGACTAAACCTACAAAACTGGCGCAAACGCTGTTTTCACATTGAAAGAACACATTTTTAGTTCTGCCAATTTCGATTTGCTGTTCAATTTTATGTTTCTCTCCTTGTAGGACTCGCCATTTTGTTCCCCTCAACTGTACGCACCGCTCTAATGCTTATTATTCGGTACGATGAACGTCAGCTGACATTCAGCTCCCACTTTCAGGCATTCTATTGGTTTTCCTGACATTAAAGAGGTACACTTTTTTGTCGGGAAAATCGTCTTCCCGCAACACTACGGATTGTTCGCTGACACTCCGCAAGTTTATTATTGGTGGCTCAGCCGACAATTTTCTGGGGACTACACGAACCAGACATTCAGACAGTTATCGGCAAAACAGTGATTTTTGTATTTATCAGTACATAATCGGCAACGGATATGCATATCTTTAATGCTGGGCCAAAATGCCGCTCGTTAGTTTTCTTTTTCTATTACGAAAACTTACCGCAAAGCACATAAAAGAATAATTGAAAATAGTGTTTCACAGCCGCCATTGCTTTCGGATAATGAAACAGCTTGGATAGCTTTTTTAACGTCCGACACGCTTATTATTGGAGGCTCAGCTGACAGTTTTCAGGGGCCTGCGGACATTACCCTCGGCATTTTTCCTAGCTCCAAGAAGCCATCCGCTACTGAGGTTCGACGGAGGGCTTCAAATCCTCAATCTTTTCATAAAATCCTTAAACTCCTCGATCTTTTCATAAAAGAACAAGTTCTAGCAATAACCACAAATTCCCACAGGCAGACATCTTTTGTTTTCCCCTCATGCACATGCGTTAATTTATGCGGCAACAGTAAGGCGTCGTTATAAAACATGACCTCTGAGGATATCTACGTGTTATGTATAAACACAGAGCGAATCTATATTACAAAAAGTAGATCCCCCTTACTGAGTATGATTTTCGCGGAATCTCCAACGGGCCTGCTGTGTAAACGGATATTATATGGAACGGACAGATCTCTACATGGGTCAGCTGTTTTATAACTACGGTCGAATGGCATGCTGGGTAGAACAAAGCCGGAAGACTAACAAAACATTTGACAGCTGGTCGATGCCTGTTTTTTACCTTTTATGCATAATTTTAAAAAACACAAGGCATGAAAAATGTGGCCTTTGGTGCACAAAGGGTTCATACTGCATGAACTATCTATATATGCCGACATAACGTGGATTACTGTGCCGACAAAGTGCCTCAGAGCAACTCAAGTTGACCCCTATGAGCAATACAATGTAACGCGTTGTAGCTCTGATAAAGAAATATACCAAGTATAAATTGGTAGACCCGGAAGATAAACAAAACACTTGACAGCTGGCCGGTGCCTGTTTGTTTTTTTTTTTTTTGTTTTGTTTTTTTCTTTCTACCTTTTATGCATAATTTTAAGAAACACAAGGCATGAAAAATGTGGCCTTGGAAGCACATAGGGTTCATATTGCACGAACTATCGATATATGCCGACATAACGTGGATCACTGTGCCGACAAAGTGCTTCAGAGCAACTCAAGTTTACCCCTATGTAGACTTAATGCATTTACCTTTTATGTATAATTTTAAGAATCACAAGGCATGAAAAATGTGGCCTTGGGTGCACAAAGGGTTCATATTGCCCGAACTATCGATATATGCCGACATAACGTGGATTACTGTGCCGACAAAGTGCTTCAGAGCAACTCAAGGGGACCCTTATGAGCAATACAATGTAACGCGTTGTAGCTCTGATAAAGAAATATGCCAAATATAAGTAATGAAGAGCTGACCTGGAGCTACATTTTTCCTGACGCCCACTTAAGCACCCTAATTACTTGTGGAAGTGGTGGGCACCGAAAGCAGTTTTTCACTACTCAGTGGGAAACGATACGCCTTGAACAAAACATGCCATAGAAGAAAATCGTGGCGATGCTTATTTTCAAGTGTGTAATGGTTCGCTGAAACAAAACATCGCTCAACTGTTTGATTCAAATTCTCAAGGCCAAGGGATTTTTATACAAACACAAAACTGCCTCCATGCCAAATAATCAGATAACACATACACGGTCTTACTCAAAATTTACAAATTCATGTTCCACGACGTAATATTAATTAATGAGATCTGTAAAAGAGGCTTCGTTGTGTTTTCTGATTCTAACGATACCAGCGAAACTAAACAGTATGGCTGTTTCATGTGCTATCTGCGCATGTCCGTTACGTCATTTTCTGCCAATCGAATGCAAGTACATTGTTGCATTTCTTTTCAGAAAAACATTATGAAATGAAAGAGCTGAGTTTTCATTTCATTATTATTATATTTTAGCCACACTAAAAATGACGGAACACTACAGTAGCAAGGATAAAGAAAAAAATTGAAACTGTTATTAATTTTAGTAATGAAATGACAACTAGCTGCACAGAACACTGATGCACTATATAAGGTGTTGGAATTTATCTGAAGGGCACCCGCCGATCCGTTCTTTGATCATATCCAACTAGCTAGCAAGAATCAGACACTACCGATCAGATCATACATATGTATGTTTGTCATAAAGCTAAAGAACAGATATTTCCATAAAAATCTAATAGACGACCATTCCATAATCAAACTAGCAAATTTAAGGCGCATATTTTTCATTGGTAGGATAAAAACAAAGGTTTTTAGAATCCGATGAGGAATAGGAAGAATAAATGACGTCATGTGCGAATAAAAATGAAAATGAAAACCTCAATATCAATGGCAGCGGAAGCGACGCCCCAGTTCTCAAGAAAAACTGACGCCATTTTGCTAAAGCAACTTCTAAATTATCAAACCGCAAAAACGTCTACAAATTGTCACATATTCCTTGAGTTTCTTATTTTATCGCTTAATTGGTTGATTACACGTGTTTCGTAATTCTATGTTAATTATGTATCGTTTGCGTTCTGCATTTGTTTTATTTAGCTTATTTCTTTTTTTTTTAGTTGATTTTTTATTTACTTCCATTTTTTTGTAATTCCTATGTTATCTGTCTATTATTATTTGTTATTTATTTAGTTAATTTTCTGTTTACCTTTAGCTGTGTATTATTTTTTCTGTTAATTGATTTTCTGATTTGCATATTAACTCCTACTTATTTAACCCAAGTTTAATATTCGCTTATTTGATTTTAATTGTTTTCCTTTTACCAGTGATACGAGTAGTAGGGAAATAAGAGGTCTGGACCACCTGTGACGTCATAATGACGTCATCAAATTACGTGACTAACCCCCCACCCCCGGCAGCAGCGATAACTGTTGTCATGGTTAACCGATTTGAATGAAAATTTTAACGTTTGATTCAGCTTTATATCTAGTTTTGACAAAAAGTGGTCACTGTCTATTTGCATATGTGACTGTAAGCATAATTTTTACATGTCAACATTTTAACTTTTAAGAAGGTTAAAAAAGTAGATAACTTTCGTTATGGTTGACCGATTTACATGAAAATTTTACCGTTTTATTCAGTTTTATGTCTAGTTTGAACATAAAGTAATCAAAGGCTATTTGCATATGTAGCTGTAAGCATATTTTTAACATCTCAAAATTAAAACTTTTTAAAAGTTACAAATGTACATAATTTTCGCTATGTTCAACGGATTGGAATGAAAATTTTACCTTTTGATTCAGTTTTATGTCTAGTTTTGACTTAAAGTGGTCACAGGGCTATTGTTATATTTGGCTATAAGCATATTTTTTGTGTGGAGGAACAGCACACAATTCAAAGATGTGTTCGAATGGCAGGCCTATTCAAAGCTGTGTTTGAATGGCAAGCCCATTCAAAGACGGTTTTCGAATTATGTTTGGAACATGTTGCAAAATTTTGGCGGGAAAATCCAAAAACATTTCATGCTAGTTGTGCTGCTAGAATTATTTTGCATTATGATATGGTGATAGTGTTTCAGATGATATATCAAAACTTGTTCGATTCAACAATGGACGAGCTGAAGTGTATACAGACATTTGTAAGATGTTTGAAGAATAGTAAAGGAGCTGACTCTGCAAATATATGGTATAAAAGGAGTGGGAACTAGACCAAGTCATCATTCGATGTGCAGCCAAGGAGAAGAAAACAGCTTTAAAATTAGTGCAAACTTAAACATTACTGTGAAGCATGGAGAATTTGGACCATTTCTTCGAATCAAACGTGGGAGAAATGGCTTGTTTTAGCACCATCCTTGTGGAAGATCAGAGCTTGAAAAATTTACGCGACATTGGCTTTAAACTGTACTGAACACAAACGAAGTGGCTTGAAGTCATTTCTTACCTAGATATGCGTTATGTGAGTTTTGCACGCACATTACTGTCTGAAGGGAAAGAATACACGTATTACATCAACATGAATGATAGCGGATGGGAGACATTGCTTCAGGAGATGGATAACATCAACTCAGTCTTATTGGCTGAGCCATGCACGGAACGTCATGACAAGAAAACTGTCATCAAACTGCAAAAGGACGATCGGATGTAGGTGTCAAAATTACCCAAGAAAAGACTGGTTGCAATTCAATTGGAGAACATGAACGTGCAAAATCAACCTGGACTTACGTGTGAATATTGTGGTGCTTACGTATATGTTGAGGATTATCATTGCCACTGCCACAAGTATAATTGCAAGATGTTTGAACCAAACAACTTCTGCAGTAAGTGTGGAGTACTTAAAGTCTGTGAAGCAAAGTAGAAGCCAAGTTTTGCTGTTCAGGACATACCAAAAAGATGGACATGTTTTTAAAAAAAGGCTTATATTGAGTTTATGATTGCTAAACTTGCTTGTTGTGGAATTCCGGACTATCAACTTTACCATTTAGAAGCTTTTTTTGGGATGTTGTACACCACAGTCTCGGTGTGATTGAACTACATTCAAGATTTATTGGAGATTGTCATAAAATTGGAACAGACGATCCTGACTATGACTTTGATTTTGCGTTCTATTCTGCCCGCACTGATGTAGAAGTGTACTTTCGCGTGGTTGATTATTTAAGAGATTGGTAAACCTTTTAACAACTTTATAGACATAGCAACAATGTGAGTTGGTTCAAAGTGAAAAAAGGAAGAAAATGATAGAACAGGTAGCAAACATTTTAAAAGAAGCTATAATTTGGCTGAATTTTGCTCTCCTGGGAGAGGGGGTCCGCACATAGTATGTTCTATGGGAGTCCTCACCATGGTTACGCCGCCTATTATGACGTCATATTGGGTTTTACACATAGAATGTCCCAGGGTTAGGGTTAGGCCGCCTGCTGCCTGGGCGGGGGTTGGTCACGTGACTTGATGACGTCATTATGACGTCACAGGTGGTCCAGAACTTTTATTTCCCTACTACTGATACGTTTTCCTTAATTGTATATTATTTATTTGTGTTTTTTAGGAGCTTACTTTACTTGTTTGGTGGTTGTCCACTTTTTGTGGTTACTTTATTTGCTTATTTTTATTTGTTCATTTATTTCTTATTAACGTGCATACTTGTTTGTTCATGTGTGAGCTTGCTTTTATTTTTATTTATTTATTTTTTCGTTTATTATGGTTTATTACAAGCTTACTATTTTTGCCTATTTTGCTTATTTATGTGCTTACGTCATTTGTTGTTTTGCAACTTATTACCATGTATTTAGTCTTTCAAGTTTATTATTATCTGTTCATTTATTGGAATTTTTCTGCTTAGATTTAGTTTAACTTATGTATTTATTCGTTTACCACCATTTATTATTTTCGTTAACTTATATATATATATATATATATATATATATATATATATATATATATATATATATATATATATATATATATATGTGTGTGTGTTTGTGTGTGTGTGTGTGTGTAGTTTGAGTTGTTTATGATGTGCCTATTTTAGTATGTGTTTCTTTTTATTTAGTTGCTATTTTTCAGTGAATTGGTGTTTCTTTGTGTATTTGCTTGATTGTATCGATTTTCTTTTCTATATTCATTTGATTACTTTTTTGACTACCTTTATTTGTTCATTATATTATTTTATTGTTACTTGTCTATTTTTTCCTTAATATAACTTGGTTAATATTATTTATTTTTAATTTCTTATATATATATTGGACTGTAGTCTACGACATCAGCAAGGGGCTTTCCAGTGTCTTAACATTGGTTATCGTGATCATTAATAGTACTGCAAATGTAAACGTTTAATGGGTTTCACCCGTTGCTGTGTTTACAACGCGTGCTCAACCAGCTGGCCAATCAGCGTCAGTTCATCCTCAGTCACCAGACCGAACCATTCACAATTTTAACCGTCTGCAATTTTTTAAATCACAAAATATCAAACTCAAGGTGAATTGCATATTTTTTGGACATGATTTATCTTCATTAATATGTGTATGCATACAGGCATTTGCTCGGTAAATGATTCCTGACCACAAAGAGTTTACGTGCGGTTCACAGGTAATAAACAATGATGAATTTCTCAGCGATTTTGTTAGAAATCCGTTCTCGAGGGTTTCCTCATTGTCAGAACGTATAGAGTATGCACCGGCTCTGCCAGCAGGAAAATTTCCTTCTGCCAGCAACAGGGCATTGTAGGGCGTTTGGCATGGAGTTGAACCCTTCTCGACCCATGCAAATGAACACAACTCGCGCCTCTCACTTAGGCGCCACTGCAGCCACTTTTCCCCTTGTGGGATGTTTGCAACCGCTTTCTAACGTCTCTGTCAGTTATGCAAACGTTGGTCATATAACGGAGACTGAAAACAGTGCAGAGCAGCGGTCGGGCAAATAATTTCAGGGGGAGTCATTTTACCAAGTTTTTACGTGATGTTTTTGAAAATTGTGGTTTTTACATGACGGTGTTACGATCATGTGATCGAGAATGTTTCGCTGCCGTTGCATCAGCGACCCGTCACAGTGTCTGTTGTGGTATCTTCCCATACATTGTTGTCACGATTTGGCACTGTTACGGTTGCCACATTGCCGACCGCCACGTTAACGTGTTGTAACAGTGTCTGCTCTTGCATGTCACGGTCAGGTGCACCAGTCATGTTGGGTCGTTGGTGTGTCGGGTCGAACACCCCTCATGCCGTGTCTGTCTCGATCATACGTCTGTTCGCAAATGTTTATCACGGATCGTGACCATCACGACTCGACACTGTCACAGATCGACTTGGTGAGTTTTGTCTGTCAGAGGTCGAGCATGCAACGGATCGTGACTGTCAGGGTCGAGACTGCAACGGGCCTGCAACGAGACTGCAACGGGTCGAGTATAAGATGGGTCGTGACTGTCCTGAGTCGATCAGGCAGCGGGTCGTAAACGCGTCGAGTCGTGCATGCAGCAAGTCGATCACATGTCACCCGCTAATACGACGGTTACGACACTCTTGGGTCATGCATGTAGTGTTTCAACCGAGCAACGTCTCAACTGCGTGCTGTCGTTGTTGGATCGACTTTTATCACTGATTTCAATGTTTTACCATCATGCATTGTTGTTTTAGTGATTATGTAGCATTCTGATATAAATAGCTTGTGTTGCGATAGTGTTATTGCATATTTACGTGTTTCGTTTCTGTTATAGAACAGCCGATTCCATATTCTTGTGGTCACGCCAAAAGCGCTGGCGACCCTCACGAAATGCCCCGCGTGTCTGCATTGTTGGGGCATAAAACTACACATTAAACAATCGGGGTGACCAGTGCATGTCCCTTGATGAGTCACCGTTAGTCTTTTTGTTACAACAGAGAAACAGTTCGTGTTGGTGCATATAATGAGCGACAAGTCGACGACGTCTCAACAACCCACGTCGCCGGCTGACACAGAAACAGTTGGTAAATCGGAGACTGACATCTCAACGAAGTCTAAGAAACAAAGACTTAAGACTAAGGCGGTTAATTCCGCCACAGTGTCGCTGTAGTCGCTAAGAATGTATTTCATCGATCTCTATCAGATGGACGTTGCTTCGGAGATGAGAACGCGCATTGTGTGTTTATCGGCTTCCATGTCTGTTGTCTCGGCGACTTTTTGTCTGGGTGCCGCTCCATGAGCAACTTTACGACAGAATCTAAATCATCACAAGTGTCGCAACCGCCTGCTATATAGGTAATGGCTAGTGTACAGCCATTGACCTTTATTGCCGCCACCACCACCTGTTACTTCCGCTCCACCACGACTTGCACCGCGTGTACCAACACCTTCCACTCTGGTGACGGTTTTGTATCAGGCTTCGTGGCGTGTTATAGCTCAGAAGGGTTTCAGACCCCTTACCCCCGTGCGCACATGTTCCACCAGGGTGTTGAGAGCACACCGGATGAATGGAAAGATAGGTGGTCCTCTTATTTGGCCGCCTCTGACTTTTCCGTTCTGGACATTATGTTATAGCACAGAACTCAACGGTATCATTAACGGCATGAGACACTCAAATGATTAGACTGTCTTTATGTCTCGTCGCCTATTTGCAACTACAATTGAGATAAGAGTTTGTTAGTTTATCCACGGATACCTGCACAGTAAACGCGTCACATGCGCGTTCGGAAGAATTGCAGATGCTTCAAGCTACGGAACCTCGACCTTGGTCACACCTGAGCAATGAGGTTCAATATCTTTTGAATCCGTGATTGAGTGCTTGCATATAGTCCAGAAGGTCGAGAAGAAATTTTTCTGCTGAAGTGTTTCATACGGATTTCCTAATGAGTTTGCTGGTTGCCACGCAGAAAACCGTCGATTTGATCAGGTGTCATTTTTCGCTAGTTTCAACGTGTCGTTGCGCTGCGGTTGCGCTGAGAGATCTCGACTGGTGGTCACGTTAAGTCAGTCTCCTCAAAGGTGTTCAATTCTCTCTTCCGTCCCCATCGAGGCAGGTCCAGACGGGTCCAGTCAGGGTTTCTTCTTCCAATGTCCTTGCGTCGGGCAAGAGCCGCGAGGAAGAACACGCTCTGCAAAATTCAATCGAGCGGATTTTGAAGCCATTTCTGGGCAAGACACATATTGCGACCAAAGGCTAAGGTTTGTTTAGGCAGATTGTAATACCAGCCGGGAGTCGCGTGGCAGTGTGGACATCGTGTCGCTTTGTCGGGTTCACCTACTACGCGTGTTTGCACAATGATCAAGCACTTATCGTAGTACTTCGCAGCGCCGACTTTTTATATCACTGATGCGCAGTATTACTTTACACCTGTCTAAAGCTTCTATATATAACTGTATAAAGAAGGTCATTCTCTAAGTATTAAGGTATTAGGTGTCAAGGTGTGATTTGTTGCGTGTTAGCCGTGGCGCCTTACCAAACACTTGTTAAACACTATTTGCAAGAATATACAAGCGATACACGTATCCTCTGAACCATGTAGTATTCTTCTTATAATGTTTGAAAAAATACATTGGCTTTTGGTTTCGGCAGATGTGAAAAAGCCATATTAACCAGCTAGCAAATTTCTAGTCAATTTAATGAACGGATTGTTCATTAATTAGTACTGACTCATGCAGCTTACTGTAAGGGAAGAACAATCTGGTCAATATGAAGAATATCTGCTCCTCGTACTTTATGTGTACATACAATTTGAACAACCTGCAACTTGACCAACCGCTATTTGATCAATGGAGATTTGACTAACCCCTTAATGAAAAAAAAACAGACATTTGACCAACTTTATTATTTTTTTCTACCGCTTCTCAGTAACACGTTTGCAATAAAAATATTTCTAAAAATGCAACAGCTAAACAGTTATAATACTGTAAATAAAATTACGGTCAATCACGTACCTGAGATGACACTACAGGGTCTACCAGGTCTAGGTTTGTTGGTATAACGCCGGAGCGCGGAGATTAACGGGGCACTTAGAACTCCACAACATGCGACATCTAATGGCAGCCAATGACAGAGACGGGATTATCACAAACTCTCTTTGGCGCAGCTGCGATTAACGGGGCACTTAGAACTCAACAACTGGCGAGACCTAATGACACCCAATTACAGAGAGAGGATTAGTTGGTCAAATGTCTGTTTTTTTCACTGAGGGGTTGGTCAAATGGTCAACTGCCCTACACCCTGCTGTACACCGGTGTTGGACCATATTTAGTCAAATGAAGCAAACATAAATTTTAGGTGGTTGCGGAGTGCCCTTCTGTATAAAAGCAAGATATCTGAATAACAGATAGTCATGTTTACTTCAAACCTGGTAAAATTATTCCCTGGGTAGATCGCATAGTTCTGTCACTTCGATTCATTCAACTTCGCCAAACGTCCGACTTTCTTGGTTGATTTGGAAGGTTTTGTTAAATTGTGTTGTGAATGAAACAATGGATGGCTGCCTATATGTTTTTATTCTGAACAAGATGTTGTGTGCAACATATATCAATAACCGAAATTTGACTGGGCTGTATACCTGGTATGGTTATATCTTCATTGGGTTGACTGGTTGTCAACTTTTCGCGCATTTAGCGCAATAAAGGAAAATCGGGTCAACTTCGATTACCCCTTCAATGGAAACGTTCGATCGATCTGTCGTTTTATGAAGATACGACACATTTTTAAATGTGTCAAATGTGACCGTTTTATAACTGTCAGAAATATCCAGTATGTATTCACTCTCAGGTCAGAGATTTCCGCCTTGGAACGACTCATTCAGGTGGGGGTCAATCAGCTTACTCCGAACTTGTTCCAGTGACAAATGACGAATTTTATTCCAATAAGTGGCTGGTTTCCCGTAACTAAGACTCACAAGCAAATGTGGAGTCAAAACGGGGATGCTAGCCAACCTATGGCGTAAGAGACAACCGCCTATCAGTGAAAACAAGTCTCAGTTACTCGAAACGCTTTGCATCCCACTTCTGACTCATTTCGTAGTAAACAGACACGAAGATATTTCGCAGAGTTTCCAAACTAAACAAAGCAATAACCATTACTGCCGACTAACATTTAGCACCACTAAATTTTATTACCATTGCTGACCGCGACCGTCGACCATACCGTCGTGGGGAAGGCCACGACGGGAATTGCTTTTGGCATATGTATATAATGCTATGCTTCACTTTAGCTTTCGTGTAGTTCCACAGAAACTTGTTCGTTTGGTACTGAGCTGGTTCCAAATCAGAGTTGGAGCACGTAACGTTCGAGAGTGAATAAATCAAGTTTGATATTCTTAAACTAAGATTTACTAATTAGAATTTTACCTATTAATGATAGATCTCTATTGGATCAGACTGAGTATTTGTTTTTCATTTTTCTATTTTTTTTCACCGATATTTATTTTATTGCATTTGCTGCTATTATAGCCTAGGAAGACATTTAGCATATTAAAACATGATTGGGATACATATAACCCAAGTATGCTTCCTTTTGTCTTCCAAGGTCCCAGCCAGATAAGCATTGTATTTTTTCTTAATACGAAGACCCGACATTTCAGCTAAAGCTTCCAGTGTAGAAAAAAGTACCGGGATAGATTCATTGTTGCCCAGTATTGCGGTAGTATCATGAGCGAATTGACTTATTTTGAATTTGGTCGTATTTACTTTAATGCCGACAATATTTTGTTGGTTCTAATCAATATTGCAAGAATTTTGACCGCGAGGATGAGCAGGACGCACCATAAGCCACAACCTTGACTAAAATCTCTGTAGAGTTCGAACCAACCGGTAGTAAACCCGTTATTTAAGACAGTACTGTAAATTTCTGTGTAGCAGAGTTTAACCCATGATATTATCTCTTGATCAAAATTAACTTTTTGTAGAACCGCAAACATTAAGTCCCATTCAATACTGTCGAAGGTCTTTTCGATGTCTATTTGTAGGAGCAGTCCGGGTACTTTTCCCGTTCGGTAAATTCCAAGATATCGGAAATTAGTCGAATGTTTTCACCAATGTGCGTCCGCTTAATAACAGGGTTTCTTGCCTTTCCCGTTCTTGGAGTACTGTTTCTTTGACCTGCGACGAAAGGAAAATAAGCGTTAGATGACTTCTCCCGATGCGACAAATAGACCTAGTGAGTCTAGGCCCGACATTTCATATGTAGTGTAATGTTGGAGGTAATAGGAAATACACGTATTTGCATTTTTTTTTAAATCCACTTTTAGCAAGTCGTCATAAGCTACTCCCTCCCCCGCCGCTAACTTTAACGATTTCGCCACTTGTCGTACTTGGTGAGCTTTTATATTGAGAGTTTTTAAGATTTCTTTGTCAGAGCCAGCATGTGGTAATATCCTTGCAGTAGGGTGAAAACGCCGGTTCTGGGTCACTTTGTGACGTCATACTGTCTGGAAGTGACGTCATCATGTCTGGACCGGAAGTGTTGTCTGGACCGGAAGTGTTGTCTGGACCGGAAGTGTTGTCTGGACCGGAAGTGCTGTCTGGACCGGAAGTGACGTCATGTCTGGAAGTGACGTCATCATGTCTGGACCGGAAGTGACGTCATAGTGTCTGTTTGTTTCTATCTGCTTCAGTTTTTTGGATGGAGCGCGCGCACGTGTTGGGATGACGTCATGATGAAGGGTAAACGTCACAGCAGAGTGTTCGTAAACGAAACGTCATTTTGTTTTCGTAATTTGAAATAACGGACTTCCGTTGAAGTGTGGAACTTATATTTGTAACATGCCGCCATTTTAACTGTGTAAAAAGTGAAAAAGTGGGATAACTTTCGTTATAGTTGACCGATTTGAATGAAAATTTCACTGTTTGATTCAGTTTTATATCTAGTTTTGTTATAAAGTGGTCACAGGCTATTTACACCGGTGGCTGTATGCATTTTTGTAACATGCCGCCATTTTAACCTTGTAAAAAGTGGAAAATTGGCATAACTTCCGTTATACTTGGTTGATCTACATGAAAATTTCACTATTTGATTCAGTTTTATATCTAGTTTTGTTATAAAGTGGTTATAGGCTATTTGCGCAGCTGGCTGTATCATTTTTGTAACATGCCGCCATTTTAACTTTGTAAAAAGTGAAAAATTGAGATAACTTTCGTTATACTTGGCCGATTTACATGAAAATTTCACTGTTTGATTCAGTTTTATGTAAAGTTTTAACATTAAGTGGTTATAGGCTATTTACACCGATGGCTGTATGCATAATGTGACATGCCGCCATTTTAACTTTGTAAAAAGTGAAAAAATGAGATAACTTTCGCTATAGTTGGTCGATTTGCATGAAACTTTCACTGTTTGGTTCATTTTTATATCTAGTTTTAACATTAAGTGGTTATAGGCTATTTGCGCAGCTGGCTGTAGGCATAATTTGACATTCGCCATTTTAATTTTGTAAAAAGTGAAAAATTGTGATAACTTTCGCTATAGTTGACGGATTTGCATGAAAATTTCACCGTTTGGATTCAGTTTACAGTAGTTTGCATAGGTGGGTTGTTGGAATGGCGCGCGCCCACCATTCAAACATGTGTTTGAATTATTTTTTAGGAACATATTACGTCAAACTATTGTTCAACAAGTTTTTTAACAATTGTACAACAATTGTTCAACAAGCTGTTGTTCAACATGTTGTTGAACAAGTTACACATGTTAAACATGTTCAACATGTTGTTGAACAAGTTGAACATGTTCAACATGTTGTTGAACATGTTCAACATGTTCAACATGTTGTTGAACATGTTCAACATGTTCAACATGTTCAACATGTTCAACATGTTCAACATGTTGTTGAACAAGTTGAACATGTTCAACATGTTGTTGAACATGTTTAACATGTTGTTCAACATGCTGTTTAACAAGTTGTTGTTCAACATGTTGTAGTTCAAGCAATTGATGGAACAATAACAGTCAGTTCAGAAAAAAAACAAGACATATGTTGAATAGTTTTATTAATACACTTAAATACACACAGCTTAAATCTATAACAATATTATAACATTTATTGATTTACAAAGTCTTTATTATAATGTTTAATCAAATAAGTCTATTTTTCTTCATCTGCTTCACTCTGTTCACTGGCATCCATATCACTTTCTTCGTCGCTGCTTTCATCTTCCTCCTCCTCCTCATCTAGAAGCTCTTCAAAGAATGCATCGTTTCTTCTTATAGCCGCCTTTAGTGCCTTTGAATACTCGTAATGTTTTTCATCAACAAAGTAATTAAAGTCTTCTAAAATGGTTTCATAATGTTCGTTTTGTTGTAGACGTTGGGTATATTTGAATAGTCTCATAAACAGTTGTTTAAGTCGACGCTTATAAATGGGTCGAAAGTCATCACTTGCTATTTCACGCGCATCTTCAAGCCCTTGTTCTTCATATTCTGAAACCTTTTCTTGAAATTTGGTATCATATTCATCGTAGACTTCTTGAACCATATCATACCAAACAGAGTCTGTTTCTGACTCACTTTCAGAGTCTGTTTCTGACTCACTTTCAGAGCTGCCGTCATTATCACCCTCAACACAATGTTCCATATGTTTGAACAAAGCTTCTTGACTGTTGTATAACGCACCACATTCTGTACAAGCATGTGCATTCTTTTCAGTCATGTTGACGCTTTGACTTTCCATAGAAGACTCATCTAAAATTTCAGTGATAGGTCGTTTCACAGGGTTTTCAATATCTATCTCCAATTCTTCTTCTTCTGAAGTGTGAGCATTCTTTAAGTGTCTTTTAAGACTTTGTGGCCAATTTTAAGATTTCAGACAAATGTTGCATTTATACATCCTTTCGGTTCAACATACACTTTTCAAGTGATGAAAAAGCCTTTAAACATAGCCTTATATACAACTTGTTGAACAACATGTTGAATATGTTCAACACGTTGTTGAACATGTTGTTGAACATGTTGTTGAACATGTTGTCTACGCCTAGGGGAGTTTAACGTCATAACGTCATTATGACGTCATCATTATGACGTCATTATGACGTCATCATTATGACGTCATAATGACGTCATTGGAACAGGCGCGTGCTTAATCAAAAACTGTTTCAGCAGAATTTATTGCTGTTTGATATGAATGAAATGCATGTCTCACTCTTCCTTTTATACTACTTAGATGTAATCAAAATATGGTGTGTACCTCGTCAAAAATGTCAAACTTGTTAAAATTGCTAAAATTGTTGAGTCAAAATTGCTGACTCAACAATTTTAGCAATTTTAACAAGTTTGACATTTTTGACGAGGTACACACCATATTTTGATTACATCTAAGTAGTATAAAAGGAAGAGTGAGACATGCATTTCATTCATATCAAACAGCAATAAATTCTGCTGAAACAGTTTTTGATTAAGCACGCGCCTGTTCCAATGACGTCATTATGACGTCATAATGATGACGTCATAATGACGTCATAATGATGACGTCATAATGACGTTATGACGTTAAACTCCCCTAGGCGTAGACAACATGTTCAACAACATGTTCAACAACATGTTCAACAACGTGTTGAACATATTCAACATGTTGTTCAACAAGTTGTATATAAGGCTATGTTTAAAGGCTTTTTCATCACTTGAAAAGTGTATGTTGAACCGAAAGGATGTATAAATGCAACATTTGTCTGAAATCTTACAATTGGCCACAAAGTCTTAAAAGACACTTAAAGAATGCTCACACTTCAGAAGAAGAAGAATTGGAGATAGATATTGAAAACCCTGTGAAACGACCTATCACTGAAATTTTAGATGAGTCTTCTATGGAAAGTCAAAGCGTCAACATGACTGAAAAGAATGCACATGCTTGTACAGAATGTGGTGCGTTATACAACAGTCAAGAAGATTGGTTCAAACATATGGAACATTGTGTTGAGGGTGATAATGACGGCAGCTCTGAAAGTGAGTCAGAAACAGACTCTGAAAGTGAGTCAGAAACAGACTCTGTTTGGTATGATATGGTTCAAGAAGTCTACGATGAATATGATACCAAATTTCAAGAAAAGGTTTCAGAATATGAAGAACAAGGGCTTGAAGATGCGCGTGAAATAGCAAGTGATGACTTTCGACCCATTTATAAGCGTCGACTTAAACAACTGTTTATGAGACTATTCAAATATACCCAACGTCTACAACAAAACGAACATTATGAAACCATTTTAGAAGACTTTAATTACTTTGTTGATGAAAAACATTACGAGTATTCAAAGGCACTAAAGGCGGCTATAAGAAGAAACGATGCATTCTTTGAAGAGCTTCTAGATGAGGAGGAGGAGGAAGATGAAAGCAGCGACGAAGAAAGTGATATGGATGCCAGTGAACAGAGTGAAGCAGATGAAGAAAAATAGACTTATTTGATTAAACATTATAATAAAGACTTTGTAAATCAATAAATGTTATAATATTGTTATAGATTTAAGCTGTGTGTATTTAAGTGTATTAATAAAACTATTCAACATATGTCTTGTTTTTTTTCTGAACTGACTGTTATTGTTCCATCAATTGCTTGAACTACAACATGTTGAACAACAACTTGTTAAACAGCATGTTGAACAACATGTTAAACATGTTCAACAACATGTTGAACATGTTCAACTTGTTCAACAACATGTTGAACATGTTGAACATGTTGAACATGTTCAACAACATGTTGAACATGTTGAACATGTTCAACAACATGTTGAACATGTTGAACTTGTTCAACAACATGTTGAACATGTTGAACATGTTTAACATGTGTAACTTGTTCAACAACATGTTGAACAACAGCTTGTTGAACAATTGTTGTACAATTGTTAAAAAACTTGTTGAACAATAGTTTGACGTAATATGTTCCTAAACAATAATTCAAACACATGTTTGAATGGTGGGCGCGCGCCATTCCAACAACCCACCTATGCAAACTACTGTAAACTGAATCCAAACGGTGAAATTTTCATGCAAATCCGTCAACTATAGCGAAAGTTATCACAATTTTTCACTTTTTACAAAATTAAAATGGCGAATGTCAAATTATGCCTACAGCCAGCTGCGCAAATAGCCTATAACCACTTAATGTTAAAACTAGATATAAAAATGAACCAAACAGTGAAAGTTTCATGCAAATCGACCAACTATAGCGAAAGTTATCTCATTTTTTCACTTTTTACAAAGTTAAAATGGCGGCATGTCACATTATGCATACAGCCATCGGTGTAAATAGCCTATAACCACTTAATGTTAAAACTTTACATAAAACTGAATCAAACAGTGAAATTTTCATGTAAATCGGCCAAGTATAACGAAAGTTATCTCAATTTTTCACTTTTTACAAAGTTAAAATGGCGGCATGTTACAAAAATGATACAGCCAGCTGCGCAAATAGCCTATAACCACTTTATAACAAAACTAGATATAAAACTGAATCAAATAGTGAAATTTTCATGTAGATCAACCAAGTATAACGGAAGTTATGCCAATTTTCCACTTTTTACAAGGTTAAAATGGCGGCATGTTACAAAAATGCATACAGCCACCGGTGTAAATAGCCTGTGACCACTTTATAACAAAACTAGATATAAAACTGAATCAAACAGTGAAATTTTCATTCAAATCGGTCAACTATAACGAAAGTTATCCCACTTTTTCACTTTTTACACAGTTAAAATGGCGGCATGTTACAAATATAAGTTCCACACTTCAACGGAAGTCCGTTATTTCAAATTACGAAAACAAAATGACGTTTCGTTTACGCACACTCTGCTGTGACGTTTACCCTTCATCATGACGTCATCCCAACACGTGCGCGCGCTCCATCCAAAAAACTGAAGCAGATAGAAACAAACAGACACTATGACGTCACTTCCGGTCCAGACATGATGACGTCACTTCCAGACATGACGTCACTTCCGGTCCAGACAGCACTTCCGGTCCAGACAACACTTCCGGTCCAGACAACACTTCCGGTCCAGACAACACTTCCGGTCCAGACATGATGACGTCACTTCCAGACAGTATGACGTCACAAAGTGACCCAGAAACGGCGTTTTCACCCTACTCCTTGCACACCCCGGGCAAGGAAATAATCAACCTCTTTTGATCTGGATCCATCCAAGTAATACCGTAATGAACGGACCTGGCATAGTAACCTATCTTCCGTATCATACCATCGAGAGCTTTTACCGTAATCTCTTTTAAAGTACCTTCGACGTGAGATGAGTTTTACCAACAAACTCTTCTGACGCCACTAATGACACTTGTTGCCACTCATCTTTGTGATGGAAACCTTATTCTCCAAAGCATGAATTTTGCTTCCTCTACGTCACGAAGCCAATGCTAATAAGGTTGTTTTCACAGTTAACAATTTCGGTGATAATTTTGACCAATCCTTGAACATTGGAGACTAAAAGAGTAAAACTAGTCTGAGATCCCACTAAACTACCATACGAGGTGCTATAGGCGTTGGACTTTGAAAATGCGAATAAGACGGTTAAGACCGTCATCAGTACCGACGATTTCCGCAACATTGACCAAATGGCAGATCTGTATCTCCCTATGGCGCGGACTTCAAATAAGTAGCATAGAAAGTCTGCTATTGGTGGGGCTGTAGCCGCAACTGGATCAATGTTTCTCTTTACACCTGGCTTCAAAGAGTTTCCATTGCGATAAGTACACTCTATTAGTCGAATCTGTATAAATAGCTGCCATTCTATCGAGTGCCCTTTGAGAAAACCCGTTTAATTAAGGCTGTAGGTTCAGGCAAAACAGATACAGATTGAACAACTCCGGTCTTGGATGACGGTAATCCCAATGTGGTTGCCGTAACATTCCCGGAAACTGTTTGACTTCTACCGACTTCAGGCAATTCATTTTTAGAAGCAGAGGAAACCACCATGGGAGTTACGAGAAGACGGCATGGTTTTACTTTCAATATCCTCTGAAAATCGCCAACGGGGAAAAGCGTGCAGTATCTGATCCCGTCACGCTGCCGTCATCACATTGACTGCTACCGCATTCTTGTCCGGGCATGATGACATGTACCGTCGAAGCTGATTGGTCCATTTGTTAGCAAATAAATCGATTTGAACGAGTCCCGCCTTGCTTCCGTAGGTATGCCACTGCGGTCGAGTTGTCTATCCAACACCGGACATATTTGTTTAGTTGCAGACATAGGAGGGAAATCGCTTTTAGAAGTGTCCAAAGTTCCAGATAGTTTATATGCAGTGCTGATTCCACTTGCCTGCACAGGACTGACCCTTGAACATCATACCCCAACCATTCGACGATGCGCCTGTCTGAATTTGAAGTTGGGGCTCTGGAGGATGGAACGAAACACATAAAAAATATATGCTTTGACTTCCTCTATCAATTCAAGTCCCCTCTCGCTGCGGAATCTAACGACGCAGTCGCCTTCAGGTGACTTTCCTTGCTTACCGCTTTCCGAAAACCGGTAGTTTAACTTTCCTAAAGGGTCAGTCTTTTCCGTCCTACCTAAAGAATCTAAAGTCTGCAGTCGGATGTGGAGCTAGAAGCACTTCTCGAACCATGGTTCGAATCCTGGTAATCCTCTCTGCCGCCGGATAAGCAATTGTTTTGTCCAGAAGCAGACATTCGCATAGAAAAACAATATCATGGGTCGGTTCCGTCTTTCCTAAATTTACTTTCAAACCTAACCTTAGACAAGTTCTTAAGTGTACTTAATGTTTGCCGGATCAGTATTTGTCGATCGCGATGGGGTATGAACCAATCGTTTATGTATTGGAAAAGTGCGGTATTTTCCGCCTTTCCCAATTCTTTACCGTCATCATTATCGTCATCATAAACAACCATGGGGTGGTCGCAAGTCCGAACGGTAGTGCCGTAAACTGGTGACATATCCCGTCCATCATGAATGTTAGATACTTGCAATGAGAAGAGTGGCTCGGAATATGGAAATACGCGTCCATTGCGGTAGCCCACATTCCCGGAGACAACGAGCTTTTTATCACCTGAGTTGTATCCATTCTGAAAGTCTCTTCTTTCTGGAACGTATTCAGGGTTGACAATTCTCTCACCAAGCGAAACCATCTAGTCTTCTACACTAGAAACACTCGGCTGTAAAAGACTGGCTGAATTGACTGATCTGAGTTTATTTGGCGAATTGCCTTTTTTATATTAACTCTTGAATCGTTAACAACGCTTCTCTCTTCACTGAGTCCGTGCCGTAACTGGTGTTTAAATCTAGATTGGGTAACGTCGTTAATGGTGGTGAAGCTTGAACACCCTTTTCTGATCTGCACAGATCGCTGGTCGCTCCCAACTGTTTTTATTCTTTCCAAAAGAACGACCCCCCTCATCGGCAACGACTCTGCTGACGAGATCAGCTGATTTATTTGATCGAAGTCCGTAATAAAAGCCCCGGCGACGGGATTTGGACAGTCCCCTCGCCGTGACTTCGATTGATTGCTACGTTTTCTTGTTGTCTTGTCTCTTTGGGCTAAAACACTCCCAGATTTCTTTTTCTTAGGCTCTTGATGACTGGAGCGATCAGTAGAACGGTCGTTGCCTCGCGGTCGCTTCGATGACGATGACCTTTGTGAGTTACCGAAACGCTGTGACGGCGACCGTTGATGAGGCGGCGGGTTTAACGCCTTTTGCATAAGTTTTTGCTGATGTCATTCTCGAAAACTTTGGTGAGTTCCGTGAGTAGTTCGTCCGGAAACATCTTGGTGGTTCCAGTTAGTGATGCATGGCGTAATTTAAGAGCTGAATGGTTATTCAATCCTGAATGATGAAGCACTTTATCTCGCCATAATTGGATAATCGACAACAATAGTTCGGTCATAACTTTTATGGCATCTAAGGCCGACTTGGTGAGCGAGTCTATCAAACGGGCTTGAATAGCAGCTTCTGCTGGGGTTGGCTCTGCGGGGCCTTGTTGCAATGCCTGAAAAGCGAAATCTTGGAAAGAAAAAATCATGATCGCCTTTCTCACAAGTTCCTCGAAGGATTGGGCATCCTTAGCCGTCAACGGTACATCCGAATCCTTGCTAACTTGCGACATGTATGTTGGTCTGTCCAGCGGTCATTGCAAAGCTTTCAATGGAAGAACATCATCATGAGCTTTAAAAGAATCGGCTTTTACATCCAAAACTTGGGAGTGATAGAGTCTGGAATATTTCTTAAAGTTCTTAGAGTCCATCTCTTTGAATTCAATACATCTAGACTCCATGCATTTGTGCACAAATCCTGATGTAGCTAAGGTGAAATGCTCTTGCCTTTGTTGTGAATCCACCTTAATACAGTCCATTCTTAATACCGTGTTCATAGTGTGTGTCGGTAACGGAGCTACGGTAGCTTTCGAGTGTTCACAAATATACATAAGCAAATCCCAAAACAAAACGTCAGGTGGAGACAGATCGAAGTCAATCCCTATCACGGTCTTCGTCATCTGAATCGCGAGACGGCCATCTTTCATGCCTCTTCTTAGCTGGAGACCCAAAGTAGTCCGTTTTACTCGGGGTATCCACAAGAGTTTCAGACGAACTGCGCGATGACGGATGTGGAATAACATAAACTGGCCTTTCCGGCGATCTCGAAACATGGGGCGATTTCTGTTCCACTTCCTCACCCGCATCGATATCCAAATCAGATTCCTCTTCCTCCGTGGGGTCATAATGCCTATCATCATCATCCAATCATCCTCTTATTCCTCACCTTCACATGAAACAGTAGGAAGTGGGGACTGTGACCGTGATTGTGACTTTGACCGCCGTTCAGTTACCGGCGTAGTTGCACGTGACGATCGACGATGATGTGACAGCGGGTCATGAAATTGCGGCGACGGTAATAATCTCGGTTCACAAGACGCAACTTCGTGCGCTAGCATAGCTTGTGCTTTCGCCGGTGAAGCCACAAAAGCAGGTGAAAACTGCGTTAATAGCGGTGGAGGAAAAAAATTCGACTAACAGGCTCTCTCAAGAGGAACAGAAACCGTGGCTGGCGGAATACTGCGTTTCTTCACCGGTTTCTGTTGTTGCGGTAGCACCAGAGACTGCTGCGGAGACGGAGGAAAAACTTGAGACTTGGACTGTTCGAAAACTTTTGCGATCTGGACAGCCATTATTGATGGTAGAGAGGCAACTGCTGCATCGAAATCCACTATCGTTGAAGACGATTCTTGGGCAGCTAATTGAGCAGTCTGAATATTGGTACCTGTCTGAAAAGATTGCGGTAACTGATGTACCGTCGCACTCGTTGCTATATCCGACATTGCCGTCGCCGGCGTTGTGACTACTACCGCAGGTTTAGTCGCGGTCGAAGTAACTGGTAACAAATCAGTTTGTAACGGCTGTGGAGGGGGCAATGCTTGAGTGGTAACCTTCTGAAATAACTCCGAAGGCATATCCGCCGGAGCACACTGATAAATAGTTTCTAGAAATACTTGCCAACCTTGACTAGGAGGAATTACCATATCGTCACCATCCGATATTTCCTCATAATCATCCCCGTCACCGTCGGATTCACCTTGTGGCTGAAGAGCAATATCCGAACGTTGGGACTTAAATAACGATGGTGAAACCTGTAATTTATCAGACTTAGCAGTTAGTCCAGCTTCTTTGACTCGGGAGCAGCTAGTCTATCTTTTTTCAAGCGAGCAGTCATTCTGCGTTTCACAACATATTCCCTTTGATGCTCGAGCTTAATCCAGTGTTTTTCTGTAATGTGACTACAATGTATCAGTCACATTGCAAAAAAATGTTAACATTTTTCGCTATATAGCATGGCACACCAGACGGGTGCGGATCGTACTTTGAAACGCTGTGACCGCACGCCCAGACTGTCGGTAAATTCTTCGCCGATGAATCTTTCTCCTTCACCTTCCTGAGAGGCATGAGTCATTGCAAATAGAGGAAGAAAGAATTATAAATTTACGTTAGCCAACTATAAAAAGATTCAAGACATTCCCCCTTCTTTTCGTTACGATTACATAAGAGGAGAGAAGAAACTTACTACTATTATCGTAATTACCGCAAAATTACCACTACCGTAATATGATTTATAGTTGATGCCGTAATAGTAAAAAGCTGACACAATACCCCGAAACTAACAACCCTGGGAATAGCCAACCAGTTAGTTTAGGAAACCGTTGTGTGTATGACGTAGAAATTATATGCCCTTATGCCTATCGAGTGCGGCCGTCGTAGTAGTAGAAAGGCTAGAGATCGTACGTGTGGTCTAACTACTGTCAAGGAGAACAGTGCCCTTGTGGTAAAGCTGAGCCACCATTCCACATACAAGCAAAATGCGGAACACATATAACGATCCCCTTCTGCTTACATTGCCGTTGTTGCGGCAGGGAGGCCCGTGGAAACGACCGCATCTTGATACGGGCGAAAGCAACTGCATTACCGTCGAAGTTGCCACTGTCGTAATCATTACCGACGCGGTAAACAAAGATGGCGGAAGAGAAGAAAAGACTTCTCACTTTGAATTTACCCCTCCCATTCAGCCGGACAATGAGGTATGAATGGAACGGTAAATTCCTGTAGACAATTTTGGTAAATATCCTCAAATGAAATTCGCTTCGTGTGATGAAATAATAGCAGAAGACAAGCAGGTGCGCTGACCTAATTTATTCTTTGTTACCGTAACAAAGGAAATTGTCAAATTGTACAGCAATCCCTATCCCAGAAACAAGCCAGGCAAGAAAAGGCAAACGGATTACGTCACACACACAGCTCAACGGAAAATGTCCAAAAGCGAAACACCCAAATGTAGAAACTATCTACATAATACATCAAAGTGATCCTTGATATATATATATACTAACCAATTATATATCTCTCTGAAGTAGAAACTTGATAAAAACCACAAAGTGGATAAAATTCCACAAAAGCGAAAAAGGTGTTTACACTTTAAAGCGCTAACATGAATCTGTTTTCTGATTAGCTGGTTTCAACGTGCTTAAGTTACCACGTTCTTGTGTTTCCAGACACATTGCCAGAGAATTTCTTTACAACATCCCGACTTCTCGGGAGTTTTTTGTGAACACTAAGAAACAATAAAATAAATTTATTTGTTAAATAATAATTTTATTTGTTTTTAAACTTACCGCGGTGTCACTGTGTAATGGTACCTAAATCCTTTTGCTGTTTTCCCTTTGCATCTATTGGTTAATAATTAGCGAACAGGGAAGTGGGGGGCGGAGCACAGTCGGTAAAACTCCGGGCAACAGAGGGATACGATGCCTTTTGCCTGCTTTCGCCCTAGCGCACGGGTCAAACTATGGAGCATTTAACATACTGTGAGAGCGAACTGAAATCTATGCGAAGCAGTGAGCTTAAAGATATTTTGCGGAATTACGGTATCAGCTGTAAAGGGAATAAACAGGAGCTGATAACCCGGATAATATCGAACAAAATAAGCAGGGAAAACCCAATGGATAATGGAAAAGAAAGTGACAGTGAAGTGGACAGTTTGGAAAGTGAACTACTTCGGTTAAAGGAAGAAAAAAAAAATTAATGTTGAAAAAGGAGATAAAGGCACTACAACAGGAGAACGACGATCTGAAAGCGGACATAAACGGTGACGAATCTCCCGCTGCCCAAAGAAAGGGAAGTCTCCCAGACGACGTGACGGAGCCCATAACGCCTTCCACGCTTCCACGACCGGACGAACGAACCCTTAACAGCCTACTGGAGTCGCTGCAGAAAGACTTCCACGGGGACGACCCATGGCAAGCAAAGCCCACCAAGCCAGGTAGACCCCTTTTTGTACAAGACTTTTGTGGTACTTTTATCGGGGGCTCACAACGCACCGAGTCCCTAATTTCTACCCATGGGGAGGCTAAAATAATGCTAGTCTCATCCGGAAAGCGCGTGACTCCAGAGAATACCACGCTGGCCCAGTGGATAAAGGGACACAATCGGATATATGACATCCTATCAAAAACGGGTGCATTCTCTACGCAGGACAGAGAAGGGTACCACATGTACGCGGTTAAATTCGGGGATATGTGCGAGCATTACCCAGTGAAACGGTGCATGCGCTATGATTACGAATATAGGCAACAGGTACATGCGAGTCAATTACGCTGGGGAGACGATGACACTGACCTTATGGGCATATGCATCTTTTCATCAGCCTTCGAAAACAACAACAATGGTGTACCCCGCACGAATAAGCCTGTTTTACGTGATCATACCGGGATTGAAATATGCTGGAACTACAATTCGAGGAGAGGATGCCAGCGTGCATCATGTAAATTTTCGCACGCATGTTCAAGCTGCTTCAAGCCCCACCCCGAGTACATGCACAGTGCATAGGAAGACGCAGTCTCTAGCCCACTCACCTCCAAAATATCCACCTGGCGCTCCCTTCTGGACAGTGACCCTGATAGGGAATTTATCTTATCAGGTTTGGAGAATGGCTTCGATATAGTGAATGATCAGTTGGATAAGATAGAGAGGAGTGAAGCCCAAAATAGCCGCTCAGCCGAAATTGCCCACCGCAAGGCCGTCGAACGAGAAATTCTAAATGAAATTAAACTAGGGCGCTATAAAGTAGTTTCCGAAAAGCCCATCATAATCTCCCCCTTAGCTGCAATACCAAAAGAGGATGGCTCTATACGGCTCATACATGACTGTTCACAGCCCGAGGGGTCTTCGATGAATTCTCACGCCTCCCCGGATAAACACCGGTTCGCTTCCATCGACACAGCAGTTTCTATGACAGGAAAAAATGACTTTATGTGTAAGATTGACCTACAGCAAGCGTATCGGCATGTGCCTCTCAGTAGCTACTCACGACACCTGGCTGGTTTTAAATGGAAATTTTCTGGAGATAAGGAATACACCCACCTAGTAGATACTCGCCTCCCTTTTGGGGCGTCACTTAGCGTCGGCATTTTTCATCGAATCACTCAAAGTGTTTGCAGGATTCTCAAACGCATGGGCATCAACGCAGTTATTTGTTATATCGACTTCTTCATCACGGCCTCTTCGCGCGAAGAATGCAGACGAGCAATGCATGTCCTAATACACACCCTGATTTCGCTGGGGTTTTCATTAAGCTGGAGGAAGTGCATTTCACCCACCCAGAACATAGTCTTCTTGGGCGTAAATATCGACACGGTGCAGGGTATCCTCTCTATCCGCCCTAATAAACTGAAAGAAGTAAATGAATCGTTGGCCTGCTGGGCTGATGAAAAGAAACGGGCCACAAAAAAGGAACTCCAAAGCCTCCTCAGGAGATTAAACTGGATCGCACGGATCGTCCCCGCCATTCGCCCAACTATGCGGCGCCTTATTGACAGCATGGCTCAATTACGTAACCCGCACCACCGCATTCGCTTATCCGGTAATACGCGGCGCGATATTACCACGCTCACGCAAATATGCACCTCATTCAATGGCACGTGCCAATTCTTGCTGAATAGGTCGTCGCCCGATCCTGCATGCATTTATACGGATAGCAGTTCCGTGTTCGGAGGCGCAGCCCTCCTGCTAAATAATTGTGCTATTGACTGGGTGTATACTAATTGGAAAGTATACTTTCCGACAATACACCAACAACACATAAATGTTAAAGAGCTAATGATGGTGTTAGTCTCAATTAAGCGATGGACATCTTTCTGTAGCAATAAGAAGATTCGCGTTTACACGGACAATATGGCCACCTTATACGCCCTGAATAAAGGATCTATAAAGAATAATTTGGCTTCGGATATCCTGAGAGATATCTTCCTGCAATGTGCACAATCCAATATCAAGCTGATAGCCTGTTTTGTTTCAACTCAAAGAAACCTCTTAGCGGATAGCATCTCAAGATTATACAGCCTCTCGTTTGCAACATATGCATTCGCGCATTTGAATTTTTACCCTCTGGAATACCACATGTCTAACGAGTCTTTAATTCCTTTATTACAGGAATGGAACGACAAAAGGCCCTTCTGGACGCTGAGATAATATCCCTGAGAAAGGAAGCCTTGTCGGATAACACACAAAAGGCATATTTAACACAGTTGAGGACATACTTAGCATTCTGTTTTTATTTCCATTGCCGCCCCGCACCAGCAGAGAATCAAACAGTTTTACGCTACGTGGCCTTCCTGTCAAGAGGTTTAAAGCCGCAATCAGTCCGTTGTTATCTCAGCGCCATCAGATTACTGCATCTGGAGCATGGCTACGAGAATGCCCTAGAGAACAATTACTTCTTAGAAACTCTCCTGAAGGGTATTGACACAAAATTTGGAACCGCGCCGCTTCAAAAACTTCCGATAACAATAGAGATTCTGTCTCGCATCGCGCCGCTTATTGACACCAGGAACAGTTTACACGCTTGCTTCTGGGCAGCCTGGGGTTTTTCACCTTTTTTAGGAAGTCAACCCCTCTGACTAGAGCGGTAAATTCACACGATTGTCGTAAAGATTTATGTAGAAGGGACGTTACCTTTTTAAAATCAGGGGCCCTAGTCAACGTAAAGTATATAAAAACATTGAGGGACTTTTCTAGAGTATTTTCTGTTCCCATCCCTGCGATTCCCAATTCTGCTTTGTGTCCAGTTACAGCCTTAAGGAAGACCCTGTCGTGCAGCCCTGCCCCACTAGATGCCCCTCTATTCTCGTGCAGGGTTGGGGCATCTTTCACTCCTTTAACACATGATATGTTTACGCAGTTACTCAAAGGTTTTCTAAGTACTCTCTCCCTGGACCCCTCACGGTACAATGGCCATAGTCTCCGCCGAGGTGGAGCCAGTTTTGCGCTAAAATGTGGTTTGCCCCCAGAAATTATCAAGTCCCAAGGAGGTTGGTCTTCAGACTGTTACCTGAGATACATGGATATACCCCTAGAACTGCGTTTTAAGTGCTCTCAGATGTTGGGGTCAAAAGCGTAAATAAAAAAAAATTTAAAAAAAAGTTCTCCCTACCCCTACTATTTCTGGGTGATACTTTGGGCAAATTGCAAATTGTAATGCGTGTTGTTGAACGAAAAATATTGTCATTGTTTCGTCAATTAACAATTTTCAAGAAAAAATATCACCCAAATTTTAAATATAAAACAATGTGTTTTATTGAGGCTAGAGAAGAAGTCCCTATGCGCTATGTTTTCCTTCACCGCCTTGAATGTTTAATTGTTAAATAATAATTTTATTTGTTTTTAAACTTACCGCGGTGTCACTGAGTAATGGTACCTAAATCCTTTTGCTGTTTTCCCTTTGCATCTATTGGTTAATAATTAGCGAACAGGGAAGTGGGGGGCGGAGCACAGTCGGTAAAACTCCGGGCAACAGAGGGATACGATGCCTTTTGCCTGCTTTCGCCCTAGCGCACGGGTCAACCCGCCTCCGTCTCCAAGCTTCCATCCTGGTTTCTATTTTTTAAAAAAAAAACAGCAGTTCACGTATAAGCGATAAACAAACGGTTTCCGTAGTACCGCGTCATCGATATGACGTGTCTGGGTACTTACGTTACAAACGTCACAGCTGATCATTTTCGTATTTCATGTTAATTGATAATTGTATTTTAGTTGGGTTAGTGTTGTGTTAATGGGCAAATTGCAAATTGTAATGCGTGTTGTTGAACGAAAAATATTGTCATTGTTTCGTCAATTAACAATTTTCAACAAGAAAAAAATATCACCCAAATTTTAAATATAAAACAATGTGTTTCATTGAGGCTAGAGACGAAGTCCCTATGCGCTGTGTTTTCCTTCACCGCCTTGAATGTTTAATTGTGATCTTTCTTTGTGTTTTTCGCGCCACCTCTCGAACATGATTCCATGGAGGAAATCTCTGACCTGAGAGTGAATACATACTGGATATATTTGACAGTTATAAAATTACTGATTTATCCCCCACATTGAAACTGGTTATTTGTTAAGCCAACAGTCAGTTGTATTTTGCAATACAGACCATTGCATTTTGTAGACAGTTGTGTGAAGTTAAATCCCAGCGCGGTGTATTCACTACGAAGTATGTCTCGATTGATTTATTTGGTATCGCCGTAAGGCGCTTTGAAAAGTGTAAAGAAAAGACATTTATAAAATTGCACAAAAAACACGTATGTTTCGTCACCAAGGTAATCTTGCAACTTACACAACTTAAGTGTAGCTCTAGGGATGCTACAGGACTCATGAACTGGACTAGGACTAATTTCTTGTTTTTTTTTTTTGGCAAACAAAACCATGTGTCTCCCCGACCTAATCCATGGTTTTGCAATACCCGTTTCACAATTTTCCATTTACAGAAATAAAAAGATAATTTTCCTTTTCCGCAAATATAACTATTATTCATCAGCATAAATTGGAAGTAAACACAACATTGTTTCCAAGAATGACCGCTAAATTATTCCGGAAACTTGCAATACGTGATTACATTTTCTATCATGGGATACATCCCCAACCCTCCACCCCCACCACATCCCCGAAAGAATAACACAACAAACAAGCCGTCGCCGAAAGCGCAGACCCCAATCTGACTCAAAAAGTCGCCATTTTGACATTTTTGGAGAATTTGAAAAATAATACGACATTGCACAACTTCAATATATATATTTTCACTGTGCAAGGTAGCATATGCCTAGGATAAATAGTTTCGGAGAACTCGCGTGGAAAACAGATAAGTCTTAAATTACAGTTATCTAAAAAATTGGCAATTTTTGACAAGTCGCCATGATTTTGGCAATTTCTGGCCAAATTGAAAAAATAACACGAGGTTACACAACTCAAATACATATATTTTCACTTACAAGGTTGCATATGCCTAGGGTAAATAGTTTTGGAGAACTCGCGTGGAAAACACCTAAGTCTTACATTAGAGTATCTAAAAAATTGGCAATTTTTTTAAATGTCGGCTTTTTGGCAATTTTTTATCGATTTGACCTTCATACACCTTCCTTAGCGTAACACACATAAAAAGCCGTCTGACTGACCCAAAAAATATCAAAAAAAAAAAAAAAAAGTTTGAAGTCGATACGACTTTCCGCTAATGAGATATTTTGCACATACTTTGTTAAAAATATACACATATTTTACGCAATGGACCACATTCGTTCGTTCTACGCGGAACAAAATCCGACTCTTTCGGACTTACCAAGCAGCAATCTCACCAAGTTTCAACTTTCTCCGATGTTCAGCAGCTGAGAAATTGGGCACACAAGATTTTTACGTAATGATGTCATACGATTCTTAAAAATTTTGCTCAAGTGTCGAAAGTTGACATAGACATCCAACTGGCCCAACAAGGCCTACACAAAGTTTGCATACAGATATTTTGCACACACGATCTCGTTAAAAATATATAAATATTTTACGTAATGACGCTATATGCCGTACTCGTTCGACAATATCTGAAAGAATCTTTCGGACCTACCACCCAGCAATCCCACCCACTTTCTCCAATCTTCAGTGGTTGAAATTTCGCACAAGATTTTTATATAATGACGGCATCCTGCCCTAATAAAGTAACACGTGTCAACAGTTGACAGAACCGTCCAATCTACACAAGGAATAAATAAATCAAGTTTGAAGTCGATCCGACTTTTCATTATCGAGATATCTTGCACACATTCTGTTCACAAAAGACATCACACACACGTACACACACGCAGAACACACAAACCCTGTGGGCAAATTTCACAACTTAAGTCTGGACCTGATTTGGAGCAAACCCAGTCTAGACCGCTGTTAAGACTGGGTTTCACACACACTTTCATATGTGATCTTCTTTGTCTGTACAAACTAGAAAGCCCTATCTGGACTGGGTTTGAAACCTGGTTTCAGACCAGGTCTGGACTTAAATTGTGAAATCGGCCCAAGTATGTCTCCCGTCAGTCGGGGAGACACAATTCGTATATACGCATGCTTTAGAGATGCGTGTATCGTTGGCATATGCTACAGAAAAGTTGAAAGAGATGCTCAAATTGACAACAAAATGTGCAAGATGTTTTACTATTTTACTGGTTGTTTGTTGGATAAACACACATCCTGTTCCCATTTCATCAAACACTGTTTCAAAACATGACGAAAGATTGCAGCAACATGTGAACTCCTCATTCCCTTCTTCAACGTCCCCAGCTGGATTTTCCATGCGTTTGAACGACTGGTCCGACATATTTCAATATTTCATTGAAATATTTCAAGCTAAAAATTTAAAACATTTCAAGTTTTTGATATTTTTATTTCATAGAAAATCAAATCTAAATTTCGTCTAAATGTAAAAATTTTTGTTTACGTTTTCTTTCTCGTTGAGACTTTCAAAATCAATTTTGGAAATGGTAAAAAAAGTCATGACGACGAAACTACTACTCACCAAAACACCTCATATGGCTACTGTGCCATGCCTGCATTTCCCGTTTGTTTTATAAATGCCTGATTCAGGCTTACCCATTGTAAAGAAATCACTTTCCAGTAGGAGTTTGTTTAAATAAACAGCTGTCTAGCAAAAACCAAGTTAAGTGATCAGATCTTCAAATAAACAGCTGCATAGCGGCGAGCTGAATAAGTGTCCCTGTAATACAGTGGCAAGATGACGAACTCTGTACTGATACGGTAAAATTGACGTTATGTTCAGAAACATTTTTACCGCGAACCTTTTGCAATATCTTACTGACCTTTGATTGCACGAGGCTTTGCGCTTGTGTTCGTTGTCTTTACAACTTTTTGTAATAAAAGGAATGCATGTAGCCAAGATGTGATTTTACCTGTCAGAATGGCGTCACTTGAAATAATTAAAAAAATTAAAAATTTCTGAAATATTTCAGAAATTTGAAATTTCATAATATTTTTTTAAAAATTTGAAATTTTTACCAGCCCTAGTTTGGACACAACCAGCTGACGCATGAGATATTGTGACCAACACCAACATGTCGTATTGATACTTCGTCATACCATAATCTAAAACTATGAATAACACGACTTATAGCCTGCTGGTATATAGTCTTGGTCCTGTTTCGGTAACAGACATAGAAATTTGAATCGTTCGCCCATTTGTTTTGGGTCTGTTAACATTGTGTAGGCAGTTATGAGGTCTTTACTTTGTTCCGCAGTAGCTCTTCGCATCAACGCCTGAAATTCACACAGAAAGGGACATCTTGCGTTGTGATTCGAGTGGAACACGTATTGTGTAAATAAAATGAACTGAATTAAGAACAGAGAATTTCAATAAAGTGGCTTTCAGAAAGATTCTTACATAATTAAGTGACATTTTATCCATCGCTTCAGCTTGTTCGCGCGTAACTGAGTTTAGTGCTTTAGTGTTAAAAGACTTCAGTGGAAGAGTTTGTTTATTCACTTATTTTGTCTTACATATTTTCCCAGAGTCGTAGGCTTAAGACCTTCGTATAACGAAAGCAAATATCCATTTAAAATGTCACGCACCTGTACGCGCTGTTTAATACCCATGTTGTGGAGGAAGTCTGCTTGAGGTACAGGACCATGCGTTGCCACTAAAAAAGTTAAAAGTAACCCATTAGTACATCCCAGAATGTACTTTATGTGGTATCGCTTGAACGAGACACAATGTAGCTGAGCTGTAAAGATGCACGAACACGTTGTGTGCCTTTACTAGCGACCCAGTTTATGACGGTCTATCGACAACTAATTTTGCACTTATCGAAGTACACTTAAGAAAGCGTGAACGTACAAACAAACACAAAATAGACTTCCCGAAGAAAACGCACGGTATTTGTTAGTAATATCGCAGCTTTTCCATTTCTGAGCAAACTTACCGTACTTTTCAGCAATCTTCTTCAGATATGCAAAGTCTACGTCTGCTGTGACGTCAGCTGTTCCTGGCTCACTCAGAACTGGGTGCAGCCCGTGATTTTTAAATGCCTGTTTTAAATCAAAATTCAAAATTCTTTATTGAGTGGACCAAATATTGCAGAATACACGGGACTTAAAACTAGATACGCACTTTTAGATTCAGATGTACATATTGTGGTAACTTAAAATGGAGATGTACGGGAAATGTTTACAGATATTGCGACTCGTTCGTTCAAGTTGTCATCCAGATTCTCTCACTCGAAACGTATCAGATTTCTCTCCACTGTGTCCATAATCAATGAGTAAGGAGAAGCCTCCGTCTGCCGCAATGCGCTTTGCAATAGTTTCAGTCACTGCTCCAGATTCCGGCGAGACCTCGATATGATGACGCTTATCGTCCTGTTCTACCTGCCAATAAGATTCACTCAAAATAGGTCATCTAAGTAAAACTAACCAACAAGAATTCAAGATGTTTAGGATCTTAGTCAATAAGACTGAACAGCTACAAGGATTCTTTTTTGACAGAGAATTATAACGTATACCGGGACAATAGGTGGATTCACACTCTGTCTGCGAGATTTACTCAAAACAAGACTCCAGTTTTTGGGTGAGATAAGCCTAGAAATTGAGAAACTTAGAAGCACAGAATTTAATGACGAAATACATCAAGATCACTTTAAAATAGATATAGAGCTATTTCTGTGTTAGAAAACCATATTTATAATGTCATAAATACATTTCCCCACATTCTAATCTTAAGTTCTGACACCTTGTCGATACGTCATGACAGTGAAAATTAATATGTTCCTTGTTTCTTTACGTTTTTCCTCAGTAATCTTGCAAATTTATTCTACTGAGCATGCGCACTTAAAACCGTGAACTGGCTTAGTGCAATCTGGTTCTAAAGAGTTACAATCTTATCCCAAAAAGGGCGGAATCAGTATATTATACTAATTGTTTACAATGTTTATTGTTAAGATTAATGAGAACAAGTTGGGTGTGTTATCATTATACACCACACTGCAGATCTGTTGCTTCCTGGTCACATTCAAATAGTGAAATTATAAACATCAGCTGAATTTATGACCAGAGTACGGGTTGGTTCAGGGAATTAAACTTTCGGTGTAAATATTTCCAAAAAAACACGCCCAAACGCGTCCAAGTCCAACGTCAACTGATTTTTTTTTTTTTCTCAAAAATCTACTACGTAGCGGGGCATGCAATGCGTGCCCGTACAAAACTTCCTTGAGCGCACCTACGTAAAATGCGTAACGCCGCAATTACCTAGTATTCCGCCCCACCGGGGCACTGCAGTTTGTAAACAACAGTACTAACGGTTTGAAACTAAACAGTTAATCAGGTAAATTTGTTGCGCCAAACGGGAATTCTTAGAAAATGGTACACTGAAGTGAATATTGTAAAATAAAAATGGCACTGATGCAAAATTTTAATTATTTCTTGTAAACTTTTAATCCAGTTAAAATAAATGCCAGCTGTTTATAAAGGCTCATCTGAACCGATTAAATCTAACTTAAACCCTGCCTGCAGAAAAGCTCTCTGGGCCATCGTTTCATTGGCGGCAAGCACATATCGGAAGTGGTGAGCTCCATCGTCTGTTTCGTCTATGTCAACAAATATCTCGCGCCAACCTCTCTCTGTTTTCTGCCATCAATAATAAACACTATACAAAATTCAGACTTAAAAAAGTAAATGCTGTTTTTAAACGATTAGGAAATTGGGACGTTTTAACAGAAAAGCTTTCTTTTATACGTATATATCCTTTATATTAATGATGCAATGATTATGCGTGCATAATCTAGAGGGAAATGGTAAATTTCAAACGCTCAAAACGGCCTTTGTTGACTCTCCATAGCGCTGGCGCGCAAGTTATCCCAATCACTTTGGTTCGAAAAATTTAATAACTCTCCAGGAAAATTACACTCTTGCCACACTACTGTAATACTAAACGAACGGCATAATCATTAGCCGAGTCAAAATTTTGCTGTACAAACACGCCCATATTTCCACATGGGGATCAGCTTCAGAAGCCGAAATAATTGTGGCAGTGACGTTAAGGCAGGTTCTTCACAATATATATGAAAGTATATATGAAAGTATCCAGTGTCATTCTGAGTTAATACCGCAATGCTGCACAATCGTCATTTCATTTGAGTTATATCCTTATCTGGCGTTCTTACCTGAAATTTGAGGATGGGCAATGCATCAAGGAATTCATGTGCTACGAAAAATGTGAGTCCTCGCGGGATGTCGTCCAATGAATCATACCAAAACACTTGCTGTCCATATTTACTTATACAATGTTTGAACCACGGTTTCTGTTTTTCAATTTGGTCGTTCTCTGTTGTTTCGCTAGCACCAGTATTCTCACTTAAAGTCCGTTTCTGTATTTCGCTAAGTTTTGGACTGACTTCTACCAGATGTAAAGAGACAGCGTCTTTGATACCGGAAAACTGGGAAAATGTCTGCAATAAAGCATTCCAAAGCATTCCAACTGGCAACTTATATATAAGTCCTTTAATGAGCATTCACAAAGAGTATAAGTAAAGTCAAGCGAAAACGTGTGACAGAAAAAGCAAATGTCTGTCGGGACAGTTCTTTGTTTTACACCTTAAACACACAACTGAATACCACGGGCAAAAATACTCTGTCAAAAAGATTCCGCACAAGAATTAACAAGATATTACAAGTATGTCAGTAAACTTAGTCCCCCGTAAGCGTGCAATCACAGGATTTCAATATGACAAACACCCATTAAATAGGTCAATTGTGCTGTATTTTCAAAGTTTTCCCATTTTCCCAATTTTTGTGAAAATGTCAAAATAACCCCTCGTTGCACAGCTCCACTATATAGTCTTCGCAGGTGCAAGAGCAAAATTGAATCGCATCAATGGTTACGGAGAGCACCCATCGAATAGGTCAATTGTGTTGAATTTTCAAAGTTTTAATATTTACCTAATTTTTGCGAAAATCTCAAAAGAACCCCTCAGTGCACAGCTCCACTATATAGCCTTTGCATGTTCAACAGAACAATTGATTTGCTTCAATGGTTACGGAGATATGGCGCCGACAAACACCCATTGAATAGGTCAATTGTGTGGAACTTTCAAAGTTTTCCCATTTTCCCAATTTTGCGAAAATGTCAAAATAACGCCTCGATGCACAGCTCCACTATATAGTCTTTGCATATGCAACAGAACATTTGATTCGTTTCAATGGTTACGGAGATATGGCGCCGACAAACACCCATTGAATAGGTCAATTGTGTGGAATTTTCAAAGTTTTCTCATTTTCTTAAATTTTGCCAAAATCTCAAAATAATCCCTCGTTGCACAGCTCAACTATATAGGCTTTGCATGTGCAACAGAATAATTGAATCGGTTCAGTGGTTACGAAGATATAGCGCCGTCAACAAAAAAGTGTCGACGGACGGCCGGACGGACGGACCCGAATCCCATAATCCCTCGCTTCGTGCTACGCGGCGGCGGGGGACTAACAAACTGGCACATGAAGGTGTCCCAAACAAAACCGATCAGGCAAGAACTGTAAAGAGGTATTGGTTACAAATTTCCATAGTTTTACTATCACGTTGTCAAAGTGCGACCGGAAACTACTTAGTAAAAACCGTAGGAAATAACAGAATCACTGAAAAAAAACACACCTGCAAAAAGGTGGACACTCCGAGCTACAAACACATTTATGATTAAAAGAACAAAATCAGGGGCTTGGCAAAAAAAGGCCTGCCGAAAACTAAGCCTACCCTAAGCATATCGGCCGCAAGCGTTCCTCTTCCAGGACCCAACTCAACAACTTGTAACTTGTCAGGTGATCCAGCACGCATCCACTCACTGACACACCAAATACCTATTAACTAACAGCGAGATCAAAGCTCAGTGTGTCATTTACAGCAAATATCACTCGCGTGCATTTCATTTTATTGCGTAACGATAATTCTGGCGTGCGCACCAGCGCCATAGAGCATCCAATTTCTATACATATATATAAAATATTTTTATTAAAAATGATTTCATGAAATAATAAAGCAAGAAAATGAATTCTTAGATTTTATATAATTTTCAGCCTAAAATAATGACAGAAAGAACGTTTTCGATTTCTGTGATATTCGATATTGGTCGTCTATTCGGAACTCCAGATTTTTGTAGTCACAAGATAAAATGCTTTATTGCATTTTTTTCTTTTTCCTTGAAAACTGTAATAATGAACCATATTTTTATATTTGTTGTGACCAATTCCTCTCATTGACGCAATGATATATTTGAACTTGCCTGTACGAATCATATATACAGACGAAACCGGTTAATCGCATAGCCAATTTGCCAAGCCCTGTTATGCATTTATCCGATGTATGCGTTTATCCGGAATACTCTTGCCGCGCCTATTGTTTTTCATTTGCGGTAGTTATTAGAGGTGTACCCCCGCCCCTCCTCATCCCCGAATTTAATTTTTCCAACAGAAAAGAAAAGTAACGATTGCTTAGGTCTTTTCATTTCGATTTACTTTCTGCCATTTTGACGAATTAACCATAACCGACACAGTTTCGAACTATAAATGGTTAAATTTCTTTTTGGCTGTGTATTTAAATGATGACTTCGCGCTCACGGTTATCCTAGGCAACTTGGGGATTAAGGGTTTCAGGCCATTATTAGTGAGAGCTCAGGCAGCGCGTGGATTAGGAGTTGCAGGCCATTATCTAGCGTCAGCTAAGGCAGTGCGTGGATTAAGATAAAGGTCATTATCTAGTGAGAGCTGAGACAGTGCGGTGATTAAGAGTTCGAGACTCATTGTTAACAACCGCGAGTGGGGTTGGTGCATGTACACAATGGGTCAACAAACAGAAGACATTGCATTAGATAAATTAACGAGGAGCAGCTCACTCCCTTAATTCGCTTTAAGTGTGGCACTGTTTGGATAGTCACCCAGAATTATGCAATTAACCGGTGTGCTTCCCATTTTAATGGGAAAAAGCTATGCGTTTATCCAGTTTATGCGATAAAGCGGTATGCAATTATCCGGTTATATTTCCAATAGATAGCATTGGAAATGGTTTGGGATTTGCGAATAATATGCGGTTAACCGATTTATGCGTTTAACCGGTATGCGATTAAGTGATTTCATCTGTATATATATATATATATATACATCACGCCATGACATGAAATTGATATGATTTTTTGGCCTTAATTGGTAGTTTCGGATGAGGTTTTGAGCGAGTGATCTAATTCGTTCGAAACATTACCTGACCATATGATATTATTGGTTCAAAATATTACCTAACCAAATGATTCCATTGGTTCAAAACATTATCTGAGCAAATGATATTATTCGTTCAAAATATTACCTGACTAAACGACATCACTGGTTCAAAACATTACCTGACCGAATGATATTATTCGTTCAAAACATTACCTGGGTCAAATAATATCATTGTTTCAAAATATTACCCGACCAAATGATATCACTGGTTAAAAACACTACCTGGCCAAATGACATCATTCGTCTAAAACGGTTCCTGATCAAATGATATTATTCGTTCAAAACAATACACGACCAAATTACATCATTGTTTCAAAACATTACCAGACCAAAGGATATCAATGGTTCAAAACAGTACCTGACCAAATGAGTTAGTTACATGATTTGTTTAACAACACGACCGACCCTTAACGGGTTACATTGACCAAATGACAGCACTAGTCCAAAACATACCTGACCAAATGACATCACTGGTTCAAAACAGTTCCCGGCCAAATGATATCATTGATTCTAAACATTACCTGATCAAATGATATCACTGGTTCAAAACAGTTCCTGACCAAATGATATCATTGATTTTAAACATTACCTGACCAGGTGATATTTGTTCAAAACAATACGTAACCAAATGATATTATTATTATGTCTGTCATTTATACTGCGCCTTTTCGCAATAAGCAAAAGCACTACAGAGTACAAGATAGTTACTATTACTGATATCGTGAGTAAATATATCCTAAAGTTAGAAGATTTATCCGAGTTTAAAATCACTGAGACACTAAAATACTATATCGAGATCGAGCAAACTAGCAATTATGAGATATCCTAAATAAATGGGTTTTAAGAGCGGTCTTAACAGCTTGAAGCGTGTCTTGTAACCGTATTCCAATTGACAATCTATTCCACAGTAAAGGGGCGGCCGATTCAAAGGCACGCTGGCCGTAGCGTTTGCGCGACCTTGGTACAGCCAGTTCATCGTTTGCTGACGACGCAGAGTGCGATTGGGTACATATTGTTTCAGTAAGTCCACTTCAGATACGCAGGCCCTGCACTGTGTAGACATTCCCGGTCACAAGTGCCACTTTGTAGTGTATTCTTTCCTTGGCCTTCAGCTAGTGAAGGGTTTTCATGGCAGCGTCCGTGTTGGTTCCAGAAGGCATCCTGAATATCAGTCTAGTTGAAGAACACGTTTGGGGCGGGCTGTTAAGTAGTCTGGGAGTCATACTAGTAGTGCACTGCAGTAATCGATTCTACACGCAACAAGCGTCTGCACCAGCGCCTTTGTGTGTTCGATGGACAAATACGGTCGAAAGTTGGTTATCCATTTCAGATAGTAAGCAAATCCTACATGTATTTGTAACTTGGTCCTCCGTAGACACACAGCAGGATATCATTCCACCAGGACTTTTGACCCATGGATGAAGGAATAATACCATCCTCTAGCTCTAGATTTTTGTAACTTCTTTCTTATCTGAATTTCTTGAACTTGATATAACCATATATTCTGTTTTTTTTTCAGGGTTAAACTTCAATCTATTGTCAAATATCCGTTTTTGAATTTTGGAAATACTTTGGGATAAAGATTGAACACCTAAAATGATATCAGTCGCTCAAAAATTTATCTTCCTGAGTAATATCACAAAGTAAATAATATTTGAAAATTAGAGCAGTGTGCATAGCCCACATATTCCCCACAGCCACCCCCATCAGTTAAACACGGCCATCAATAGTCAATCAAGAGCTACAATTTTCCAAGTCCAGCTGGTCCATTTTCCTTGGACGAACCAAGCCCATTTACAATACCGATCTGTGTTTGTTCCCACAGAAGCTACACACCAAGTTTCATTATAATCCATGCAGCAGTTTTTAAGTTACCGTGTACACAAGATGACAGACCGAAAGACCGACACGCGGTCGATCGCATATATTCACGACAGGTTCTATCTGTGGGGAATAAACTATCAGTAATCAAATTTTCAACAACAACAAAAAAATGGAAAATATCTTAGAAGATCCACTTCTTATTCTACGTACGAAATAAAGTGTCCGAGTAGTATAATAATACCTTGTACCAAATATTTCCATAAATAAATGCTTCAATTAATGTATATGAAAGGCAGCCAACGAACCAAAATTTTAAGTTACTTTATTCAGCTAGAAATAACCCACGACGTACATACAATACAGTAATCCTTTTCAAATATGTTAAATTTCAGAAATTCTTTTTTCCTAGCCAGCAACTTGAAAGTGTTTCTTTAAAAGGGAGGAACAGGCAGTTCCTAGTATTTTTCTAGACAGTCCGGAATGTGAATGATTTATTCCGATGTCTGTTCCTTTTTCCTGGCTGGGTGAATTTTAATGAAGAAAGAGATATTTAAGGAACCGATCATCGGGTCCCCTCCACAGCTATTACCAACTATATAAACAAATAAATAAAGAGCAGACAGTGATGATCCAGTGTGGTCCACCGGAGTGGCCAAAAAAATCAGGATTACACATCCTTTGATTGAATTAGTGTATGAAAAGAAAATAAAATATTTTGAATGAATGATATTATTTGCTCAGGTAATAATTTGAACAAAGGATATCATTTGCTCACGCAATGTTTTGAACGAATACAATCATTTTGACAACCTATAATTTCGTATGACCATTTGCGTTTGCCAAAAGACACAAATAAGCGAGAATACAGATTGAAGCTAAAACATAATTTCCTATTACACAATGATTGGTCTAACTGAAATATTTGTTCTTTTCTACATACTTTTAGTAACTGATTCCATAAAACACATGTAAAATTTATGTCATTACCACATGAAACATTTAATTTAACGTTGTGTAAAAGTTATGGAATATAGGAGATAACTAACTGCATAAATTGAGAAACTATCATGTGCAGCGTGATAGCAAAAAGACAGAAATAGAAAGGCCAAATATATGTTATAACAGTGTTTCTTCACGTTTCTTTACATTTCATACGAAACTTAACTGATCCAAGCATGTACAATGGTTAAAAAATAAGTAAACGAAATCGATCAATGTTTTTTCTTTGATCGAAACACACACCAACAACACACAAGTTTCGGGCCTGAGAGGAAACAATATTGTCTCACCTACTGGATATGATAAAGTAAAAGGAATGACATTACCTCGCCAAACATTTGATTAATTTCTGGTGATGTAGTAAAATCCCCCTTTCGACCAAAAACATCTCGGTTCATGTAATAACCCTGCAAAAATTAACATGCTGTTTTGGTAGCGGTATGTGCAAGTGTTAACTGTGCCATACATTTTTACTTCACGACCGTAATCAAACAGTGCTAAAACAAAACTAACTACGTAATAAACACACACAGTAACACAAAAAGACACACGCTAAAGCTTCTACAATAAACATGGGTAACAGTACTCCGTAACAGCCATCGGTGTGGCATTGAAATCCGTATTGTACTAATGTAATGTATGTTAAATCTTATCTGCCTTGATTTCATGTTTTGCTCAATTGTTCGTCCATTCCGTTTACAATAACTGAAACGTATCATTCTGTTGCCTGGAGCTTACTATATTACGACAGTCTTACCACATAAAAAATTGTTATAACAATCTAATTCGTAGAACTGCTGTTTGTTATTCTTTTATATTTCTGTGACTGACAGTTGAACCTCGGTGGTTCCGAGAAAGCCCAAAATGTTTGTCCCGGCACAACAGTAAGCTTTGCAAACGTATTATGGTCGTTTGTTATGTTTGATTTTGTTTTGTTGTTACAAAGATCAGCATGTTATTTTTTTCTAAGTATTATATTGCTTTATCACAATCTATGTCATACCTCAAATGTATAATCGAGCCATAATTAAGAAAGTTTTTCTTTTAAATTTTGCCCGTAGTTTAATTTGATCTCTCCTTGAAGGAAGATTTATAAGTAACCTTTTAGACCTTAAAGGCTATCAACCATTACTCGCGTCAAAATATAATTGTGCGAAAAACTCTTGGGTAAGCTCAGTTTTCAAACTTTATTCAAGTGGTACAAAAATATAACACCATTTACAGCGAAACATTTGCCGCGATTTGCTTTGGTTAATCAACTTACTGCTGAAGGATTAGTTAAAACTTCTTTCATATAAGTTGCAACTGATACTGGCCCTGTCATCTTTATCCTGGCTTTAAGCTGCCTGGACAGGTCTGTCTCCGTGCATTTGGCTCTGCAGAAGACTAGCGGGTGTGAATTAATGCCCAAAGCATTTCTGTTGAGTGCACTATATACTTGCTTACAGTTGTGTCCTGTGTTTGAGAAAAGCACGCCTAAACGTGTCGACTGCATCACCTCAGTTCCTAAAAAAGATGAAGAAATAAGTTATACCAGTGAAGGTGGCTACATTCTTCCGATTTATCACAGGATATTGGCTGTTTCAATCTAATGGTGGTTCCCATCGAAGAAAGGGTGTCAGTTGGGGGAATAAGTTGAACGTGTTCTTTACCAGTTCCACTGAATGCTAAAAAAACTACGACTGCAAAATCAGTCTAAGAAAATATGTCTCATCTGCCCCTAGTCCCACCTGCACAGTTGCCGTTATCAGAATTAGTAGTATTGTAGTATCAGTACTACAATAGTATTAAGGTCAGTACAGCAAACTTCCCAAACCAGATAATACACTTATGTATTTATTTTCATTGAAGATTTATCGCGCCCCGCACCTCCAAATTTTCAACTGGACAAGAAAAAAGTTTAAAGTGCGATGGACGGAGAGACGGACGGACATGGGACAAATTGAACCCACCGTTGCACATCTACACTACATATACTTCCTTCTTATAAGGTTTGGTGAAGATCCGACGAAATGTTTTGGAGATATCGCCCGGATAAGAGAAAAGTTTAAAGTGCGACAGACGGACAGACGGAATGACATGGGATAAAATGAACCCCCGTTGCACATCTCCACTATATATACTTCATTCCTGTCAGGTTTCGTGAAGCTCCGATAAATAGTTTTTGAGATATCGCCCCGACAAAAAAAGTTTACAGACAGACGGACGGACCGATAGCAATAGCCTGCAGCTAATATGGGCTGAGGGCTAAAAAACTGGTTTTTAATCTACAAAATATCATCCTAGTTGCTTACTTTTCTGTAGCCATTATACTTTAATATTAATATTGTATTGTTCTTTGGATCCCTTTCAACTGCTATGGTCATGTCGGGATCCCTCTGCCACATTATACTGAAATGGGGCATTCCAGCCCTCCTTCTAACCCTTACAAGTGGAGTGCCTCACAGGGTAGTAAGGAGGAGTCCCAATTTTAAAGTCTTAGGTATGACGCGACCGGGGTTTGAACCTACGATCTTCCAGTCTCGAGGCGGACACTCTAACCACTAGGCCACCGAGGCTGGTCACTTTAATATTAAATTTACATTGAAAAACATGCTGTAACATTTCACACACCATTTCTGTACAATGAGTACATATGTTTACACTTGGGGATATTATCATATATGGCCGAAGAGCGCCCATTTACAATATTATTTATTTTCATATTTACGTGTTTTCGTCACTGATCTTATCGATCAATTGTATTGTTTTAAGTCATGTATTCTGAATAATACCAATATTGTATGAAGTCGGTGTTGATCCGCATGTTAGCTAATCCCATTGCTATTGTTGTTAAAAGTTGATCCGCAAGTTAGCTAATCCCATTGTTATTTGTTGACTCAAGATCAGTCAATCATTTGTTATGTGATCCATGAAAGTTAATTACTCTGATTGCTATATTCATCTCGCTACGGCGAGTTTTAAATTCAAAGGTATAGTTTTTATTGTTTGCGTTAATCTGGTTAAACTCTGGTAACGATCGTTATAATATAAGCTGAAGAACAGTTCATGTTCTTCAGTCTTTGAAATCCAGATCAGTTTTGGAAAACCAGAACAGTATAGAATAATAAGTTCAGTCAGTGTGTTGGAATTACCAACTGAATGTGCGGAAATTCCGTTTGACCATAGTTTTAAATCAGCGACAGGTCCGTCTAGCGTAACAGTAATTCTGAGTCGAGCACACAGTTGCCATCGTTTTACATCTACGTCACGGCGGATACTGGTTAAACAAGCCGTCCACTGACAGATGGTTGAGTTTAGGGAACTTTGATTTGGATATCCAATCGAAATTAATAAGTGATAATTAGGAGGAATATTAGTTATAAGTAATACAGTGTCAATATTCAGAAAAGTTTAACTAATAAATGATATAAAGGAATAAACTCAGATTTAATTCAGACAGGAAACACTCACAAAGAAACTTCCTTATACCATAATATGCCAAAATCCCCTAATGTATTGAATTTGTACGAACATTTTAGCCGGTTATTGCATGTTTTTTCCGTTTTTTTTTTGTTGGGTTTGTCCGTGGAACAAGTCAGAGGCCGTTAGGGTTAGAAAGATGAAATCTGAGTATGATAAACTTCACTATGTCTAGTTGATCCTCCTGTATTTTTTTTTCAAATTCGCTCAATTTTTCAATAAAAAAACAACAAAACAAATTTGCGAAACAGGCGGCAAGAAGCTGAGAGCAGTAGTTTAAACTGGCATGATATCAGCCTCGGTGTACTGATCGTCCAACTCTCAATGAAAGCCATCACAGCATGCGTGTGCAAGTTTAAGTTGGCTGCAGCGTTTGGGTTTTTCCCAAGAGTGATAAAATTTGGCTCACTGATAGAGGGTGATTAGACGCCGTGAAAGCCACATTTTTTTAAAACCATGACCTCAGAGAACGATTGACATCCTCGGCCACGATCAATGCCAAAAACCGGAAATGGACCATCATCTCGAAAACGGTTAGAGATACAGCGATGTTGAGCTTATTTTCGAGTCTTTTGGTCTAAACGACGATATGTAAGAGGTACGTCGGTGACCTTGACCTCCTTGGACATGGTCAAAGTCAAAAACCGGAAGTTGACCATTATCTCGAAACCGGTTAGAAATAGAGTGATTTTAGCTTATTTTCGACCCTTTGGGCCTAAAACACGATATGCAAGGGGTCCTTGGTGATCTTGACCTCCTCGGCATAGTCAAAGTCAAAAACCGGAAGTGGGCTATTATCTCGTAAAAAGTTAGAAATAGAGCGATTTTGACATTATTTTCGACTCTTTTGGCCTAAAAGACGATAGGTAAGAGGTACCTAAGTGACTTGACCTCCTCGGACATGGTCAAAGTCAAAAACCGGAAGTTGACCATTATCTCGAAACCGGTTAGAAATAGAGCGATTTTGAGCTTACTTTCGACCCTTTGGGCCTAAAACACGTTATGTAAGGGGTCCTGGGTGACTTGGACCTCCTCGGCATAGTCAAAATCAAAAACCCTAAGTGGGCTATTATCTCGTAAACGGTTAGAAATAGAGCGATTTTGACATTATTTTCGGCTCTTTTGGCCTAAAAGACGATAGGTAAGAGGTACCTAAGTGACTTGACTTCGTTGGACATGGTCAAAGTCAAAAACCGGAAGTTGACAATTATATCTCGAAAATGGTTAAAGGCAGAGCAATTTTGAGCTTATTTTCGAACCTTTGGGCCTAAAAGACGATATGTAAGAGGTACCTCGGTGACCTTGACCTCCTCGGACATGGTCATAGTCAAAAACCGGTAGTTGACCATTATCTCCAAGACGGTTAGAGATAGAGCGATTCTGAGCTTGTTTTCGACCCTTCGGGCCTAAAAGACGATAGGTAAGAGGTACCTAAGTAACTTGACCTCCTCGGACATGGTCAAAGTAAAAAATTGGAAGCTGACCATTATCTCGAAACCGGTTAGAAATAGAGCAATTTTGAGCTTACTTTCGACCCATTTGGCCTAAAAGACGATATGTAAGGGATCCTTGATGACCTTGACCTCCTTGGCCATGATCAAAGTAAAAAACTAGAAGCTGATCATTATCTCGAAAACGGTTAGAGATTTTGTATCTAAAAGATGATATGTAAGAGATACCTCGGTGACCTTGACCTCCTAGGCCATGGTCAAAGCCAAAAACCAGAAGTTGACCATTATTTTTGAAAACGGTTAGAGATAGAACAGTTTTGAGCTTATTTTCGACCCTCTAGGCCTAAAAAGCCAATATGTAAGGGGTCAAGAGTTTAGAATCGTATTTTTTGTGACCCCCAAAGTGTACTTTTCGCCACTCGGTAGCGAAAGCGGTCTAGTTTCAGATTGCTGTTATAAAGTTAACGCATAGCAACTGAAAGAGTCTACATTTTAAGATAAAAAACAGGATAAAATAATTTCCTAGTGTAGTTTATATATATACCCATATGCCCTATATGCTTTTCTGTTTGTACACGTGCCGTCATTGGGCCCGAGCTTTTCAGATTACCTGTATGATTCTAATGAAATAAAACTCAACCTAAAATTGGTGTAATTACAGGTCTGACTAGAGCAGTGTGCATAGCCTACATATTCCCCACAGGCCCCCCATCAGTTAAACACGGCCATCAATGTAAACCTCAGACACAGCAAGAGCTGAAGTTTTCTAAGTCCAGTTGGTGCATTTTCCTTGGACGAACCTGGCCCATTTGCAATATCGATATGTGTTTATTCCCATGGAAGCTACACACCAGGTTTCATTAAAATCCTTGCAGCAGTTTTTAAATTATGGTGTAAAGAAGTTGTTGATGACAGACCGACACACGGTCGATCGCATATATCCCTCCCTCTGTGGGGAATAAATCATTGTATTGCAGGTTAGATATACACCTGAGCACCAAGAGTAGACTACACAGAAATGTGTTGTTTAGATAATAGCTAAGATTGTTTCTTAAAGTTGAAATCTAAATTAAAAGTTGCTAGCTAATAAGATTTTCAAAGCTACATATGTCTTTCAATTGATTGCTCATAAAATCTTTTATCTATATATATTCATTATTAACTATCTCGTACATTAAAACAAATATATATTCAGCACAACAACGTATAATTATTGGGTAGTTATTACAGTTTTTGGTATGGGTAATAAAAACTGTTTGTGCCGCAATTTTTTTAAAAGATTTTTTCACTGCCGGTGTGCAACCTAAGCTGCCACCAATTCGGCTCTACCGTGTTGCTCTGTGTCATGCGGAGAGATTTGCAAATTTGACACCTATAGCAAATTCTACCTCCGGAAAGGCTAGCCCACAGTGACTGACTATATACCCGTCAGATACTAAGTAAGTACGGAAGTGGCTCAGAACACTTTGCTCACAACAAAATGCCCTGAGCATTTTGGAATACTCGGCACTTTCACCTAAAAACTTCTGTAACTTTTCATTCTTAGTGCCTATTGTACGGATCGTATATGTTACAGCTAATCTGTAAAATAAATGCAGATTTGCTGACTCACTTGGCGAATCTGTAGATTCGCTGACAATTTTCAGCGAATCTATAGATTCGCTGGTTTTTAACCTAAAAAATTATACAGATTCGCTGAAATTGCCTGATCGGCCATCTTTGCCGTCCTGATCACTTGTTTTTGTTTTAATTGCTTCTGTGTTATTACGTTACTCCAGATGTATTTTCCACACTTTTTTCTTGGTTTGTGCGAAGGGAATATACTAACATAGGCATCAGAGATGCAAACCCTTAGCCAGCCGGAACATTCGAAACAAGGAAAATAGTAGGTTTGTGGCCGGTCACAGGCTCATTTCAATCCTTAACACCGAAAAGAAAAAAGGGTGGCAGTGCTTTAAGATGAAAAAAAAACATTTACCATGAGAAAGTCCAGCTGAGCCACTGTCCTTGGTCGGATACGGCTGATAAGCAATACGGATCTTTATTACTCCATATATTAGCTATACCTGAAATATCTTAGTAATTGGCAAAGAACTGTAGGCTAGAGAGTGTTCACAAGCCACATGTCACCAAACCTGATAATGGTAGAAATATGCAAATTTCAAAGTTCAGCTGAGCCACTGTCCTTGGTCGGATATAGCTCATATACAAGAGAGATCTTTATTGCTCTGTATAGCAGCTATATCCGAAATATCTTTGTAATTGGTAAAGAACTGTAGACTAGAGAGTGTTCACAAGCCACACGTTAAGCAAACTTGATAATTTTATCAAATAAGAAAATTTCCAAGTCCAGCTGAGCCACTGTCCTTGGTCGGATATTGCTCATAAACAATAGGGATCTTTATTAGTCCATACACTAGCTACATCTAAAATATCTTAGTAATTGGTAAAGAATTGTAGGCTAGAGAGTGTTCACAAGCCAAATGTTAAACAAACTTGATAATGGTACAAACAAGAAAATTTCCAAGTCCAGCTGAGCCACTGTTCTTGGTCGGATATGGCTCATAAACAATAGGGATCTTCATTGGTCCATATACAAGCTATATCAATAGCCATAGCAATAGCCTTTAGCCAAAATCGGACAGGTGACAGTAAATTAAATAACGAGAGGAAAATTTAAACAAAAAATCGGTTTTATTCAAAGAAGAAAGCCTACGATGGGATCGAAAATTTGCACACTGTTTCCTGAGTTGGAAAACTAAAAATCACTTTTATTCACACAAGATAACCGGCGATTGAATCGCAAATTTGCACACCCGTTTTCCTGGTAGGAAACCTAGGAACAAACCATCAGTTTCATTCGCACAAAGCAACCTCGATGAAATCGCGAATTTACACACTATTTTTCTGGTTGGAATACTAAAACTCAAAATTACTTATTGTCTGTTTTTAGGTTTACTTCAGGTACGAAAGGCTCGCATGGCAACGCGAACTGCACTTAACTCGAGCTTTAAAACACCTGCACCTGTTTGACTGGCACCTTTTATTTCCGGCACAGTTACACTTGAAAAAACCTTGCAACACCCCCCCCCCCCCCCCCAGTTAGATTCAAACTGTACTGCCTGTCGCAATGAAAGTTCACTTGAAAGATCGACTCAGGTTTTTCGGTCAGTTGATGAAAATGCAGCAATTTATATCACAACGGAATAAAGTTTCTATTCGTCGAAATCCTTTTCCTACGAATTTCTGTTAAACTATTAGTATGCGGAGCATCGAAAACAAGTAAGTATTTGTGAAACACGAGCAGGCCCCAACCGCCCCCAAATTCAAAGGGGTATAAAGTCAATTTTTAAAACTGACCTTCAGGTTAAGCATTATAGATTGATGCAATAGGATATTCTAAATAAAAGAGAAAAGAAACAAGAGGGGGAGGAATGGATAATATAGCAGACATCTAAAATATACAGTTACAGATTATGAACAGTAACCTTAACCCCAATATGTTGTAAAATATAAAATGTAAACTTATGGCCGTGAACGATTTTGCTAGTCACAATGACACTTTTGGCAATGCCTTGGACATTTTTAGTTTAAATATCATTCTTCGCTACCCCTTGGATAGAGTTCTTATAACTTGGGCAAGTACTCGTCAGTGAATTAGCATGGATACACATTTCACTTAGGTAGCCTTATATGAGGTTTAAACTTGGACTTTCAAAAACTTGGCAAACATATGAATTATTTCCGTGTCACGTCTCTGCACAGGTCGAGACCTTTCATTTGAGCCTAACATCAATGCTCTACGTCTGATGGAACTGGAGATATAGCGTGTAAAAACATATTTCTCTAAAATCACAATAATCGCCACTTTTGTAAATTTGACCACTTCCGGATGACTAAATTTGAACAAAGTACCAAAAGGCACATGTACAGGTCGAGACCTTTCATTTGAGTCTAACGTCAATGCCGTACGTCTAATGAACCGAAGATATAGCGTGTACAAAGTTATTTCCCTAAAAACCCAATTATCGCCCATTTTGGTCAATCTGACCACTTCCGAATGACCGAATCTGACCAAAAGTACCAAAAGGCAAATCTACATGTCGAAATCTTTCATTTAAGCTAACTATCAATGCTTCAATCACACTGACTTTTGCCGAAAAGTTTTTGCGTTTCGGCTGAATTCGGTTGGGATAAGGATATAAAGAAATAATAGAAAAAAAAACCGGCAAAAATCAACACAATTCCATTTTGCCAGAAACATTCACATGTTGGTTATTAGCTCCAAGAAGCGGTGCGCTAAAAAGTTTCCAGGCACCGCTTCAAAGCTTCGCTATATAACGATAAGCAAGTCAACTGCGTTCGCTTTGAGGCACCCCTGTGGCTGCTTTGTGCGAGATTCAAGGACCCATAAGTTTTTATTGGCATTTGCTAAAGGCCCTCAAAGTAAAACGGTAATCATATACAACTTCTGTGTTACGCTTTCTTTAAAAGAAAATAATACGGAAATAACCCCAAATCTCCCGCAATAAATCACATTTGTTTGTATACAGGGAGCATACTTTATTACGTGAAATAGTAACAATAATTTTTTGCAATTATCCACCAAAAAAACTTTTAAGTTGATATTTCAAAAGTAAGTAAACATAAAAAGTCAAATATTGTTGGTGTATCAAATAAATTTATACGTAATTCTGCATCTATCAACTATTTAATATATATTGTCCAAATAAACTATAACCCCTTTATATAAATTGTCGGTCCCTTGACTTTGGACTTTGACATTTAAAGGCCAGAATGCAAACAAACATTTGACAGGTGGATGCGGAAACTAACTTTTCTGCACTTTTATGAACAAATAAAACCTATACGGCTCACTAAAAACTGTGCCTGTTTTACAAAAAGGGCATATTGGGCGTGAACTTTCTGTAGATGTTTGAATAATCGGGGCTGGTATGCAGGATTCGTGCCTCAGAACATATGAAATTGAAATTAGCGATATTTGGAGTTTTTTGCACTGTTTTATACCAATCCAAATTCTTCGATATTTCAGTTAAGTAATAAAATTTTTCTAAACGGTAAAAACTATTTAAAGAACTAACTCCCTGGCATGTGACAAGTAGGCCAAAATGCATGCAGTCGGCCCAGAAAAAGAGAAATGCCCTGTTATACTTGGTATAAAAGAGTGAGAAAATATGCTTTTTGCCCTGACGCATGCACTGGTACTTTTTGATCACGTGATGAAAATGTTAATTCTCATTGGTGGATGTAAGGTTGTGACGTGAACTTGTCCGCAAGAATAGAAGCCACGAAAGACCGGTCCAGGATTGGGCGATAAAACAAGCTTTTATATGACATGCATTGAGAAAGGGTTGACGTTGAACTGTTTCTGCTGCCTTGAAATAATTAGTAATGTTATAATAATCTGGAGATGAAGGATTATTGCTAAATTGTTTTCAGTCTTACTTCTCAAATAAAAAGCAAAACGGTTGTGTTGGGATATGCCCCAGGATTCTCCTCAGTCTCGTTTTCAACTTTACGCCACGTAAAGTTTACGGTTTATATTAATACGCTTTTTTTCAAAACACTGTTACCAGGATAAAAGGTTTTGTGCATTTTGTTGCATTACAGTTGTCTGTCTGTTCAATTATTTAAAGGTAGGAGCAACTCACAAAACGAACCAAAAATTAATATTATATAGGTACTCTTTTATTCTAGAAAATCGCGTATGATATGTGCTAAAAGTCAACTTGTAAACTTCCGGTAAAGGAGGAGGGGACAACTGGAGTTTTTAGAGGATATTTATTTAAAAAATGGGACAGATATTTAACATTTTTGTGTTCATAGGGCTTGTTGTGACAAGCAATGTGCATGGAGAGGGAGAAAATGAAAGCTGTTTTTGTCAGGTATTTTATGTCATTTGCAACCATGAAAGCCTAATGAGCTTGGTACGAGGGTAGCTCAGAGTCAGCTCAGCGATACAGAGCTTGCGAATTCCTACTCAGAATTAGCGGCCAGGTTGCCATGCGTTAGCCCCAACACCGATGTTTTTGCATGAGGTTCCAACAACAATATCTAACGGATATGACCACGGACCATAATTAATTTACCATTTACGAATGCCTTTTGTATGAGTATAACTTCCTGCATAATTTTGCAACTTAATAATTAATGTAGAGCTTGTCCCAGTTAAAACAAAAAACAAAAAAAAACAAAAATTCTCAGATTGTATGATAGAATGGGTGTGTTTCCCATCAGTCTGTTTTCCAGTCCATTACTTTTTGGTCGTCTGTGAAAATTGATATGTCTAGCTATATTTTAACAACGCCGAGGCAGTTAAGCTTTTATCGAATCTTTTCAGTTGTTATACTGATATCCCATAAGCAACTCTTCATATCATGAATCTTATTTATTGGTTCGGTCATAGATGTAGATTGAGAAGTGGCCATGCAACTGATTGCGGAGTTAGTTAATGGTGTGAGATACTAAACAATCAATCAAAAACGTTTATTTTCCAAGAGATACATACAAAATTAAAAATGATTTTATGCAATATAAAACTTAATACTAAAACTTCAATTTTCAATTTATACATTTATACCATTTAGTAATTAATGAGTATTTCGGAAAAAGGTAGATCGAAAAAAGTTAAAAACTTGTAGTAAACAATCTACCTAAGTGCAATTTAATGATACAATGACCTTACTACTTCATACTTTACTTACAAAAAAAAAAAATACTAATCAAAGTAAAACCACATGCTGTGTTTATACGCTATGTATATGTATGAAAACTACACTACGACAAATCAGTTGTATACATTTATACGCCCGTTTGAAAAGCTCAAAACATTTTTACACACAAATCTAAATTATTCCACAAATTTACACCAATTATAGAGATACAAAAGCCTTTTAAATTAGTCCTCTTATATCTTACATAAATATCTCCACCTTGTCTTGTGCTACCTCTATAAAAAATATAGGTTCTGTATGTGCTTTGCACGGTACCTGATCAACAATCCTTACCGATTTTTTTTTTTTTTTTGCAATTTTATAACATTGTCTAAACGGGATAAATATGTATTGCCCCATATTTCGCAACAATAATTAAGGTACGGTAGAATAAGCAAACAGTACAGCGTGTACAACGATTGTCGATCTAAAAGATATTTCACTTTGTACTAAACAGATACATTTTTTGCTGTTTTATTTTGTACATGTTTAATTTGTTCAGACCAAGACAACTTATTATCAATCATCACACCAAGAAACTTTGTAGCAAAGACTCTGTCGAGTCTTGTACCATTCACACTTATTTCAAAATTGCTATTAGAATGTTTATTTGAAAATACAATAAAGTTAGTTTTATCAAGATTTAAGGACAACTTGTTAGCTTTGAACCATCTGTGTAATGTTTTAAGCTCATTACAAATAACACTACAGATTTAAAGGGTTAAAGGGTTTAAACCATCAAAAAAATGTCATAAACTGTCAAAAACTAGAAAATCAAAATTTGGTTGCGTTTATTTCCGTAACTTTACTGATCTACATCCAACGTAAAATATGTCAATTTGTCCACAGTAATTCGCACAAACAACGAACAACTACAACAACCAATTAAAAGTCCAATTTTTTTTCCACTTACAGTGTTGCCACATAGTCCTTTTTAAAAAGGATTATCCTTTTTTTTTAAAGCCCAACTTTATCCTTTTTTTTATCCTTAAATACTTTTTTTATCCTTTTTTTCGCTTTTCATCCTTTTTTTTTTTTTTTTTTTTTTGATACTTTTTTCAGTTTTTTTCGTTCAAGATATTATTTTTCCTAATTAGATATATGTTTCTTTTTTCTGCTAGAATTTTTTCTCACTCTAGTCATAATCCTTGATTAGGCCATAATATTAACCGCTCTTACACTGTATGTATATGTAATTTCCAACTTTTTTGCAGCGTCTATTGTTAAAATCAATACATCTGTAGAAAAAGGGTATTTTTTCATGGAACTGAAACGTATTTTTCGTAAACGTAATCAATATCTTATCACACTGTAAAATATCCAGTATTCTAAATGATGTTAAGTAGTTTTTATTTCTTGAATGATTTTCAATAACTTCAATCTATAATTTTGGGACCGTCGATAAAGTACGTACGCACCTTTTTTTAGACCAGCCGACTATGTCGGACTGGTCTTATCACATCAGTAGAGGGGTATCCGTCGTCTGTGTGTACGTGTGTAAACTTTACTTAAAAATTTTAAGTTAAAATGCTTCTTCTCCCTTAGCTTTGATCGGGTTCCTATCAAATTTTATACGAATGTTCTCTAGAAAGGCCTCTCTTTAAAAAAAAAAAAAAATTTGGCGATCCGCCAAAAATTGGCTAAATGGGGGGCATTTAAAATTTTTCGGTTGACAATTTTCAAAATGCTTCTTCTCCCACAATTTTGATCAGATTTTCTTCCAAATTTGTACGAATATTCTCTAGGTAGGCCCCTTTTGAAAAAGTACTCATTTTGGCGATCCGCCAAAAAATGGGCCAAATGAGAGGCATTTTTTTAATTTTTTGGTGTTTAATTTTCAAAATGCTTCTTCTCCCACAATTTTGATCGGATTCCTTTGAACACTTAATCCCTAGGTAGGCCTCTCTTGAAAAATTACTTTTTATTTATTTTTTTTGGTGATCTGCTAAAAATTGGCTACGTGGGGGCATTTAAAAATATTTAGTAGCCAATTTTCAAAACGCTTCTTTTGGCACAATTTGACCAGATTCCGTTATAAATTTGTAAAGTACAATCAGGTATGCAAACATTTTTAATCCCTGTGAAAACGAGCATCATAAATTACAAAAAAATGATACAGTATTATAAACATTACTGTTTTCTCGATTTTCAGCAAAATGTGAATTATCCTTTTTTTCATACTTTTTTCCCAAATTTATCCTTTTTTTATCCTTTTTTTATCCTTTTTTTTTCTTGATGACTCCGTGGCAACACTGCACTTAACATTCTGTAGCAAAGCACCAGTTTTGAAACCCGTTCATTACCCAATCTATTTCGAACTTTCGAGTGAATTGCACCAAAGTTAGAAAATATGCGTTCGATGGCGGCTGATGACGAAGGTGAGGAGAGCAGCTGAGTTTGGTGTAGTACACACCCCCGAGTAACAAGGATTTAACGTCTCTCGCCTGGTGACAGTTGTGACAGTAACTGACATTGATGGGATATGCTTTGTAGTACATACTCTGAGGCGGACTTTGATGGGGTATGCTGTGTACTACATGCCCCGAGTAGTAGGGTATTAACATTCGGCAGCCTGTACCTCCGGCAGTTATTTACAAAGCCAAGTTAGATAAGTTAAAAGGCGTTTGCTTCTGAGCCAGTCCTGTGTTTGTTTTGTGAGTATGCTAATACCTGCAACTCAGGGCAAAATAGTGTACTGGCAATGCGTCCGCTCGGGGCATTGATTGCACAGGGACTTGAGAGTAAATAAATAGATAAGCGTACATGCACCCCCCCCCCCCCCCCCAAACGGAGAAAATGACACTTCTTTTTTATATTTTGGGTTTTACACAGTTTAACACCAACTGACGGTGTTAAACCTATTTTTGACATGACAGTTTAAACCGGTGTAAAACACGTGTTTAAACCACCTATGTGTTAAATGTGCCAACCCTGGTCATGAGCATAGGTCAAATTGACCAAAATGGGCTATAATTGGGGTTTTAGGAAAATAAGCTTGTACACGCTATATCTCCGGTTGTATTGATCGTAGAGCATTGATAGTTAGCTTAAATGAACGGTGGCGACATGAAGATGTGCCTTTTCGTCCTTTTGGCCAGATTTGGTCATCCGGAAGTGGTCAAATTGACAAGAATGAGCGATAATTGGGGTTTTAGGGAAATTAGCTTGTACACGCTATATCTCCAGTCTTATTGGTCGTAGAGCATTGATAGTTAGCTTAAATGAAAGGTCTCGACATGTAGATGTGCCTTTTGGTCACTGCTGGTAGAAATTTCGAAATTTTTAAAAATTTCGTGAAATTTGAAATTTTTGAAATCTTTCAGAAATATTGAAATTTTTGAAAACTTTCAAAGCACATTAGAAAAAAAAACACACATTTCCAGGCTATTCGTAATATCTGTTCGTTTAATTTAACATCTACGACCGCCTAAAATGCGTAGACAGAATCGCATATCGGTCAAACGCATCAAATTGCATAAAATTATGTATTTTTAACCGGATAATTGCATAACACTTTATCGTAAAACCGGATAAAGGCAAAACTTTTTCTCGTTTAAATGGGAAACACCACTTAATTGCAGAATTAAGGTTGACTATTCAAACAGTGCTGAACCTGAAGCAAACTCGGGCGTGAGTTGCTCCCTGTTTGTTTAGCTAACATATTGTCTGCTATATTTTTCACCTATTGTGCACATATCCGACCTCTTTCCCCTGTGCCGTTAACAGTGAGCCCCCTTTCAGCAGTTACTTAAAACCTCCTGCCTCTCTCCCCACCCCTTAGAAACATCCGCTCAGGTACCCGGAGTAGATTGTCAACGATGCTATAGGCCAGCAACTGCTAGCTTTGTTACTCAAAAGTCATAAACCACGCAGGATTTCTGTGGCTGCATTGTTTACTGGTAGAGGTATGCCAACGCAGGGTGTTAACTGACCATTTAACATGAATGTCCGTGGAAAGGTATCCGTCAGTATTTGGTATTCTTGATGTCCAACTTATTTCTTAATTAAAAATTTTAAAACATGTGAAATTTTTGAAATTTTTACAGTGAAACATTTCATTCGAAATATTTCATACCAGCCCTGCTTTTGGCACTTTTGGTCAGATTCGGTCATCTGAAAGTGGTTAAATTGACCAAAATGGGCGATAATTGAAGTTTTAGGGAAATAAGCTTGTACACGCTATATCTTCGGTTCTATTAGTCGTAGAACATTGAGAATATGCTCAAATGAAAGGTCTCGACATGTAGATGTGTCTCTTGTTACTTTTGGTCAGATTCGGTCATCCGGAAGGAGTCAAAAATTGACTTTATACCCCTTTGAATTTGGGGGCGGTTTGGGCCTGCTCGTGTTTCACAAATACTTACTTGTCCCTGTGGGCATAATGGCCTGAAAATTTTTGTTCTTGTTGATTTATTTATTATTTACTTCAGACCCATATTAGTTAACAATTTCACTTCCTCATTACAGCGTAGATAGATTTTCTTACTGTTTCAATCGGTTCAATGTGCTGTAACAATATTTTCGTGGCACAGTTTCACAGTTAGGAGCATTATGTTGTACAAATTCATAATTAATACTGCATCTTTTATCTAATGTCATGAATGTACTGAATATAAATGTATGCTACTCTGAATTTTTGATACACATTTGCATCATATATGCACCACAATTGACTCGTATAATAATTTGAGATATATGCTTTGAAAAGTCTACATTTTTCACCATTGGTACAATACTAAAATCTGGTACTCAACATGTACCCCTTTGCATATATAACACGAGTATGTCTTTTATCCCCCGTAGAACGGAGGGATATTGTTTTGAACTTTTCGGTCTGTCCGTCTGTCACGCTTCAGTCTCACGCGCGTACAGACAACATTAATAGATGGATTCTCTGCGGAATTTTCCAGATCGAAAAAATTGACAACATGGCGGACTTTTGAAAATCGGCACTGGACTTACATATGGCAGTCCCTGGCTCCTACTGGTTAATGGATTGATTCGTTTAAATGTTAGACACTACGTCTACCTATCCTTCCACTTTTAAATTGTGTGTAGTCAACACGGAACAGCCTTACACACACCATATCGCCCACGGGGGATAGACGTACTCCTCGAGACGTAGTCAAGTTGACAAAATCGGCACTGGACTTAGGGTATATACCGCAGTCTCACGCGCCTACCCTCCGCATTGATAGATGGATTCGTTTCAAATTTTGTACACGGCTTCTTTGGACCTTTCGCAGTGCAGTAACCAAGAATTTTCAGGATCCGAAAAAATTGACAAAATCACGGACTTTTGAAGATCGGCACTGAACTTAGCGTATATACGGCAGTCTCATGCGCCCACTGGTTAATGGATTTATTCGTTTAAATGTCAGACACTACGACTACATATCCTTCCACTTTTAAATTTCGCGTAGTCAACACGGAACAGTCTTACACGCACCATATCGCCCACGGGGGATAGACGTACTCCTCGAGACGTAGTTAAGTTGACAAAATGGCGGACTTTGGAAAATCGGCACTGGACTTAGCCTATATACCACAGTCTCACGCGCCTACCCTCCTCATTGATAGATGGATTCATTTCAAATTTTGTATACGGCTTCTCTGGACCCTTTCGCAGTGCAGTGATTAAGAATTTTCCGGATCCGAAAAAAAGTAACAAAATGACGGACTTTTGAAAATCGGCACTCGGCTCAGCGTATATACGGCCGTCTCACGCGCCTACAGGCTACATTGATAGATGGATTCGTTTCAAATTTTGTACACGGCTTCTCTGGACCCTTTTACAGTGCAGTAACCAAGAATTTTTCGGATGGAACTTAAATTGACATAATGGCAGTTTTTTTTAAAATCGGCACTGTACTTAGCGTACCTACGGCAGTCTCACGCGCCTACTGGTTAATGGATTGATCCGTTTAAATGTTAGACACTACGTCTGCCTATCCTTCCACTTTTAAATTTTGCGTAGTCAACCAGAAACAGCCTAACACAAGCCATATCGCTCACGGGAGATAGAAGTACTCTTCCAGACGTAGTCAAGTTTATATCATCGTTGTCACTCAAAGACTCGCATAGTATGTGTCACAAGTACTTAAAATCTGAACAGTAATCGATCTCTAAACTAAAGTTGTATTGTTTATTCCCCACAGGTAGAACCTGTGGGGAATATATGCGATCGACCGCGTGTCTGTCGGTCGGTCTGTCATCAGGAGCTTGTTAACACGATAACTTAAAAACTGCTGAAAGGATTTTAATGAAACTTGGTATGTAGCTTCTATGGGAACAAACACGGGTAGAACCTGTGGGGAATATATGCGATCGACCGCGTGTCTGTCGGTCGGTCTGCCATCAAGAGCTTGTTAACACGATAATTTAAAAACTGCTGAAAGGATTTTAATGAAACTTGGTGTTTAGCTTCTATGGCAACAAACAAAGATCGGTATTGTGAATGGGCCAGGTTCGTGCAAGAAAAATGCACCACCTGGACTTCGAAAATTTCAGCTCTTGATTGACTAGTGATGGCCGTGGTTAACTGATGGGGGGGGGGGGGCTGTGGGGAATATGTGGGCTATGCACACTGCTCTAGTTTATTATGCTTTGACCTAAATACCATACACTTCGTCTTTTTGTCATTGAATACAATATCTAACTTGGTTTTTGTAATTCATTTTTTTAGATTTCAAGTAAAAATTGCACTTCTTCATTTCTTTTATTCTTATTGCAGCTAAAAGGAGAAATCGACGATTGCTTGTGCAGCGTTGAAACGTTGGATTCCTTCAACAACTATAAAGTATTTCCTCAGCTTCACTCCTTACTACAATCTGACTATTTTAGGTTTTACAAGGTAAGTACCGTTTTTTAGAGCTTATTAGTATTGTCAGGGCGATCATGCTGAAGTATCGATTCGTTGGCAATTCGATCGTCTGGCGATGTAGAATCGATCACAAGTACGTGCAGTTGATTTTCCATCCACGTTTCTGGTATTTTTTACAGCAACGTTCGAGCCTGAGTACACTCATTACACTAACACCAACATGCTTCAGCTAATAATTAATTATTGTCAATCATTGTTTTATTTTTGTTTATGTGATACCAGAGATTGCTATCCTCTTGCGTGTCTTTTCTTTTTTACGATCACATAAATCTAAGAGAATGGGAGAATTTGCATCTTTTACCCTCTGGCTTTAAGAATTGCTATTACAATTGAATTAAGTTTTCGGTGGCTTTCGAGCCAGTCTGAATATCTTTTGGCATCTTTTGAAGTTCACTTTTGAAGAAAACTTGAACCGATTCCCAACACTACTTACTAGGGTTCAGTTTACAATGTATAATTTCAAGACAGGATAAACAGGTACGATTGGCAAAGAGTAACGAGAAAAAGTTGACCCTTTTTGTCAGTTAGCGATCAAAATAAAATTCATAGTGATGCAACATGTGGTAACAAATGTATTGCTACTTCATTTGAACCGAGAGTATAAATTTCGTGGATATTTGTGTTTTATGTCGCAACTGCGCTTAGTAACGTTGGTTTGAGTAATATCTGATGCGCTGTATAATAATATTTGCGATAGAGGACAAAGTGACCATTTTTTTTAGTCCAGTGATTGAAAAAAAATAAAAGAATTTATATATTTGCACTGCTTGTTGAATTAGTGCATGCCAAAGAATTTGTTTTACATATTTTTATCGTTAGTTCTTATGGGAGTAGGCCAATCTGGTCTTCTAGTGATACTTGCTTTGTTTTACGTGTAAGCATTTGTGTTGTAAGGAAAAGTACGCTTGTCGAAAGATATTAGCAAATTTTCTAAGTATTTCTAAATTACGGTCGACTCGTGTAAGAAGGCAATGTGGTTAAGTGCTTTCCAGCTGGTTTAATGAGCCGTAAAAATCGTATGTTTGTTATATTTTATTTTAAAAAGTGTAAGTGTTTAGTAAGTGTTGTCGCTTACAGGTAAATATATTTAAAGACTGTCCGTTTGAGAGCGATAGCATTGGGAAATGTGGATCAAAGAGCTGTGCGGTTGATGAATGCAAGGAGGTTCGTACAATGCTTTTTTCTACCGTACACTGCAACTGCCTTTGTTTTTGGGCGTGAACGGTGCCATCAAGTCAAGAACAGTAGAAACAGAAGTTGTCCACGGTTCATTGTAAATTTGCCATAAAGAACAGAATTGAAACGAATTTGCTCACTCCAGAATGTTCGAGTTGACAGTTTTGTATTAAATGATGTCGCCCGAAGTAAGAAACACTTGGAGCATTGTTTACATGGAATTCGCCATTCATTTCGTCGTATTAAAATGCAGTAACTTGTTGTTTTTGGGCATTCAACTGAGTGTTTTGGCATAAACCTGTTGCCTACAAATTTTAGGAGAAGCTTCCGCCAGGCTTAAAGAAGAATGGTTCAAATAACAAAACGAATAAAAATAAGGTAAAAACTATCATTGTTAACTTGTTTCATTTATTTCAAGGGGAGTTTCAAAGCTAATATATAAATCACTGACAATCTTAAGTCTACACTTTAATTGGTATACGCATTCTTGAAGTAGAAGGTAATATGTTTTTAGTGTGTTTATATCCCAAAATAATCGTTAGTAAAATATTTCTTGTCTCTTGTTCTGTCAACTCTTAATTTTTTTTGATACGCAGCACCTCCAGGTGTCCTTGTATAACGTGACAGGCATGAGGGGCCATACGTGCTGCAACGAATAAATCGTTTCTTTTGCATTTCAGTACAGCGCAGAATCAAACAAGCAAAATAAGTGCGAGGATCAAAACGAGCTCGGTCAACTGGATACACACATCAGGTACTCCCATTTTGGATTATTATATGCGTTTTATAACTACAGTAACGCACTCCTCGTGTTTCAGTGGCTGAAATTACCGGTGTTAGCAACATTGCTGGTCTATCCAAGAGGTCCTTAAACAATGAAATCTTGGGTGGCGCTTGAACATTTTTACAAAGCCACCATTAAAATGTGCGAAAAATTCTTTAAAAAATAAAACGAGCAAGATAGTGACAGCCATGGGTTTGACCATCTGGTTTTAGTGAAGAAGATTCAGAGGCTTTCAAGGACTGGAAAGAGTATGACGACAGGCAAGACAACTTCTGTGAGCCCGAAGGTGATACATTCAGTGTCTCTCGCGGGGGGGGGGGGGGGGGGTGGGGCATAGGGATGAATATTTTTTTGGTCGTTCAGGGCCTGGTTTCTGGTAAATCAGTCGTGACAAGAAAACGAGAAGTATGGCCAGGATACGTTTGTAGCTATTTAAGTGGTGAAATACGATGTTTTGAATACAGTTTAAGCTTGTCTTACACCTGAATTCTCTTTGGAACGCCGTTTTACGAGCACAGTTGCAAATGATTAAGCGTGCGACTGTCAGAGATCGTTGATAGGTGAACAGCAGACGTTTCTTTAATTGTGTGAAGAATATCATTCCTGTGTGTTGTGATGTACTTTATTGATTGTGGCGCGAAGAAGATAAAAGAACAGTGTAAATAAAATGGTTTGATGGGTTTATGAATGATGATGTTCTTAGAAGGTTTTCAAAGACACAACTGCATTTTGCGTCTCACCGCCTATATGCGCTAGTCTGTCATTTATGACAGCTGTGCTTAATTAAAAGATAATTAATTCTCGTTGTATGAAACGGTTATATCGATTCTGCCCTGAAAGACGTTGGGGTCAGACCGAACTAATATGTATGCATTTGCTTCGAATGCAACCGCAGTTTTGACAGACAAATCAGTCAAAAAAGAAGTTGGGTTGTAGGTTATTAGTTTTTGGTTTGCTTAGATGAGGACAGTCCTAATGCTGTCTACTATGATCTGGTGCGGAATCCTGAGCGCTTTACCGGATACACGGGACCCAGTGCAGTCAACGTATGGAAGCTCATATACGACCAAAACTGTTTTAAGTAAGTCGCTGAGAACGGTCTGACCACAAGTTTAGCCGCAGGCCTTCTGAAGTTGTGGTGTTTAGAAATTAGAAGTAGCCAGGCCTTTAAAAAACATCAAACAAAAATTTGTTCTTCGTAATGCACAAGATCATGTAGTTGTGGGAAAGGTGCTTGCTGCAGAATATTTCAGTAATATGCGCAGGCTCCACTTAAGCATGAAGCGAATGCAAAAAGGCTGGAGAAAATCGCCAGTTGTTAGCTCTTGACTACTGTATATTTCACCAGTGGGAACTTATTGCACTAGTTTAATGTTCATTTTTTGCTTATGCGATGTTTTTTTTTTCTTTACCAGGCGTGACAAGTTTGACATGAAGAGCTACTTGACAGACCAGGGTATGTCTTAAACCCATTAGCGCTACTCTCCCACCCCTTTTGTCCAAACACTTAATTTTCTTTTCAGTGCTCTTTTCATTGAAGTCAAGATACAGATGAACTTAGTTTTGCTTTCTTTGTAAATAGGCATATGCACTAATTGCACGTTAGCACGTTACTTTTAAAAGTAATTTTGAATATGTTTTCTGATTTCGGTGACGAAATAGTTTTAAAAAAAAGGAAGAAAATCTGAGACAAGCATAAAAAATGCATGCGGAGACGTAGAGGAAATTTTAAGACTGTGCTACGTCGTAAAAATGTGCGTGGCCCTAAAGGATGGTACTGCCACAGTCTAGAAAGACGTCCTTAAAATCTGATTTGTTCATTATAATATAAAGGATCTCTAACCTCTTGTCGTAGAGAATTGTGTTAAACACGGCACTGAACTTCTGACAAGGCTGAAAATTATGAAAATGGTTTTAAAAAAAAAAACGCATGTGAGAATGGGACACTGGTTGTGCTCATTATTTCTGTGTGCAACTTTACTTGTAAAATGACTACTTACACGCATGCTGTGCTGCTAAATAAATGAAGTTTAGTGCAAATGTGAATAAACATGTTCCGGTTTCAGTGCAGATAAAAAATGACAGTATTTGGCGAAGCGGAAGATTATTATCCCCCGTGTAACGTGCGGATAATTTATGAGCTTGTCCGTCTATCCGCGTGCGTGTCCGGGCGGTTTCTCCGAATTTATATGCGAGATTGTTTCGAACTTTCACACACGAATAGAGCATATATTGAAGGTGTGCGATGTTGCATATTTATATGAAAAACTGTCAAACTGACAGTATTCGGAAATGTGGTATCGCTTTTTGAGATAATTTTGTGTGCGTATTTGAACGTGTCGTCCAATTTCACACACGGATAAAACATGTTGAAAATTTCGAAATTGGACAAATAGGGGGGGGGGGGGGATATTGATAATTTTTTGTTGCCAGTTTTCAAAATGCTTCTTCCACAATTTTAATGAGATTACCTTCCAGTTTTGCATAAATGGTCGCCAGGCTATCTTCTTGAAAAGCTACTTTTTTCGGCGCTCCAATTTTTTTGTTGCCAGTTTTCAAAATGCTTCTTCCACAATTTTAATGAGATTACCTTCCAATTTTGCATAAATGGTCGCCAGGCTATCTTCTTGAAAAGCTACTTTTTTCGGCGATCCAAACGAAAACTAGCTAAATTGGGGGCATTTTTTGATTTTATCTGGGGCAATTTTCAGAATGCTTCAACTCCCACAATTTGGATCGTATTCCTTTCAAATTTTCTACGAATGTTCGAGTGTTTACTGGATGGGCTTCTCATGAAAGTTTTTGGTGATTCACCAAAAACTGGCAAAATAGGGGGCATTTTTAATTTTTTGGTAGCCAGTTTTCGGAAGCTTTTTCCCCGCACAATTTTGTTCGGATTGCCTTCAAATTTTGCATAGATGTTCACTAGGCGGTCCGTTTTTGAAAAGTTACTTTTTTGGCGATCCGCCAAAAAGTGGCTAAATGGGGGATATTTAAAAGAAATTAGTAGCCAATTTTCAAAATGCCTCTTTTCCATGATATTGACCGGATTCCTTTAAAGTTTTGTGCGACTTTTCAATTTTCAGTAGCTGGTTTTTAAAAATAGGACTACTTTTTGGTGACCATGTAAGTTGGTGATACTTGATTCACTAGATCTCGGCTGGTCATAATGTCCCTGACGTTTTTGTTTTTCAAAACGTTTGTATGTAAGGTTCTGAAATTTGATCGTTGAAGTACTGACGTATTATTTTTAAGACAGCAAAAATGGCCAAGCGAAACGTTGCGTGAAAAAATTGTTAACAGTGGGTGAAATTAGCTTAAAATGATAACAGTGAGTCGAGTTTCTGACATTCATGTTGTAGAAATACTGTGCGTTATTTATTCGTACGACTCGGTACAACCGAATTCCTGTGAAGGGGACTGGACGTTACGTACCTTTTCCTTTCCGTACCCTGCCTTTCCGCACCCTTTTTGAACCGTTCCGTACCCTTTTTTTGGACGTTCCGCACCCTGCCAAAAGACGTTCCGCACCCTATTTGGCCGAACCGCACCCTTTTTTATTTTCGGCGTTTTCTTCGACTTAAATATTGTTTATTTCATTTTCATTATTATTTTTCGGTAAAAAAAGGATTTTGCACCGCGATCAGTTGTAAATTATCTGATAAATTTTCAAATTAAGTTCTGAGGAATAGAGCAAAGTTTGCGTTTCGATGACTTAACAAGTTGATTGCAATCAACAATATTGAGGCTAACGTGTGACCACTTCAATTTCTCCCGAATTGAATGCAATTTCAGTATACTGAAGGATTTCATATTCCGACTTGAGTAAATCAGCCCGGTCCGAGCTAATGCTGCCAGCAGTACATTGCACTGAATAAAACTTTAAAAAATTGCAATTTACTGTGATCACTGTGATCCCTCGGGCTAATCTTAACGGAGATTACTACACCGCGGCATATCAACTCTGGTGTATAGCCTGTCTTAGTACATGTAATGCCTGCCTCTGGCGAGTAAATCCGTTTTGGGGGAGTAAGCCCTGTCTTTGGACGTTAAGTTATTGTCTCAGGGTATAAATGATGGCTGTTATGATCTCCGTTAATCGTCTCCCTCATCAGAGTAAATGGCGTATACTTAAGTTTTATTCAGTTCATTGTACTGCTGGCAGCATTTACCCAGGACTGACTTACTCAACTCGTAATATCAAGTCCTTCAGAAGATTAAAATTGCAGTCAGTGCTGAAAAATGAGCTAATCAATATTGGTCATCAAAACGCAAACTTTGCTGGTCTGTTCACTACTCAATTTGAAAATTTATCGGATAATTTACAACTGATCATGCTGCAAATCTGTTTTTCTGAAAAACAAGGTTGAAAATGAAATATAAAAAAATAAAACTTGAAGAAAAGGCTGAAAATAGGAAAGGGTGCGGTTCGGCCAAATAGGGCGCGGAACGTCTTTTGGCAGGGTGCGGAACGTCCAATAAAAAAGGTGCGGAAAGGCAGGGTACGGAAAGGAAAAGGTACGGAACGTCCAGGAACCCCTGTGAATATAAAAGTAGCAAACGGGACGAGGACGCACCGATAAAACGAATTTGTTGTGGGCGAATGAAGGAACATGTACTGTTTTCAACAAAGTTCTCGGAGACATTTGGCTTCCAGGGTGCTGACAATTTGTACAGTGCAGATTCAAATGTACGATGGTTCTAACGTCTGGTTATTTCTGAAATTGACGATAAATAAACTGTATGAAGGGCGTGACAGTTAAACACTACCGTGTTATCCTGGCCAAATGCGTTTATTGGACAGTTTCTTAACATCGGCATCTCCTTCACATGTCGCTACTTCTGTCATGTGACCATATTTTTGGCGGGGAACTCCATTTGGAACATTTAGACTCATTCAGTCATAAAAAGTTTAGAGTGAATAACATATTTTCGTCTTTAACCAGCATTTGTTTGTTTTTTATTCGGTCCTTGTTGAAACAAAATTGCAATTATCAATTTCCAAATCACAAAAAAAAAGAAACAAACAAAATAGGTATCGTGCTCAGAAGTTCCTGAACAGCTCTGCAATTATGGGAATAAAAATGACCCCTTGCAACGTGTTAGTTGCTGTTACCCACTGAGCATTAACTCATCCCTGGTTTTATTCAGTTTTAAAAGTTTTATAGAAGGAGAGTGAAAAAATTGAAGATCACTGAACTGTTGTTCTCCTTGGTATTATTGAAAACTACTTTATACTTTTGCGCTAAAGGTAAAATATAAGTTGTGTTCTTATTTTGCCTCGCACACATTTGCATACCGATGAAAATCTTGTTGTCCTTATGAAACTGGCATAACTGCCTGTTATTTTATTTTTATATATATGTTTTTGTTGTATTTTTTGCTAAAGAGGGTACTAAGCAGGAGAGTGATGGCGAAGGTAAGGCGATGTTACTCTAGATGTTAAACACTTCATCTTTGGTGTGTTGATATCAAAGGGAACTTGCCTTATCTTTTTCAAAAAGGTTTTGTGTAAAAAGCTTGTGCAAAATAAACTTTTCTTGTTTCTCGTTTGCACACTTTTCCTTGTAAATGTATTCTTTTGTATTTTCTTATTGTATACAAATTTAAGTCGCGTTGATTACCAATTTCTTAGGCTTATTTAAGTCACCACGATTTGCTGTTGGACGTGTGGGTTTCGTAAATTTGTCACGGAAACATTTTTATGCCCCGACCTGACAAGGTCAGGAGGGGCATTATGGTTTTGACTTGTCCATCTTTACGTCCGTCATTCTTTGCGTCACGCTATGATTGTGAACGCCATATCTCAAGTCCTGCCAATCGGGTTTCAGTCAAACCTGGTAGGTAGCTTCTATATGTAATATTGTAGAGCTAGTTCGGTTTTGGTGACCTTGCAGCGTTGTCCAAGGTCACTGCTGCGGGACTTAAAAACTTTTTGCGTGGGATTTCCCATACCAAGTGGTTTGTGAACACCATAATTCAGGTTTTACCAATTGTATTTAAATCAAACCTGGGATGTAGTTTTTATATATAATGTTCTAGACCTCATTAGGGTTAGTGGCAGCTGTACAGCAATATAATGAACCCCTTAGAACAGGAAAATGTTCCCTGCGAATAAATGTTCAATGAGGAGACGTCCACTTAACGGCAATTAACAAATGCACGGGCAATGAGTATAAATATAAAAGTATATATATCAATATAAATTTCATACTTGACACCTATGACTATAAATTTTCCGTTCAGTTTTTATTGAGCTTCCATGTGGGAGGTCTCATACGTTAATTATCATTTTTGTAGTTGAAAAACACAACTAGACAATTTCTTTTCTGATAATCCCTATTCCCCAAACCATATGGCAGTTGGGCCGGGGCATCCGTGCTCCAACGGACACATTTCTAGTTTCCCACAGTTTTAAAGCCATCGTTTATAATATTGTGCATAAGTATTCCATAGAGACTTGCTATTATCGCCATTTCATTCTTAATCATTCATTTTTCCGATCTGCTATAATTTATAAAATGACAATATTTAAAAATCTTTCAAGAACTTCAAAACCGCGCGGCTTGAGACATTAAACAAAAGCTTTCCATTTGTCTGTTTGTGGATCCTGCAAGAGAAATATTTTCCAGGTTATTTCTTTATTCTTTTTTCTTAATAAGCGTCTTTACCGGCAATTCTAATGTTCAACAGATATGTATTGGATAATCCCCTATAACAGGTCCAATTGTGCAATTGTCCAATTGGGAAAATGTTTGTTCTGTGAGTCTGCAGCAGGAAGGAGTGTTTTTAGATCAACATCGAGTAGTGGTGTTCATTTAGAGGTTGTTGACTCATGACAGCTGTTCACTAAATACATGTAAAACTGCACGATAACAAATGGCCTTCATTTTTTTCCTTAAAGACATTATAACCGGTGTGATGCTAAAAACTTGTTTTGTGTTGATTGTACAGAAAAAATATATATAAAATTTACAAAGCCTTGGAATGTTGCTAATTCGTAAATAATGGCAAAGTTCGTTAATCCAAACACAATGTTCATAGGCAGACAGCTTACAGAACCACAGCACAATATCCTAATGTTAATCCTAATTTGGCTTTATTGCCTTGAGTTTGGTAGAAAAGATAGGTACAGCTTAGCTGAGTTCCTAAGTTGTCACGCGGTAACTGTTGTTTAAAGGCCAAATCCCGCATATATGATCTTAATCCCTAATTCTCAAATAATCTGTTTGTTTTAGCAAGATTTTATACCCTTAGTACACTTTTCTTATGTGTTTCAAAAAATTCACAATCTTTTTTTCCGCTTTAAATTTTTTGAATAAGATTTCACAGACCACACATCTGCAGCTCTAATTTAAATAGAAATCAATAAGTAAACGTCTTAGAAGTCTGAGTTATCTTTAAAAAAAAAGAATTGTGAAGAACAACAGCACTGCACATTTCTGGCCTCCCCATTTGTCATGTATTGCTTGGCGCGTATACATTGTTTTGTCTCTATGTTACGGGCAGTCTGAGGAACCCACCATTTTATGAAATGGTGATTTCTAATCATGCTTGATATGATTTACGGCTTCACGTACCATCTTGCTTTTTTCGAAAATTTTATTTCACATATTTCTTTAAATATAATTAGGAAAATAGGTGAAAAGGTTGTTGCACCAAAAAATAATTATACCTAAGGTTGTTTCCAATTTCTGTAGCCGGAATCTAGGTGCAATATTTTGTTTCTTTCATTCGATGCATTGGCCTCGATGCTGCTACAATCCAGTTCGATCCGCGGTTCCAACACTTCCATTTTTAGTGGAATTTCCAATTATGGTAATCAAATAATTAGCATTCACTTCATAAAAGTACATGAAAATTAGGTCGTTGCGTGAAACGACGATGATTTCAGGCATTACATGAATTTGCCAAATCGACTTGCTATTTCCCAACATGGCGGATTTTAGAGATTGCCTGTGACAGTAATCGGATGGAATGGAGTCTGATTCACATGTAATGGTACACTGCCGTTTGGCCTACAGGTTGGGGTAGATGCTTGTACTGAAGTCGGCAGTTTTGGTATTAGACGTATTGTCAGGTTTGGAAAATAATGTGTACGTCCTATATCCGTTAAATAAAGTTATATAGTTCCGGTTTAGGTCGTACGATGGTAATACAATTTGTTTCAGTTTCTTACGAAACCATGTCAGTTTGCTATGTATCTGATGCACTAAACATTTTATGTTTCTTTTGTTGACACCTTGCAGTTTCAGGAACTGAAGGTATAGTCACACGCTTCTGTAGCTGTAGCTCCTGTTCTTAACATTTTCTGTATAGTTTGAAAATGTCCGTTGTTAACTCTTGATATTTTGCTCTGTTCCTGCTAAATTGGGTGTCCGTGGGTGATGTCCTAGGTTGCTGTCTATCGGTGTCACAACTGTTTTTAGTCCCGTTTCTGTTTATACAGGTAACTCACCACTCATTCTCCTTGCCTGAAACTGTTCGTCTGCATTGTCATCTAACTAGTTACTGGTCATTACTGTACAAGATTTTAAGACTTCAGTTTTGCCAATTCGTAAAAACAGGGATCCCCATATTTGGAAAATCCGGGCGTTCCAAGAAACCTGGAAAAGTCATGGAAAAGTTATAGAACTTTGAAAAATCTTAAAACGTCATAAACGTCTTTAGATAAAAAATTGCGATAAGTAAGCATGTTTTAGAGTCATGGCTGTCAATTATTTCAAATAAAGAATTTTCCAGCACACGGGAATTTTTTGTTCCGACCGAAATAAGGCACCATATAGAAAGTAAGTTCTGTGGTAATCCATATATTTCAATTGGTAAAAGATTTTAATGTTTGATGTTAAAATGTTAAAACCGAGTCACAAACAATCAATTACTGATAAAGAAGGGTGGTCAGGGCTGTTCCGGACATGTATTGGATATTAGAAATTTGTAGAATAATATTTATAAAATGATTCATTTGGTGAGTTCACCTGCGTGGTGGCTTGTTATGGAACTCAGGGAAGGGTCCCCAGTTCGGATCCAGCTGGCCACATTTTAAACGAGACCACAGATTAAATGTTAATTGACCCTCAGCGCCAAGGACCTATTGCCTTTACATAAAAGATAACCGGGGTGACAAAATTCATTGTGACACCATTGTGGTAACAAAATGAAATGTTAGCGTGGATTCGCAACTGCGCAAACACGCAAAAGACAGCGGAAATATTACAAACCGTGCTTTAATTGACGCTAGCGAAAAGCGCTTTTGATATTAAATATCGAATTTTTAGGTGGTTTAAGGTGAAAAATAAGAATAATCCGGCTTATTCCACCTGTAGTGTGTCTGTATAGCTTTGATGTCACTTGTTTTGAAATGACGTCATGGTGGAAGTTTTCAGTTTGAGTGAAGATTGATTGTTAACATTGTATTAAGTAAAATGAGAATGATTATGTAATTGAGAATATTTTAAAATTTTTTTGTGGTTTTTTGTTTCTACGTTTCCACTAACTAACTAAAACTTCCCAGTTCAAATAATGGACTTTTCACTTAAAAGTTACCAGCAACAGCTAAGATATTGACAAAATAGCTTAGTTTCATTTTCGTTCCTGGAAAACTGGTGTTCTGCATTTTATTATTAAAAGAAACCTAGAAAACGCTTCTTCAGATAATCACGTATCAGTGCCCCTAGCCGCAATATAAGAAAAATACAAAAAAGTGAAAAAACTAAATCATTTTGATTCACGCACCTGATTTAATTCGCCGGATTTAAAAAACGATGTTTCTTTTGTTAAAGAAACCACAGTGTGTATGGTTACGAGTAAATATCTTTTGAATGAGCCTGCTGCTTACTTTGTTGTGCAGTCTACTCTACGAAACATTCAACAATTCTATAAACATAGTGTCACGAGTAACGGGGAGTTATGACATTACTGTTAGAAACGACGTTCTGCAGTTAACAGGTGTCAGTCACTATATTTCTGTGTAATTGAGAGAAAACGCCACAGTACTACACCAGTAACGTCATTTTCTCCGGTAAAGAACTGCGAAATGTTGAAAAGCTGTTTACGGAAGTTGTTCATTTTGTAACTTTTTACGTTTGAAAATCTGCAAAAAAACATTTAACAAAAATTTTTGCGTTTTAATATTCTAAAGCTGAGATTGCTAAATACCGTAGTTTCAGAAAGTAAAGGAAACACCGTGGTTTAAATTCGGCCAGCTAAAAGTAGGTGTTTAGGTTTAAATTAAAGCTTTTTTATTTATTTATTTGGATTGGGGTTGGTTAAAACAGTGTAACCGCCCCTCCGACCAAAATTACAACACGACAACTCGACGTCATATGACGTCATTACGTGTTGTGGACGCTAGACTTTGTAAACAGGATAACTCTCGAACGACAAGTTGGGTCGACTCCTAACTTATTATGCCTGGCGTGGGTCCGTCGGTTGCTCTTGTTGTCGGTTTGTTTTCGAACTGACCCTGTTAGCGCTCTCCGAAAAACTTTTTACCGCTGTTAATAATGTACCGCGGAAGAAAAGTGGTTACAAACAAGTAAATGTTTGGCCAAAAAGCAAGACGTTATGTTGTGAGAGTATGAATATACGATTTAATTATGCAAAAGGAGTTCTCGGGCTATGAGGTCATTAACGATCGCCATATTGTATGTTTTCAGTGTGGCCCCTGCTATATTGTCAGCCATCTTGTACTTGACATTGCGGTGTTATGAGTCAACTGCGGCCATCTTAATCTTAATAAGATGGCCGTAGTTGACTCATAACACCGTAATGTCAAGTACAAGATGGCTGACAATGTGGCAGCGGCCACACAACCTCTGCAACTGCCAAAGAAATCATAGGCGTAGTTTGCCAAAATATAAGTTTTTTCTTAAGTTCGAGTAAAGATGCAACATTTTTGCTTAGGTCGCTAATCATAGTACCATTGCCCACAATATTAAATGTACATTTTCTGATATTTAACAATAATCCTCTTTTATCGCCCGGTGAACTTGGATCGACCCTGGCCTATTACAATACTAATACTGTGCGGGCGTTTTCTTTACATTTATACAACAAACAAACTGACACCTAAACAGTCACTGTTCTAGTTTTTACGTGTATTGGACAAGTGTGACATATGACGTCAAAACGTGAAAAATGCGTCATCACTGTAACTGCAGAACGAAACGTTGGATCGTCTTCAAACTTTGTAGAATAATGCCATGGGTGGGTCTGACGGTTCATATTTTATTTGGCTTATATATGGCAACATAAGGTGTCATATGACGTCAAAATGTGTTGTGGACACTTGACTTTGTTAACGCGATAACTTCCGAACGTCAAATCCGATCAGCAATAAACTTGGTGGGATTATGCCTTGGGTGGGACTCGGCTGTCGGCAAAGTTGTTTTCACTGCCAAAAGCTTTACCATATACAAGAGCGCTTATGTAACATTTGCTTGAAGTACCGGTACCTAGATTTAATTTTTTTTTTCACTTTTGGGTCAACTGCTGTTTTCTGTTATGACAAACAGGGGTCTCCCCCAACCCCTGGCTCCTTACTGACCAAGGTGAGTCATCTACTGTACAATTACTGTACATTGTGCATTAGCCTATTTTATTTCCTGCCCCCTCAACCTGTATAAGAGAAGTACAGTTAAACCTTGAATTTAGCGACCACCTTCCAGAATCGGATAAAAGGACAACGGTACGATCTGCCTGTTTCTTCATCCCAGATAAAAGGCTTACAGTAAAACCTCTGTATTGATCCCTTCCAGACCGGAATTAAAAAGAGATATATATAAATTATAATTTCAGTTTAAAGTGACCACATTCCACATTGCTTAACTTGTTCCAAGACGGATTAATATAGTCTAAAGTCAGATTGCGTACCCCGTAGCCTTCCCTCTCCTCCTTCAGGAACGTCATAAAGATGTTGCGTAACCATATATATATTCAGAGATATTTATAAGGTAAAACGTCTTATAATTCTGAAATAGTACAAAATGTCAAAATAAAATTTGTAAACTGAAGGCGGGGAAAGCGTTGGGAAAGGATGGAGGAGGGAAACATTTGTTTTTATTTGAAAAACAAAACGGCACTGTCTGCCCGCTCGCTTGTTTATTTATTATTTTTAAGTGATTTAATTCGACTAACATACAAGGAAAGTGCATTGAGCTAAGATATTTTTCCAGTTACTTGATGGAAAAAGTCACACAGGGAATTTTCAGAATATTCTCAATTGGAAAATTCATTCTCATTTTATTTAATGCTGTATTCATTATAGTGCGGCTGGCAAATAAAAAGTCGTCAACGCCAATATATTATAACAGCGTATAACAGCGTATTTTATTAATAACACACCAAGTACAGCACGGTACACGAAACGACCCAAATGTTACAGATGTGTAGATACTGAGGTATAAGTTATAGTTGTAATATGTGTTAAATTTTCTTCATAACTACAATATATAAATTATGAAAGAAAAATCATTTTAAAAAATCGATAACTGGTCGGTTGTAGTTTTCTAGAAGGTGGCACGATAGCAGTTGCCATTATTCAAAAAGAAGCGAGTGTTACGTCCCTGGACAGTTGTCGTGTTGTATATAGTTTATTTTTGTAATGCATAATAAGCCTAATCACACTGCCATACTTCTTTGCAATCTCGTCAGTGTCCATCAATCAATGCTCGAATAAAAGTTGTTCTGGTCAGGAATTCCCAAAGTATTGTAGGTCAAATGGGAAAATTTTGCATATTTATGTATGAAAAGAAACCGACAGCCAACCACAGCGATGTTCATAGGAAATGATAGGGAAATGAATGTTATAAATAAAACTATTATATATATATATATGTATATATATATATATATATATATATATATATATATATATATATATATATATATATATATATATGGCAGCATATTTGCGAAGCGCTGACGTTTACACTAACACGATATTTCGCTTTTTATCCCAGTTGACCTCGTCGGACGTTGAAAGTGTGCTTTGGTTTATTAGTAAATGTTGAGTGATCCATATTTTGCTTATAAAAACCCAAATCGCAGCTGGAAACTTGCAAAATGTTGACGTGCTGGCAGTGGAATGTGACTTTATATCTTTATTCACCACACAGAAACTGGGAGAAGCATATCCGTTACAACATGTCAGTCTGTCCATGTACCCTCCATTCATTGGCACTTCAGCTCTTTATGGTCTGTGCCACGTTCCTGTTAAGTTATCCCGGTGTTTTAATGACCAACGCTTCACATTCTTCATTGTAATGTAGGTTCAACTTGCAGATTAACGAAAATTTTTCAATAAAGCATGGCGCCTAGCTGAATTGTTGTTGTTGTTTTTTTTTTTTGTTTTTTTTATTTATTTATTTTTTTTTTTATTTTTTTTTTTTTTGGAAAAAAAAACTTGTTTAAAAAAAGAAATCGCCATGCGTATCCTTCTAGGTCTTCATTTCTGTGTTAAATTTGCCTGTCAAAACAGAATTTTAGGAACAAATCACTTAGGTTGAAAGACAGTGATTAAAATGAATTGTGATCTTCTATTCATAGGGGTCTACTGTCAACCGTTGTTATATCTCAAAATTCAAAATATTCATGCAGTAGAATTCACAGTGTTCTGTAAATAGCTTGCAACCTATTGCACACTGTTGTTAAATATGGGCCTTGTTATAAAACAGCTGACCTCTGAGGAGATTTATCTGTTATGTACAAACACAGAGCGGATGGATATGCTGAAAAGTAGTTCCTATCTTTTATGAGTACTGTTTTTGCGGGATCGCCAGTGGGTCTGCGGAGCAAAAAGGTGTTGTACACATCAGACCGAACCGTCGTAGAGGTTTGCTGTTGGACAACAAAGCAAATATGAGTCATATCAATCAGAGGACCTTAACTCACCTATACTTAAACAATAATCACTATTTAATTCTGCAATTAGTCTGACGATCAAAACGACATAAATAGAAGATAGCGAAGCTGACTCTTTGTGCCAGATTCGAATTCGAACTGGTTTCTGCTGTGCCGAAGTTTGTTCTTAACACTGTTGTTCAAGTTTTAATGGCCAAAGCACCAGTTTGAAATTCCATTTAAGAGGTCCTAGGATAAATATGCTGAATGTGTGCTTCCTAATATTTGCTGTATGTTGTTAACACCGTTTCTGACGCATGCTGTAGTATATTAACTTCTAGATTGCTTTTTCTTTAACCGTTGTACATTTTGAATGTTGTTACAGTATTCCCATTTCAAAGAGGTTCGTAAGTTGCATGTTCTGGTGTGCTTAAAACATATATGAGCCAGTTAGTTGAACGTAGTAGCATTTTCACGAACCGTTTATTTTGGAGACATTTCAGCTTCCTCTACAGTTAACACGCCAAGTCTGTATCTATGTTGTGGAAAACTTGAATTGCTTGGGTTTTTATTTCAGCTTGAGTTATTGATGGAGCTATTCAATTACAATTTACCTCAATTCCTTTGACATGTATACGGTGAATGTTGCCATTTGTTCGTCTAATCATTACACTTCCAGAAATTTATAAGCTTATTGGAGTTATTTCATTTCGATAGATTGAAATTCTAGTTGTTAGCAAGCTAATATAATCAAGACAGGGGTTTAGTGCATTCAGGTGTATTTAATTGAATCCAAAGTTTATGCAATTGAAGTGAAAAGTACAAAGGGGTGGGGGGACGGGTTGTGGCAACGCGGGATATTTTACTCTTATTTAAATTCTGTTTTTTTTTTTATTTTAAGTAGTAGGTGGTTGTTTACTAGTCATGCATTTGACTGCCGTGTATATTTATCGAATAAAATTATATCACAGTATATATTCCCATCCTGGTATTGATTTATTGTAGCAAAGTGATTCAGTGTTTTAAAACATAAAAGTAAGGGAGGGGTTTGAGCATGGGCACTGCAAATGAGCCTGAACATGTTAGTGTGAAATATTAATGGCAGTACGAATCGGCTTCGGCCATATTCCAGGTCTGTGTCTGGAGAAACGGGTCTTCTTTCGTATGATCTCAGGCTTTCACACCAGTATAAATGTGGATGTCACTGCTAATTGGCTAATTCCAGGTGAGTCATTCAAATGAACCAATGAACTGTAACTGTGTCTTTTTTTCTAAGAACTGGTTGTGTTGTTGGTTATAGGGCTATGTTTGGAACAGAGGACATTTTACAGCCTCATATCTGGCATGCATACCAGTATCAATACACACCTTAGTGCTCTCTATCCAATTAAGGGTGAGTGGTGAGGCAGCATGATGTGAAATAGAATGGTGTGATGCTGAGTGCATGTCGGATGATCGAATACTCGTGTAAAATTAAACAACAAGGGAGAAATGTCTGTGGTCATGAAAATTTTCCTTCCAAGCCATTTGGAAAAGAAGCCGTTCCTGTATTCTTGTGGAAGGTTTTGCCCGTCGAAATGGTAGGACACCCCCAGGACACTTGTACTCGGAAAAAAAGTTAAGAGAAAACCTGTTACAGGAGATCATTATGTATTTATCATGCAATGCCAGCAAAATAATCGAGACAAAATCAATAAGGAAAAGTCGCTTGTAAGTTACCATTGTGTCACGTGATGTATGTACCCAGACTTGAATCGGAATTTACTTCGTTTATATCTTCCGTGAATTTTAAGAACAGACCCACTGCTGTCTTTTCCTCCGTAGCAGGCACTTGTTCCTTTAGCAGGTGCGTTCCAGTATAGCCTTCAATGTCGCTGAACGGGACGTCAGAGACACAAACACACACAAAACAAAAACAAAAAACATAAAAAACTCTTGGTTTACAGACAGTTATATGTAGCAGCAGTTGCGCTTAATGGAGACAGACTTTAACAGTTGTCGTTTACAACACCGGCATAAAGTAATACTCGGAAGAATACAGGACAATGTAAAAAGTTATAAAGAGAAAAGAATTGGTTTGGTACCTTGATTTCCATTCAAGATGACTCTTGATGTTATTTTAGCCCTCTTCTTTTTTTCCATTGGTTGATTTTTCTCTCCTTATAGCCTGTCTTAGTATTAAAAACTGATCGGTTTTATTTTCAGTATGCATGCTGTGTTGTTAGAAAAATTGGTGTGAGTGGCCAGCGCTTGCGTGGTAACAGCGTATGATAGCAGAAAATTTTTGAGAAGTGACCCTTAGTGGAAATATCATTCTGTCCGTCTTACCCAGAGCCAACTTGATGAGTGAATATTTTGTATGATTCGCAAAACGTTGGAAGAAATAAATTCTCTGTTCAGAAAAATAAAACTTGTTTCGTTGTCCACGATGATAAATAATTTCGGCCAGAGCATTTCAAGCTCAAATGGTCAAGGAGAAGCTGTCAAATAAGCGAATTGACAGGAGCTAGTAGACTCTAAATATGGTTGTTCGGCTTGATCCACATAATTCTGTTAGACTTGCGCGGAATTTGTTTATAGATATTTTGTTTTTAAGCTTGACTTAACCATAATTTTCAAAGACAACTGTATTAGTTTCAAGGATAACTAAAAAACTATTTGATGTTCACAACTTTTACTAGAGAGAATCGTAACTTATTTTTTTTTGTCAGCCAAATTTTATTGATGAAGAAGAATCAGTTAACACTTCAAGTTATGTTGAGACAGTCTCTAATAATTGCTGTACTTCACGAATAGTCATTAAAGTTGGCTTAATCGGGCACCAATTCATTGAGTAAAGCCACACTTCCACTGTTAGACCTGTCTGTTTCAGCTGCGACTCTGTGGGATGAGCCTACCTGGGGGCCGAATTTGGAAGAATTTAGAAAGCGATTTGATCCTGATAAGACGTGGGGAGAAGGGCCAAAGAGGCTGAAAAATTTGTATTTCACATACTTGGTGGAGCTTAGGGCTCTTGCAAAAGCCGCTCCCTATTTAGAAAAGGTAGGTTTTAGAAAAACTTTCTACCAAGCCATCTCTGAATGTGATTTTTATGTGGCGGTGACCAAGGTTGATTTTGCGATAGCCTTGTTCGTAGGAATCGGCCAGAAGGTTTTGAAACATTCTCTATTTAGATTTGACAAACGATTCCCTTGGTATCGTGATTGTAATATGCTGTAATTGCAAACGTGTCAACTATTGTTTGAATATCGTCTAGGCTGTGAGCAGAAAGTGCACGAATTCGTCCACAAACAGAAGGTCTCTGATCAGTGTTTCTGTCGTCTTGGTGCGAGCCGTGAAGCGTCTGAGGTGGAAAACGCCACCGTCTGTTCTGACACCACGGTCCAGTTCGCGAGATGATTTATTTAATCCCCGTGTTGAAACGAAAATTAAATCTGTCAGTTTTTACAGGGGCCATACTACATACAACAGGTTACATAAATTGCATTTGGAGTTTTTGTTTTTGTAGGAGGATTATTACACTGGTAATGAAAAGTCAGACCTGGAAGTGAAACAACTAGTCTCAAATATACTGCATGCAGCCAAGTGAGTATGTAGAGAACAATAAAAAAATACTAATGAATGCGAGAGGTACAGATGGTGTTTTCCAGTTCATCGTTAATATGCTTATATGATCTGGTCTGACGAAAAACTTACATCTACTAGAAAAAAAAGAGCAAATTATGTGGTACATAATGTCAGCACTATGACGGCTTTAATACCCCTTTAAATTTGCAGAAATTTTCCTCAGCACTTCGATGAAAGCAAGCTGTTCAAGGGGGATGCTCAACAATTAAAAGTAAGTACGTTTTTTTTTATCGGGAGCATCAGAGCAAACACGTTTAGGGTAACACGCGAAACATTCTGATTTGGTAGATAATTGCCACCACACGCAGTGTTCAGAACTAATGGTGAAATGATCAGGTTTGCGCTCAAAGTGACAATCTGTGTTGGTCGTAAGCTGCCTAGGATATTACCAGGAAACGACACCTGATTTAAGTGTGCGTCGACAACAAGACATTGTTACATCTTAAAGCCACTACGGAATATGTACAAAGACCCGTTTCAGTGAACAAATCCAGAAAGCGTGACAACACAAATAAATAAGATAATTTTAATAAGTATCTGCTTATTGAATTCAAAATCTGCTGAACTGTATCAAAATAAATATCTGCATTTAACAGGAAGATTTTAAAGTGCATTTTCGCAACATATCAAGGATAATGGACTGTGTGGGTTGCGACAAGTGTCGGCTGTGGGGAAAGCTACAGGTTTGTGAACGGTTTAATCCATACTTTACAGGTTTACGTAGTTGAAAATCCCATCGCCAGCGTAGACTTCTTTTGCTACTGGTTGTCGCACACGTGTAAAAAATCATTATAGTGTGAAAGTCTGTTTTCATTAGAAATGTTTAAAATGATTAAATTAAAAGTAACGGGAAAGCAGTAAGCACAGAGGGCACCTGGCCAAAACCAAAATAAAGTAAAATGAAATTTATCAAGGGAAAGATGTAGTTATCCCCCCCCCCCCCCCCCGCGTAACGGAGGGATGTAGTTATGAAGTTTGTCCGTCCGCATGCGGTCCGGGCTATATCTAGGAAACTATAGGTCCGATTGTTTTTAAACTTCATACACGGATAGATCACATATTGGTGTGCAATGTCGTATTTTTGTTCGGATTCATGAAAAATTATTAAAAATCACAATAATTTGAAATTTGGTAAAATTTTGTATTTTAATGTAATTTTGTCCGCATATTGCAACGTGTCCTCGAGGCTGTGTCTCCAAAACTATTCATCGGAGTTTTTGAAATCTAACACACGGTTAAGGCATATTGAAAATGGCCAAAATCAGTTCTTTTTTTTTTTTTTCAAATATAAAATTGTGCTTTTGCAAAAAATTATAACTGTAAGAATTGCGAAAAAAAAACTGATGAAAGTGGCAGCAGTTTGACACTGTGCAAAAAGACCTTGGCAGCGACTTCATAGGTCATCCGGAATCGGGTCTCTGAGGCTGTAGTTTTTATTACATTCATTTCAGATCCAGGGCATGGGAACAGCTTTAAAAATTTTATTCTCCGGTGATTCTATGGGTCCCGAATCTACTGTGACGCAGGATCATAAAAAGGCTGATATTCCATTCCAGCTCACAAGAGGCGAGATTGTCGCGTTATTTAATGCATTTGGAAGGTATGATTTTCGTTGATTTATTATTATTATTATTATTATTATTTTTTTTTTTTTTTTTTTTTTTGGTGGAGGGGGGGGGGGTTGTTTTTTTCTAAGAGTGGGATAGAGAGAGAGACGGGGCGCTTTAACCAGATAAAGACATTTTTTGTTAAATGCGCGTCGTAGGTGGGAATTAACAAGTTCCTTTTTCCTCGTATAGCCAATACCTTTGGGTGCAGAGCTCTGAAGGAAGTTCTGGTAGTCATAAAAAAATGAAATAAGTAGAACTAATGATTTAATGCTGTAAAACCACCATTGTTAAGTATCTCTACTTTGTAAACGGCCTTTAATAAGCAAGCGCTTTTTTGGGAGGGGGTGGGGGGGGGGGGGGGAATTTCAAACTTTCGGTGTGAATTTCCTTTGAGCCAGCCCCAGGGTTCGTGCGCCTCCTGGAAAACCGGGAAATCTCCTGGAAATGGTCACAAAACCTCAAGGAAAACTCCTGGAATTCAATCAAGACTCTTGGAAAACTCCTGGAAATCGAGATCATTATTAATTTGTATTTTTTTATTCATATGCATATCCAGATTTTGATATAATTAGATAAAAACAGGACGAGTTTTCTATTTGTCCTATTTATCAGAGTCTGATAGATCGCAGACACTTTCATATGAACTTCTGGCAATAAAGATAAATATTGTCATGTCCGTTATGATCGTGATACATTTCAAGTTCGGAATTTTTATCGTGAATGCTCTGGGTTACAGGGTTAATATATGTCTCCCCCTAAGGGAGACATATATAGCATTTGGTGTGTCCGTCCGTCCGTCTGTCCGTAGTGAGTTCTTATGAAATGAATGAGTCGATTTTTCTCAAAACATACATACGTATTGAGATACATGTCTAGCTGATGCCCGTGTTATTTTTTTTTTCGTTCCTTTAAAAATTCTATTTTTGGAAAATTTCTGAACATGGGGTGGGGGGGGGGTGGTGCATTTTTTTTCACTTTGGCAGGCTATGTCTCCAAAACAGTTCGTTGCATAAGGCCATATTGTTGCGATATCTTCGAAACAGTTTGTTGGATTAGGCTGAAACGTGGCAAGAAGAACACACATGTAGCGCAAATGTATACTGCAAAGTTTTTTTCATTTCCGTTGAAAGTGTATTTTTGGCGAATTTTTCAATTTTTGTTTTTTAGCTTTTTTGTGCCCTATTGTTGTGATATCTCCGAAACAGTTTGTTGGATTAGGCTGAAACGTGGCAAGAAGAACCCACATATAGTGCAAATGTTTACTGCAAAGTTTTTCTTCATTTCCGTTGAAAATGTATTTTTGGCCATTTTTAAAATTTTTTATTTGTATGTTTTTTGGCCATATTGTTGCGATACCTCCGATACAGTTTGTTCGATTAGGCTGAAACGTGGAAAGAAGAACTTACATATAGTACAAATGTTTTCTGCGAAGTTTTTCTTCATTTACTGTAAAAATGTATTTTTGGCGATTTTTTAAAGTTTTTGGGCTCGCCAATGTTGTACAGTGAAACCCCGCTATTAGGGACAAAAAGTGACTGAAGAACTTTGTCCCTAATGGCGGGGTGTCCCTAATTTCGAGGCCCTGTTCTATCTGACAACTACACTTAAAATCTTTGGCTATTTTTTACACTTTTCCATCACTAGCTTTGATTGTTTAAACTGTATCAGATAGCGAAAGTTCGTTCCGTTTTCTTTGCAAATCACCGATATTCATACTTAACACCTTTCATAACATCTTAACTGAGTATAAAGACAATGAATTACTTGTTCTTGGATACGAATTTTAAAAGACGGAGCACATGTCAATAGGGTTTAGACCTGCTGTCTTTACATTCACTATGTTCAATATAATGCACTCAAAACCCACAGATAACAATTGCGAAAAAACAAACACTACCGAGTAAGAAGCTGATAGGGGTTGTTTACACAACGTACAACATATGGACAGCATTTTGACTGTCCACAATAGAGGGGTTGTTTTAAATGTGTAACTGTACTCTCGGGGTAAAAGAGTGTCCCTAATTCTGAATAGAGGGGTGTCCACAATAGAGGAGTCTAGATATAACAAAACTCTATGGCGTTTTAAAACAGACTGAATGGCGTTTTAAAACAGACTGAAAAATGCTGTCCATAATTCAATGGTGTCCATAATAGAGGGGTTTCCATATCAGGGGTTTTACTGTACCTTTAAGCAAGGAATTTTTTCCCACGTAACTGATTGGGGGGCGGGGGAGACATATCCGTTTTTGTTTTAACAAAAACACGGGCCAGTCTAGTTTTCTTTATTTTGCGCATTGGATTTCCTTATTCGAACACTGAATACTTGGCACCAAAACAAATGCTTCAATACTTCTGTTACATAAAGAATGTGGCATGACCCCTACCTTTCAAATCTCTTGCTATTTTGTTGATCTATATGTGAGTAATTTATGAATAAGTAGAGGTATGCTCTGGTACATTTCATAAATGGCGTCTGTGTCGAGTCTACGTGGCTAGGTCTTTGTGAGGGGTGTGACTGTAAATGAACATGCTCCACACGCATTTAGGAAAGAATCACGTGCATGCTCTTATTAGCCCAGCTTACGTTATACGTAAGCTGCGGTATTCCTATCGGTTTGCGGATGGCGTCCGTTAGTTAGTTAGTTGTTTATTTAGTAAACTTTGTTTCAAAATGCATCTCCTCCTACAGTTTTGATCCGATGTCATTTATTTTTGGTATGCGGCATCCCTAAGAGTTCATGCATATGGTTTGTGCTTTTTAGTCGATCGGGTGATTTTTGAAGTTTGGGGGAATTTTTGAAGAACAAATTTTAAAATGTATCTCCTACATTTTTATCCGATGTCGTTCATTTTTGGCATGAGGCACCCCGAAGGGGTCGTGCACAGAGCTTGTGTTTTTTAATCGATCAGACAATTTTTGTATTTTTGGTGAATTTTTGAAGAAAATACCTCAGAATGAATCTTCTGCTACAGTTTTGATCCGATATCATTCATTATGGGTGTGAGGCATGCTTAGGGGCTCTTGAATAGGGCTTGTGTTTTTTTGAGTCGATCAGGGGATCAGGGGTTAACCAAGCTTGCACACTGGTCCAAAATGCGAAATTCGCATCAGCGCAAGCTAAATCAACATGCGCACTGCTCTAAAATAAGAACTACGCATCAACGCAAATTAAATAAATCTGCGCGCTGGTCCAAAATAAGCAGCCCGCATCAACACAAGTTAAATAAACACGCGCACTGGACCCAATTGCGAACCGCGCATTAACAGAAGCTACATAAACATGCGCACTGGTCTAAAATAAGTACCATGCATTAGCACAACTTAATTAAACACTCGCACTGGTCTTAAATGCGAACCGGGCATCAACGCAAGCTAAGTTAACATGCACACTGGCCCGAAATCCGAATCGCTCATCAGCGGAAGTTGAATAAATATGCGCACTAGTTCGAAATGCGAACCGCGCATCGACGCTTTAAATAAACATGCGCACTGGTCCAAAATAAAAATCAACGCAAGTTAATAAACATGTTGTACGGTCAGAAATAATAACCGCACATCAATGAATGCAAGCTCAATAACCATGCGCACTGGTCCGATATGCACGCTGGAATTGGTCTTATCGCTTTTTGTAAGCTGGTACTTTGTCCTTGGACACACTTGTTAATTATAGAATTCTATGATTGTTTAAAGGCATTAGAGGAGCCAGTGTACTTGTCGGCTGTGTATTCTGTGACAACGATTCAGCATGGGTCATCAGCGACACCTAGTAATAATGGCACAGAATGAGAATCTTTTTAAAGCCTAATCGATTTCTCGTCGATTTCTCTTTTATTTCTAATCAAATGCACAAATTAAATTCATTAAAAAAATATTGTCTAGAGTAAGTTTTTAAGGTTCTGTCGCCGTAAGATTCAGTGAATCAATTTTTGAGTTATTTAGCAAAAGGTCGCATTCAAGATAAAAATTCCAGAATTTAGGCCCTTCAGATATTAATTACACAAGGGGTAGGACTTGGATAGAAGGCCTTGCAGAGTCAGGGTGTCCAGCGGGACTCGATCTACCCAAACGCATGCGCACGCATATTTAGGCCTATAATTTAGCTTCTTCAAACACAGTTTTTATAACCTCTGCTCAAGCGCGCAAGGGGATTGAGAAATCTGTATCATTGCATATTGTGTTTTGCGTATTGGGATGGGTAAAAATCCTTGATTTTATTTTCGCATCTTAATGTGTAAACGGATAAAGATTAAATAAAACTGGTGGAAGGGACGGCTGTGGGGGATTGTGGGAGGCCATTAAAAACGTTTGTTTTCTTTCTTTCTCACTAAAAAATCTGGAAAAGTTATGAAATCTCCTGGAAAACTCCTGGAAATTGGGTCTAAAATCTCCTGGAAACTCCTGGAATTTGCTCAAAAAAATTCCGCACGAACCCTGCAGCCTCATTATACAATGAACATTTGTTGCGTTCAGGAAGGTGTTCACTGTAAAAAGGTTCTTTTGTAATTAAGTAATTACATTTAACAATGCATTCGCGATCTTTTTATTTCAGATTGTCACAAAGTATCCACGAAATAGAGACATTTAGAAAAATGATCGAGAGCTGAGACCACGCCTTGACGAGTACATTTGCCTGCATAACTCAGTGCGTCCTTGTGCAAACGGTTTTATCCCGATTTCTGTCTTGAAACAAGTTTGAGACATCCTAATGTCACTGATGTTCACTTGTGTTTACCTTGGGAATTTCGAATATTTATATTCAGTTGTAACGGTTTAACTTGAAAAAAAAATACTGAAACATTTTTGGTGTGTGAAAAAATGTGGCTTATGTGGATTTATGTGGCTTGAAAAGTAAAAAAAAAAAATGAAAAAAAAAAACTGAAGTATCGTTGGTATGTTGAAAAAAAGCAGATTTTATAATCGTGTTGTATTTCCTAAAGTTACATTCCAATTTTCATTGATAAGGGATTTGGCTTGGTAACAATTGGGAACACATTATTAGTTGGTACATGTGTTTGAAAGAGTGCTTTTAAACTGTGATAGGAATTGTTCTGATGAGCTTGGTTTTCAAAGAAAACTTAGTGAGGAGCTGTTCAGGCTCCATTATCGTGAGATACCGGGCACTATTCATGGATCAGATTGTTACAGATCGGTGTAATGTGCCGAGATGAGGGAAGGTAGATGAGCTAACACTTTGGGGAGTGTGTTCGTCGGAGGAGTGGGGACTTGAAAAAATACAGCCAGACCCAAGCATTCCCCCTTATGCTCATTATTCCTGACAGCAGTTAAATATTTGAGGATTTTATTTGATGTTGTTTTGACATTGCAGTCTTATTCAGCTGAATCAAGTTTTATTGGGAAATAGGCCGTATTCTTGAAGATATAGACGATGTTGGATGAGAAACAGTGATTTATGTGTTTGAATGCACGTGACATTCGTTATTGTTGTTTACATATCTTTGGGTATATGCAGATATCATTAAGTCGTAAAAACTGGACAAAAATTGCCAAAAATGATATGTTTTTAGAAGGATATAATTTGACAACTTCAAAGTAGAAAAATTCCTCAATTTAATAAATCGGCTGAAACACAATTTTTTTGTAAACATGAACCTGCCATTGAACTATTTCATTTTGCAGTTGACAGTGTTCATAATTCGCGTTCTGATCTTGTGATGGAATGTACGTTGTTATAAAACAGCTTACCGCTGATAACATATATCTGTTATGTAAAAACACAGAGCGAGTGGATATTTTAAAAGTAGGTCCGCTCTTTTATGAGTATTATTTTGGCGGAGTAAGCGGGTCAGCGAAGTAAAATGGTATTATACACAGCAGACCGAACCGCCGTAGAGGTTGGTTGTTGAACTTATTTTAAAGAAGTAGTTCCTCTCTTTTATGAGCACTAGTTTGGCGGAATCCTCAATAGATCGGCGGAGTAAAAAGGTGTTATACACGACAGGTCGAACAACCGAAGAGGTTTGCTGTTGAATAACAACGATTGAATGTGTCGTTACGTCTACAAGGAGAATGAGGTTTTCTTCATGCTTTTGTCCTGGAACCGTGAATTACACGGTTGTGGCAAATATCCATTTAGTCAGGGTTGTTTGAGACAAGCACTGAATTTATCTGTTGCTTTCATTACCAATCCATTTGTTTGTTAAATAATTAAAAAAAAAACAATAACCTGCTAAATAAGCGGTCACCTTAACCCGGACTTGGCAGTTTCGCTGAGTTGCTGGAAAACCTACCAAGCGCTTATTCAGCCACGGTTACATTAGCTCACGCAGTTGCACAGCTACCGTATGTCACATAGTAACAGTGTGCCTCAGTGTTGTTCTGCTGTTTCGTGGGGGCATGGCTACGAGTATACAGGTTATTGAAGTAGATCAACTAATCAAAGATGGCATTAGGGGTTTGAAAACAAGAGTTACACCCTTGAATAGCCCGCTTCTAAACGTTATTTTTAAGATCAAATTTCATCGCCGGGTATGTACTAAAACAAAATAATTGCTTTGGCTTTAATGTAAAGTGGCTACAGCGTGAAGTTTTTGATTTTATGTTGTTTGTAAACGTTGAATCTTTAAGTTTCATTGTAGTTTTTAAGTGTCGTCTCCTTCATATTAGATTAATGTTCATATTATTAAACGTTTGAGTAAGATGATGGCGAATTCTCAGTGAAACTGATATGAAGAATTTTTTTTTACCTCCTGTCTTTTTTTTTCTTTTTTCTTATCTTTTCCCGTCCGGATTATTTTGCAAACGAAACCATGTACAGAACATTTTCTCGCCTTATAGCCAGGTTTAAAGGTTTGTGGTTTGGACGAATTAGGTTTCTTAAATTTTTGTTTAATAATCTTGGGTATTTCTGTGATTTAATGTTGTTATGTCTCTGTTAGATCGCCACATAAACGTAGCGAGGTAGTTGGTGAAAGGAGAAAGAACTGGTTTCCATGACGTGTTGTCATGGCTTGATATTCCAGTACCATAGATTAGAGGTTCCTATTCGCCCCTCAAAGGCTCGGTAACGAAATTCTTTACAAACGAAAAACTGCAAAAACTGCACTCTTCAAATACCCACAGCCCTACTCCAGGAATAAGCAAACCGAATAAAATGTACTTATTGTAAGAGGACTTACATGGACACAAGGACTGATACTGATGTAGGGATAAAAAACTGTAACAGTATTACAACAAAACAATACTTAGGCACAGAACATTTAGGCACAAAATAATATTAGTAATAATATTAGCAGTTAATAGAAATTTTCCTTAAAGGATATAATTTTCACAAAAACAAGCAATATAAGAATGATTTAAACAAATAATAAAACAACTAGTTCGAACATCATTTCGGCTTGTAGGCTTGCTCGATAGGACATCAAAAAGCATCTGTGAATTTGTCCTGTTTAAGTTTCATATGAAACCTAAAATGCAGAAACCGCCCCGCACTTATCCCAGGTAGATCATTCACAATTCCCGGAACAGCAGGTCTACGTACCTGCCCATCCCCGGAGGGGTCTAGAACAACTGTCGCCGGTCAAGTTCCACCCGGAAAAATGCCGCAGGACAAGTCGGAAAGACGGACAACTGCCGCCCAAAAAAGTTACAATAACTTACACAAAGATTATGTACAAAAATGTATATTTCACAGATCTCCACATCATAATGTCATCTGGAAAAAATAAAAATAAATATTAAAGGTTTGACAATTGCTCTGAACGTAAAATGTGGCCACACTTCGACTGTCATTGTGACCGTATTAGTTCCTACTTCATCACAATATTTACTCTCGCACAAACAGCGACACTTTACCAGACCAATTTTCAGTGTCACCGTCACTGTTCACTGTCAGCGCCACTGTTGACTGCCAGCGCCATTGTTCATTGTCAGCGTCACTCTTCCTTGTCAGCGTCACTCTTCACTGTCAGCGTCACTATTCACTGTCAGCGCCACAGTTCACTTTCAGCGCCACTGTTGACTGCCAGCGACATTGTTTATTGTCACTGATCACTGTCACCGTCACCGTTCATTGTGAGGGCCACTGGTCACCGTCATTGTTCACTTCCAGCGCCATTGGTCACTGTCAAAGTCAATGTTCACTGCCAGGGTCACTTTTCACTGCTCACTGTCACCGTCACTATTCATTGTCAACGTCACTGTTCGCTGTCAGCAGCACTGTTTACTGTCAGCACCACTGTTTACTGTCAGCACCACTGTTCCTCACCTTACATGTGGACATTGTGAGAATTCTGGCTGAAGTGCCGCGGTACACGCGTCAGACACCAACGGAGTGTCCTTCAATGCTGTTTTACCAGTTTGACCAGGCATTGATCTAGATTTTTCGTATCTTGAAGGCAAGCGATAAAAAAGCCAAGATCAAGTCACCTTAATCTTAATGATGGTGGGGTGAAGGCATCGCAGGATATCGCCTTGCACTTATCATAATAAATACGCCAATATTTTTATTAAAAAAAAAAAGAAGAGAAAATGGGTGGCCGTTGTCCGCAGGTTGTCGTGCGCACTTATTCCTGTGGCAGTTGTGCTGTATCCCTCCCCACTCCACCCCCCCCCCCCCCCCCCACCCACCAATGCATTTTCTGATAAAACCTTTGTTGTGGCTGTAATTGCTCAGTTATGGCTTGGGTGGAGTCGTGTACCTTGCATCTGTTAGCCCGTTACAGCGGGTCTGTGTACTAAATGTAGATCGTCCAAAAATAAAACAAGGTGGGAATAGTATTGATCTGAGACCCAATCAAAATGTATAAAAATGTTTTAATGTTAATTTTCGGAGAAATAATCATTTTCCTCTTTTTCTGAATATTGTTAACTGTTAAACGTTTCTCTTCACACACTGAACAAAAAAAAAAAAGAAAGAAAACAAACAAATATAATGTAAACAATACAGTGAGTACTCCAGTACACTCGAATAAACTAGTTGTGTATATGGTTGTAGCAGCCTGTGTGAAATGTGTGGAATTCCAATACTGGTTTTTCTGTGACTTATAAAATGTTAGCAAAGGAAAAAATAAAGATGCGATACAAATTGCTTTCCTTTGTTTTCTTCCATTGTGCACAATATCTTTGTCGGTAACCAGTGCACCACTCCCACTATTAATAGCTATGCTCATGTCATGTAAAATTCTGTGGCATATTGACTACAAAATTATACAACCTGGTAAAACTTGCAGCGTATGTCAGGTCATTAAAATCGAATTTGAGAAGCTTTCAGATTTCTCCCTTTTACCACTTTCGCGGTTCTTTCCATCTGTTGTTAACTCTTAAAAATTCTGAAAAGTATTCATTTCTATTCAGAATATGTTCGAGTTGATGAACTGTAGCTTTTAAGACAAACCAACTGAGGCCGGTTTACTGCAATACGAGGGACTACGTTGAGACTTCGTAAAATTTTCTGGTCGCCCTCGGCGACCAACTTTAAACAGTTAGTCGCCCGGCAAAAAAGTTAGTCGCCCGGAGCAATTTTTGCAAAATGTGTCTAGGCCGCCTTACGTGAAAAACACAACAAAATGGTGTTTAAAATAATTAACATTATTTACCTGAAAATACTCTGAAAAAAAGTTAGTCGCCACTCGGGCGAACAACTCGAAAAAGTTGGTCGCCACGGCCCACCGCTCAAATCTCAAACAAAATCTCAACCCGGGACTAAAAGAAGTGACTCCTTTCGTATATCACGCAAGTATTGTTTTCGTTTGATCCCATATGTGGACCAAAAACACACCTTGAAAGTTTTGATTTTTGCAAGTTTCTACTGAGCCAAGGGCATGGCGTAATACGTTGCTTGGAGATTATCACGAACAGTCTGAGACTGATACGTACGAAAATTTATGAATGAAATCGTTTCGTCACTTGTGCTACAGAAAGTTTTATGAACGAACTAAATTTATGCGCACAGTGAGACACACAAAAAAAATACCACTCCCGTACCCATCCGCTATCCAAATGAAAACAGCCACTATCAAGGGGTGCATAATCCCTTGGAATCCCTCTCCTCCAGCCAGTTTTCTTATTTTTTTATCCGGGAATTATTTGAGTTCTTGCCCTCACCCGAAACACTGCCTAGGCGTTGAGCTTTCTTCCAAAGACGTTGGACCAAAGCAAGAATCAACTGTTTGTAATCTCCTAAAGTTTAAAGTTTTTCTGAACTTTATGTGCAACGTTGTTGATTAAAAAGGCTGAAAAAACGAAATGTACTACCTTGGATGGTGATTTATAAATGTGCTGAAGATGGTAGGGGACCCACTCACCTGGTTCACACTTTTTGTTCAGTAGACTGGACGAAAATGCAGTTTAACCAAGAAGCCACAGCAGATGATGTAATTCTTCGTGCAAGTTTTGCAGGTAAATTCTTGCCAAAGCCTCTACATTAATTGATTGATACATCTCTGAGCTCCAAAATTTGCTGGGAGAAGGCCACAATTGGTAGTGGCCGTTTCATGCAACCACATAAGACCGGCATCAATTTTTCATACGGTTTCGTGTTGTGTGGGGAACAAATTAGGGGAAATTATTTACTACGTTTGGCTTCTGACTCACTCGAATCTTATTATAACTTGATAAAAAGATGTTCAGTTACTTGTATAATATAAAACGAAGAAAAAAAAATGTGAAGGAATAACATGTTTTATTTTAGTCATTGGTACTTAGACCTCGCATATATTTTCGTACTGTTCACTGGTGAGAAATGTCTCTAACTATGGAAAAATAAAATAACCTGGCTGCCAAAATGCAAGGTATTGCATTCGTGAGGTTCTTTATTCTAAGAAATAATATTTTTATGGGGGCCGGCTAGTTAAATCATATTTTGAACTGAAATTACTGAAGGGATAATATAAAAGGACATGGAACCGACTGATAGACACTATCACATGTACAGTGATGCCGCAAGAAGCGGATTTCAGAGCCCAGATGGAGACTTAGTTTTCCTCACTGCAAAAATGACGTTGAAGTCTTCCTCTGCTTCCAGAGATACGGATTATTTGACAGCTTTTGAAAACACGGGCGATACTTACCTTCATGTGGTTGATTCCCACTCCCCAGAATTAATAAATGGTGTGAAACATCGGGAAATAGATATAAATACACACGGCATGTCTTCATCTGATGATGGGGACGAGTATGGCTATGTAAAGGCTCCGATATCACCAGAAACTAGTTCAGAGTTCCTGGGTAACCCCTGCGATTATCAAGGTGATATATTCACAGAAACGGATAATTCTAAGCGTGGCACTAGTATATTGAAGCATGGTGAAACGAGCTCGAGGACAAATGAAAGTAAGGATGGGGGCAATTATCAACGTACATTATATCATCCAGGTTCCGAATATAACCATTGTAAACAACGACCTAATAGTTTGAAAAACAAGTCAAACCCAAAAGAAACCAAATCGAAATGTTTCTTTGTTGAAACTAATGATTTGGCCGTTGTCAAAACTCGCGATCCGACCAAGGTTCGACTGGTGAAGAGAAAAAATCTTGGTGTTCACGTAAACACCTACGATGCTACAAAGCCATCAAGTCCAACTCGCTTTCAAAGCCGAAGCTCAGGGTACAGCAGTGATCAGGCCTTAAAAAGTAACTTTAAGACAGGTGATATCAAGCCACATTTTAGACAAAATCCAGATAACGGCGTTGAGAATCTGAGATGTTCATCAATAGAGGACTGGAGTCCCCGAGAGTCCAACTGTGATTCGCTTGCCTCTGAAGAACTTGAGCGTTATGGACTAAGATTTAATGGCGGATTCACAAGTCCAAGTGTCTATGGTTCTTGTAATCAGTTTAAACAATTAAAGCCTCCAGTAAGATCTAAAAAGAATATATCACAGCTACGTAATTGTTTTGCTGTGAAAGCAAGATATCCGATGCATTACCATGGGGATACATCTACAAAGACGCTGCCGATTCACAAAATACCAGCAAGTTTTCGTCCACCATTTCAATATAATAAGCACGCAAGGATTCAAAGCAACAGGCTCAAAGAAAAGAGAACAATACAATGGAGTAAACCTCCAATGTATCCGCCTAAAGCAAGGCATGCCGCAATTGATTGCCAAATATTACGTGTGGCGCAAACTACTGAAATGGCCATTCAAAACGTTTCCGAGGTGACCCAATGCGGTATTCAAGCAACCACAAACATGGCGGATAGCAGTACTCAACACAAAGTCAAAATGAAGAATCGATGTGTTGGAACTAGGGTAAAAGAGACATCAGATACTGGTACTCAGTGCCATCCCACGATGCGGAGTAGAATGACCGAGACGACACATCAAATACTGTTCTTTCCCATGATAAATACCGCAACAGTCGCGACTCAGACTTGTTGCTGAGAGGAACGCGTCAAGTACCTTGTGAGACAAATAATATCAGTATCGTCTACTCCTTGTTGTAAATCGGCAGCCCTTCTCTTGTCATGCTGCGATCGTTGCACAACAATTTGTTTTCATAAATACTAATTTCAGTCCAAATAGTTTCGTCTTTTTGAAAGAAATTCATTTTGCTTAAACGGGCATTACGAAAAAGAGCAATATTTTCGCTCATCATGATTTATTTCAGCGCTGAAACGGTTGCTATGTAACAGAATAAAGAAAATACACTATCAGTTCGTGACCTATCATTTCGTAATTAAACAATGTCACCTTTTTGGTATATTACATAAACACTGTTTACAACAAGTTACAATATCCCAAACAAAGCTATGATAAACTGCACTGGTGATAACAATTAACTGCCATTTTTAAGTCACATCGGGAAAAACATTTACTGACACTCTCAACACAATGAATTTGAAAAATAAACACCCGTAATTAATACTGTAAACAGCAAGGGACCATTTCATTTCTTCTCAAATACACAGTTTCATGTAGCAAGATTATTATTACTTGGTGTAATTTACAGTATCACAGTGAATATATAAATGCCGCAGAGTGACGCAAATGCAATCGGGAATTACATCAGTCTCTTATTCACGGTCTTGTACATTACATTGTAAGTAACGAATATCAAGGCCAGGACATATCCACATCACCACAACAATACTGTCACTAAAACAAACAGCAGGCCTTTTAATTCCAACGTTTTACTTGCCAGGGAACGTTTCTTGTGTGGGCAAATTTTGAGGGCAAATTTAGACAAATTCTTTTTGTTTAATTAACCCCAGAACCACATCCGGATGCATTATTTCAATGTGGGTGACGTATATAAAATGAAGAGATTGCCCCTGTAATTACGGCATTCACTCTGCTAAACATAATTGTTTTAACTGCACCATATATCATTTAAACGTAAACGTCAGGAAGAAAACGTTAATTTCTTCCATAAGTATGAAAAGAACTGATCGTATAAATTTTGAATATGTCGAGAGCAAAAGCCACTTTAAAAAAAAACTAGAGCGGCACTTCGCTTCTTCTAAGCGGAGTGACCCACTTACATACGTATAAAACTTTCTACAATGTTAACATTTACGTAAAACAAAAGTTTTAACAGATGAACGCGCTTGATAGTTCAGTGCAATAAACTAAACCTCGCTGACGACCGCACAGAATACAACCCCAATATAACCGCCCCCTCCCCCCCAAAAAAAACTGCTTTATCCAGAAACACCGGGGAGGGGGGGGGGGGGAAAGATGAGGGTAGAAATCGGTGACAAAAATGTAACACAGTACACTGGAAGGGTTATAGCCGGATTTCAAAATTTGAGTTTTTCAAAGTTTGAGAACTGAGAAGCCAGCTGTATATATTATCGACAATTCTACCTTTAAAATGATATTAAAGCACAGAACTACCAGTGCACAAAACCTGTCCTTTTTATGTATTCCTATATTACTACAAATAGCCCGCATCCTCTTTTCTTACTTTACGCAGAGCGCCACAAAACAAACACTGGCTGTTTATGCAACAGCGAACTGTTCACTCTTCAATTTGCTGTAGCTAAAAGGCCACACTGAATCTTTATTATCGCTCATATGCGGTATAAAATTATTATCGATAAAAAAAAAGAACTGAGGCGTCTTTTATCTCAAACCCTCATACAGCACAAGAATGCAAAATTTCGACTTTCTCGCTCTTTGCATTTTTGACGAGTTGCGCGGGAACGTGTTACAAAGGAAAAACAGGAGAAATTTCGCTTTCCAATACGTACTTAATTACATTAGGTCAGTGAAAGTAATAGTACGCGAACGCAGTTTTTTTTTTTCTTTCCTTAATTCTAGCACTTTCAGTACAAAAACCATGTTTTTATTTTATATCACATCATTTCAATCGCCGCGTGCATTTCGCGAGAGCAATATCTAATGGTATTGTTCATCAGCGGAACACTAGCCTTAGTTCTAAAACTAGAAACAATTTTTTTATATTTCAGATATATCAATACATACAAAAATAAAAGTCCTAGAGAAACGATAACAATCTGTACAGCATATATATCTAGCATTTAAAATACATGTCAAGTCATTATTTGAGTGACCTTAGAATCCAGGATAAATACTAATATCACAAATACAAATAGCACTAATTTTCTGTTCTTGAATAAAATAAGTAAATATGCCAGTAAATAATCAAAGTGATTAAAAGGCTGTCGTCACATAAAGACTCCTAGGCTGGCAGCTTCTCAATGATTTATTATTACTGATATAAAATGCATGCATGTCCATATTAAAACGTTAGCAACTACTAAAATGTCATGTTTATGCGTTAATATACGCGTATTATACAAAACGTAAGACCTTTGGGACCATGGGAAAATGCTCATTACAAAGCTGCGTTGTCTAAATTGTGATAAATTGTGGCAGAAATCCTAGCAAATGAGACCGAAAAAATGTTCTGCTATTGGAGTTCCCTAACAAGAGGTGTTCCCCAATGGAGGTGTACTGTGTGCAAAAACTTTCTGTGCATGCTCAAGACACTATAACAACAGCACGTTAATCTGTGGTGTAATTAGCCACTGCCACAAAGTTTCAATTAAAACCATGCTGGTTAGCATTTAACTTGAATAAAAAAAAAAACATGTGTCATCATATAACCTTGATAGTTTCTCAAGCACCAATTAAATACTGGAACTCCGAAAACAAAGACCTAAGCGGAGTATCAGATGTTTGAAAGATTGTAAAACAATTACACGTCCAGTCAGCCTTTCAACAGCTTCCATAATATGCACAGAAATATTGTAAACACTGAGAAAGGAAACCGTACAGTCTTTGCTACACGACTACGAAACCAACAAGTGCTGTGTTATTTTACTTTGACTGTATTGACTTTGAAATGCAGTGAAATGTAGCTTGAGATGATAAATACACCGTAAGATCTCCCAGAGAACTGTCACTATGGTGGGAATGTGCATTGGCGTGAGAGAATTCCCACAGCTTCTTCTAGATATCTCCATAGAGCGGAGGGGGGTGCCTTGCAGTCTGCAGTGGGCCAGTCCCTGTGTACAACACGGGCGGGGTTCCTTGTGGCGGGTGGGCGTCCTCCGTCACCAGGTCCGCACGCCACGCCATGCTACCTTGCATGCTTGATATATCTTCAGAATTACTGAAAATAATCAACAGGCCAATATGAATGACATTTCTATAATTCGGAACGCCTAAAAGTATACTTTAAGAAGTGGGACATTTAATAGCATCCTTTTCTGTTATTATTTTGAAACCATTTAATGTACAAAACGCCAAGTACAGAAAACGCAAACAGCAATTCACACACTCAAGTATTTTTTATGTATGTCCGGCATCAAAGAGCCTTATTTGCAATGACTGACGTCTTACTCAGTTAATGCATTCCTTGATAAGTCATCATCACTGTCGTAGCGTCGTGGGTTATCAAAGAAATAAGCTCTACTATTGTACTCGCCGTCTGCCACATTAGACAACACGTTCTGGAATAAAACCAAAACACAGTTAAGCTCACTGAGATGTCTTTTTTTTACTGCAGCGACGCCATGGTATTATACTCAAAACTGTTAAGACTCTACACAACAAGTCGCAACTCTGGTCTGTAGCTACCGGTCACTTGTTTATATATATAAACCATACAGTTGTACTAACGTGATAACATGAATTATAAATCACATTTCATTGGCTGACGTATCGTAGGTTTTTCAGGCCGTCACTTTACACGCAAGTATTTACTTAAAACAAAACATTTATTTAAAACACGCACGTTAAACAAATCTCAAACTACAGCCGACTTGACCAAGTATATTTCAATATCGTCTTGTAAAAATAATGAAAAATAGCTTTTTAACCTTATCGCCACTATGCTTACAAATAATTTTTACCATTTCATTTTTGGGTCGTGTAACTCTGAAAAACATAACAACAACAAAAGTAGGAAGGAACTCCCACAGAAAGAGTATTATGCCAAACGCCAGGAAGGAGCCTTCTGCGCTGCTGACATCAGCCTGAAATCACCAATAATAACACAGAATTCACCTTCCTATAAAAATGTTTTGTATCAATTACACATAAATATATTTTCTTTTCATAGCCACCACAGTTTAAGTTCAAACACTCAGACAAGTCTATCAACTGTTCCCGGAACTACGCAACTTGCGGCATTAGAAGTTTCACTTTCAGGCTATCAAAACGACCATTTCAAAAGCGACTTGAACTGGTTTCAAGTTGATCGATGTTACCCCTGCGTTACCTCAGCAGAGACGTTATAGCTGCATTTTACTCAAGAACTCTTACAGAAATTATATTCCCGAGGTAAAATGTGAATGGAAGATGTACTAAACGTCTTGCGATGGAAGACATCGTGACTTAACAACTCACGACGGAAGGCTTAGCAACTTAACACCTCGCTACTGAAGACTTCCATTGGCGCCTCGCAATGGAAGACATTGCGACTTAACGCCTCGCCACGGAAGGCATCGTGACTTGACGCCTCGCGACTTGACATCTCGCGACGGAAAGCCTCGTGACTAAACACCTCGCGACGGAAGGCCTAGTGACTTAAAACCTCCCGATGGAAGGCCTAGCGACGAAACACCTTGCGCGGAAGGCATCGTAACTTGACGCCCCAGGGTGAAATGTGAAACAGAACTTGAAAAAAATACTAAATACCGTCTGGTCATCGACGAATGAGGGTGTGAACGACAAGCTGACCCTCAATGGCCAATGAATAGCAACCCTTCCATTCAAATCTTATGAGAGAATCTGAGAACTAAATTATGTGACCGCTTAGTCCACGATTAACATGAACTCACGTAGCCAATAAAATATTCTATGTACAGTTATACGTAATATTCTTGAACATTTCATATCAAATCGAAAGTAACCTGATCGGAGACATTGGTCCACGAATACCCGAAAGTCACAAAAGTGGGGTGTGAGATTGCAATCATATTGTACACAGCTCGCGACGTGTAGAGAGGAACTAGGAAAACACACACAACTATGGCTTGCCTTCTTGTTGTGCCCTGAAAGAAAAAGGATGTCATGTGTCCTCATCTAAAAACCTGTAAACACTAAACAGCTGATAATAACACCTTCGCTTAGTTGTGAGAAGTAAACTGGTAACTTTAATACGTTAACGTGATCATGAACAATAAAACAAACTTAATGAGACTGGAAACTGACGAACATAACGTGCTGTAATACAAACAAAGCAATAAATGGCATAATTAAATACACCAAGTGTACAGTACTGTTACTAATATTAGTACTGAATAAAAAAATTAAGCTTCAAACACTGTTTTGAATTCATAACAGGTTATAAGAGTCGTAAAGAAAAATCCTCAAATAATTGGTTCTCCAATGATTAAATTGCTCCAAAGTTAACAGCCATTTAATAGTCGTTCGTTTTTTTTTTTAACATACAGTTTCAAAACCTGAATACCACGTCGGCTACGACGGAAAAGTGGCTTCAATACGTATAAATACAGTAAAACCTCTTTACAATGACCATTTTTGTACCAACAAAAGCATCCATTATACAGAAGTTTTCACTAAAATGAGGCGATTCCTCATAACGACAAGTGGAAAATCGAAAAAATGTTCACTCATCACTTTGTTCACTACGTAAAGGTTCTCGCCAAGGGAGTTTTACTGTATATAGAAACGTTTATAGATGTATAAATCAAGCCACTGGCAATAGGTTAAACCATCCTTTAATTCATACAGCACTACAGAAACCATGTTACGGATTCACATTATGGCCCCTATTCGCGTGTCATACAAAACTCACCTGCGATTCCAGAACCTGATAGTTGGTTGGCAGTTTGCTCACTTTATAAATACTGATCGATAACAAAATGGCATAAATGATAAATAATACATCGTTAACGATAACTCTTGTGGCAACCACAGCCAATGAAGGGGTTCTTGATGCCATCTGTTGTTTATCTATGATAATAGCACACGTGATGTTTGTCACCAGGAATATGACAACAGACAGCATTGTGCATAGCCACAAAACATTCCTGAAACAACAAACATTCCAATCACATTCGATTCAAGTAACTTTTATAATGAAGGGGCAATCCACAAAGTGAATATGAAAAATTTTCACACCCCTCCGCCACCCCTACGCAAAATGTTTCACGTAACATTCCACCGAAAACATCAAATTTTCTATTAGCCATAAAATGCCTTTATGAACAACAAATACAGCAGGGAATACCACGTGGATATATCCCGGCGACAGTGCTTACGGATTTTGACCCGACAATAATGAAGATTTACTCTTTTTTTCTGGAACCTAGAACCTCGTTAATTAAGACACCAGATACAGCGACTCTTCATTGTTTCAAAGACTGTCAGTCAAATTGACATATTTCCTCGGACCCAGCCATGTCGTTACAAAGAGGTTGCACTGTACTAACTTACTTCATTCTATTGTGACCGAATTCCAGAATTTGCCTGAAGCTAACCTGAAACAGAAATAAACGAAAATTAATCAGCAGCATGAACGAAAAATGGTTTGTGTTCAAAACGAAGCTGTTACTGCAACAAATGACACATGTCTAATAATCGCAGAAAAGCGGATGATGTGAGTACACGAATCCCTTGAATTTTATGTCATAGTCAGTTGCTTTGAGTGAAAGATATTGAAATTCCTATGATAGTTATTAACTTATAAAGTACAACAAACTTAAACCGACTCCAAAGTGCAATGAACATAGCAGCAAGGATCACATCCGAAAAACGCAAGCGTCAATCCTCCTTGCAAATGCTTCAGGAATTACACTGACTACCTATTGCTAAGAGACTGGAATTTATAAATGCGTTAATAGCGAAAGTCCACACTGTCTCTCGGAATTTCCCGTTCGAAATGCTACAACACGGTAGTTACGATCCAGCGATCTGCTTTTACTGAAAACGAACATTTTTAAAAGCAACCATGGTTCTCGTGCATTTGAAAACATCGGGCCAAAACTATGGAATTTTCTGGTTTATAAGTTACGTTTTAGTTTATCGTTGCATTTATTAAAAAAAAATTAAAAACTCATCTTTTTATATTCTCAAATTATAAACTTCATACCAGTAGTATCATATATTCATCTAGTCACTATATTCTATTCACTAATTCACTAGATGTACTAGTTCTTAACTTATGTATTTTAAGTACGTTGTGCGCTTAGATGTATTTTTTATAAGTCAATAAGCGATTAAAGGACCTTAATAAAAACAGTAACCATAGTAGCAAATCAATATTTCGTTTCCGAAACCTGGTTCGAGGTTCACTATTGGACGAAAATGGCAATTTAACATCTTCTCGCGCTATTTCTAGGTTGGCTTCCCAGCAGATCAGTGAAGCACTTGTACGATTGCAGTGATTAACTGATCAATATATATCCAAAGACAGTTGTGGACGGTAAGTTAGTAAGCTGTGACTTGGCATCCCGTAGGCGTTTGGCGAACCATAGACGCTCTATTTCCCACTTGCAAACATAGTTTGCAAATGGGTATGGCTTGCTAAGAATTCCGGCGTTTATTCCTTCCTTTTTTTTTCCGTCACGGTTTCCAGAAAACTCCTCCTGCGCTATTTGACGTAGGACGATGAAATTTGGCACAGAGATAGAGGGTGATGAGATGTCGTGAAATCCGCAAATTTTTTGACCTTGACCTTCAAGGTCAAGGTCAAATTGAGGTCAAAGTTTTTTTTCACCTCAAAGTGGTTTCCAGAAAACTCCTCCTAGGCTATTTGACGCAGGACGATGAAATTTGGCACAGAGATAGAGGGTGATAAGATGTCGTGAAATCCGCAAAAATTTTTGACCTTGACCTTCAAGGTCAAGGTCAAATTGAGATCAAAATATTTTTTCAAAAACCTCTTCAATCACGAAAAAAATGCTGGAAATAGCGCTCAAATCCTTGTTTCAACCCGTGTACGGTGTTAATAGACAGTAACATCATGGATGGAATCTCGACATTCAGTGTCAAGGTCAAGGTCATGCAACTTTTGTATATTGAATTCCGTTACAGAAAAATTGTCCATTATCTCGAAAACGGTTAGAGATAGAGCGATTTTGAGCTTATTTTCGACCCTTTGGGCCTAAAAGACGTTATATAAGAGGTACCTCGGTGACCTTGACCTCCTCCGTCAAGGTCAAGGTCAAAAACCGGAAGTTGACCATTATCTCGAAAACGGTTAGAGATAGAGCGATTTTGAGCTTATTTTCGGCCTTTGGGCCTAAAAGGTGTCATATAAGAGGTACCTCGGTGACCTTGACCTCCTCCGTCAAGGTCAAAAACCGAAAGTTGACCATTATCTCGAAAACGGTTAGAGATAGAGCGATTTTGAGCTTATTTTCGACCCTTTGGGCCTATAAGACGTTATATAAGAGGTACCTCGGTGACCTTGACCTCCTCCGTCAAGGTCAAGGTCAAAAACCGGAAGTTGACCATTATCTCGGAAACGGTTAGAGATAGAGCGATTTTGAGCTTATTTTCGACCCTTTGGGCCTAAAAGGTGTGATATAAGAGGTACCTCGGTGACCTTGACCTCATCCGTCAAGGTCAAAATCCGGAAGTTGACCATAATCTCGAAAACGGTTAGAGATAGAGCGATTTTGAGCTATAATTTCGACCCTTTGGGCCTAAAAGACGTTATATCAGAGGTACCTCGGTGACCTTGACCTTCTCCGTCAAGGTCAAGGTCAAAAACCGGAAGTTGACCATTATCTCGAAAACGGTTAGAGATAGAGCGATTTTGAGCTTATTTTCGACCCTTTGGGCCTAAAAGACGTTACATAAGAGGTACCTCGGTGACCTTGACCTCCTCCGTCAAGGTCAAAAACCGGAAGTTGACCATTATCGCGAAAACGGTTAGAGATAGAGCGATTTTGAGCTTATTTTCGACCCTTTGGGGCTAAAAGACGTTATAAAACAGGTACCTCGGTGACCTTGACCTTCTCCGTCAAGGTCAAGGTAAAAAACCGGAAGTTGACCATTATCTCGAAAACGGTTAGAGATAGAGCGATTTTGAGCTTATTTTCTACCCTTTCGGCCAAAAAGACCTTATATAAGAGGTACCTCGGTGATCTTAACCTCCTCCATCATGGTCAAGGTCAAAAACTGCAAGTTGACCAGTATCTCAAAAACGGTAAGAAAACTGAATTTGATTTTTTTGTGCCCAAATGAGATTACATTATATTCACTCGTTCAAGATAATAATCAGGAAGCTGACAATTATGTTGAAACACTGAAAAATGTGTCTTTGACCAAATATGTTGTGTCTCTGCCCTTGCAAGTGGGTACTATTTCGCTACGTGTAGCGAAATTCGGTCTAGTTTACAAAAGCTTCGGTGTTATATGGCAGGAATTTAGGGCTTTGTGTTGCCCTGCAACCTCCCAAGTCGTACAAAGAAAATGCTGGAGAAAGAAAAAAACACTCGCAAACTGAATAGTGTTTTCACTGTACTCTTCATTCTTAGATAGCAATAAATTAAATTTACTGATATCGCAAATAACTGATATTAATTGTAAACATCATGCTTCATTATTTCGTGCTATCTAGACAAAAATTTGACCAATATTTGTGCATGTATGTTTTTACTCACCTGTGCAAAGAATATGACCAACAAACACAGTGTCATAAACTGCAAACACACGGGAAAACAGTAGAGCAGCCAGTAAAGAAATGTTGGTAGAACATTCGCTTCTTCTGCATTTTTAAAATAAAAGGAAAACAAGGTCGTCCTCAGGCCAGCCCATAGTAAACATAGAAACAAGAACACAGACTGATAGCTAAATCTCTTATGTTTATAATATAATATCATCCATAACTGTATATACACAACAAGGAATAAAAAAGAGTAAAGTACGGTATAAGTAACTGTCAGTCCTAAGTGCACTGAGGGCAAGAGTGCGGGTTTTAAATTTGGTGGAAGTACAGTCGTGTTGTGTTTTATATCCATAGTCTAAACCTCAAAATACTGACGAAAATGTTTGAAATGCCTTGCATTTCACCACCACTAACGTGATTTTCTTATTTTCTTTGAAGAAAAAAAGATGTAAACACAAAACACTTCCGCAACAGAGGAGGCTATAAATCGAGCGGGTTCGCTAATTATTTTTTCTTCTGAAACGCTTGCTGCCAACCTAGAAACACATGAAATCACCTGGAGACATATGAAGTCCCAACTTACATCGAAATCGAGAAATTTTTCACCAGATGCTTGCCCACTTCTTGAACAACTGCAAATGTAGAAAAGAATAGAATTTAGTTTGGACATCTCTATGACTAAACAACACCTTCCGGTCTTTTTCGGAACCTGAAAGGCCCTGCTGTAAAACTGTGAGTGATCTGATGGAACCTGTTCTTGAATTCCTAATCAATAATTCGTTTACTTTTTCTGCTAAAACTGATTTTTTGTCTAGACGTGAGTAAGAAGTAACGACAATGTTGTTGGGAGTGATCTGATGGAACCTGTTCTTGAATTCCTAATCAATAGTTCGTTTACTTTTTCTGCTAAAACTGACTGTTCGTCTAGACGTGAGTAAGAAGTAACGACAATGGTGTTGGGTGCGGACTGGGATAGGGCTTGGGATGTGCGCGAGTTTTTTCATTGTTTTATTAGTATTTAATAAATAACGACAAAACAGTCTTTCCGTCACACTTCCATCCTCGCAGTCACACACCCAAAACGACAAAACAGGTTACGCAATGCTACGTGACACAGAACCCAAGTTAAAGTAAGTTCAATTAAGAATTGAAATATACAATTCTTTCTTTTCATAAAGAAGAAAGTAAACATATACAACCTTAAGGGCGCCCCTTAGACAGGTATCTGCAAACCAATTGGGTACTCAGGTGTGACCTAGAACCTGCCGTCGTATTTCTGTTACGCGCCGTTTTGGGACCGGCGCCGTTTTAAGACGGCACCGGGGCCGTTTTAAAACGGCACTAGCGCCGTTTTAGGACCGATGCTGGTCCCAAAATGGCCTGGCCGTTTTGAGTCGGCGAGTGGCCGTTTTGGGACCGTCTGAGTCATTAAATGGCACATGCGCCGTTTTGAGACGGCGCATGTGCCATTTTAAAACTACGGTTCAATTTTAGGAAGCAAAATAAAAGGGACATTTTACTTTTTCTTAACGTTTATTTAGATTGCACTGTCACACTATTTTCGATAACTTTTTTCATTTGTTTATGTTTTGATATCAATGTTTATGTTTTATCTCGAGCGGCAATTGTCAATTACTTTTGGGGTAAGGGGATTAACACTGTGTACGCGTGAGCCTTGGGATTATTAGTGAGGGCAGACTGCACATCGTACTCCGAAAATGGACAGTTACTTGGGAGATTAGGGGATTAAGGCTGATTTACAGAAAGCAGCAGATTCAGCAGGCCCAGAGTAGAAACTGTCAGTAGATTAGGGGAGCATTTGGGGATTAAGTAGGAGGCGCCGTTGTTGAGTCTGTTATTGTTCAATAAAGCATTACTGTTTCATTTTTCCTTGTCTTTTGTTTTGCTAAAAATAAGCAATTAAATTATTTCATTATTCCACGATATGTCTTTGGTGGCAAAAGGGTAGGGGCGTGGTGACAAAGTTGTCGGTGGCAAAATGGTTGGTGGCAAAGTTGTCGGTGGCAAAACGACCTACACCCGAGTTAACTACATCAAATAATGTGTCCGTACTAGCAACTCGAAGTAGATTTCTGACTCTGAATTATCCTCTTGTTTTTCATCAAACATCAAGTAGGCCCAAGTCTGGAATTGTTACCATTCCGTAGCCTTTCGAGACTTGACACGTTTGCCTGTTTCCCCATTCTTAAGTACTTTTACTATCCTGTCATATTTCTCACGACTGATAACTTTGGAGGTTTTTTAGTTTTCAAGTTCTTTAATTTTTTTGCCACATTTTTCTTTAAATTTATCCATCTTACCGCATCTTAACAGCAATTGCAATAACGTTTTAAATGAAATAATTTAAACCTGGTCCTAAAACGGCACCGGTGCGGTGTTGGTAACAATGGTCCTAAAACGGCGATGGTGCCGAATCGCGGACGGTCTCAAAACGGCGACGCCGTTTTGGGACCTCTGAATCCTGGAATATGGTCCCAAAATGGCACCGGCGCCGTTTCAGAACGGCCCCGGTCCTGAAACGGCCCTGAATATTTCGACTGCATTAGGATCCACGAGTAATTAAAAAAATGCAATGATGTATTTAGTCAGCTCAACCAGTAGCCTAAGTCGTAGAATATCGCTCAAAGTTTCGTGGAAAATAGTTTCAGTATTAAAATTTTATGTTCGAAATATTCAAAACACGTATTTCAATTACCAGTAAGTTTATATTTTGACGTGAAAATTGGCTTCATTGAATACAGTTTTTAATTTTGTTGTAAAAAGATTACAAGAGAAATGCGAGCGATAATGGGTGACTTATCTTGTATTCCCTTGGACCTATCATCCACCAACAGAATTTGTCTCGAACTGCCGTTCTCTTGGAAAATGTCTCCGGTTCCAGTCATAATTTTTATACCCGATTTCACTTCAGTTTAAGAATTTTGGATCACATGATATGGAGTCGAGACATTTCGTACCACTGCCACTTCGTACCAATTTGGACGGTTCGTGCCCCATTTTTTGGGCGGTTCGTACCACCCGAAAGACAGTTCGTACCATTCCTATATGTTCGTATCACTTCATATTTAACTTGATAAGTCTTGTGTTTTACTTTTTATTTGTATTATTTGTGCTCTTATTAGTCCCAGCGGACCCTTTCTATCTTCCTAGGACAGAAAGGGTCACATTTCCTGCAGTACTCGTAGATATGGCCATTGATATCAATTTTCGAAGCTCTTGATCTTTCGGCGCACGTTCAAGGACAGCGAGGCTAAAACTGGCAGGGTTTTTCATTAAAATCACACTGAGAAGTACCCTGGCGCATTATTTTTGACCTCAGCGAAACTCCCAAACTAGAGTAAAGCGTGGTTTTGCAACTGCGGATTCACTGTTGTTGTGGGCGATAATGAGGGATTCGATATCCTGATGTCAAGAAAACCTACATTTTTCTCAGTAAAAAATTGTTATCTGACCATAAAACTTGTGCGCCATAATTTATCATTGGACCTTTCTAAAATAACGCCGTTGTGCCCAGTCGTGCCCAGATTTGGAAAATTGACATCAATGACATTTCCTATTGTAGGAACTATGACTCTTGCTGTCATAGGAAGACAGCAAGAGTCATCTAGGACTATGCTCTTATTAGCACAAACAGATTAAGGCCATTTCTAGCATTTTATTAATTTTAGTTTTTTTTTTCTTTTTCGACAGGACTGTTCTGCGCCTTTGTTAGAGGCATTAGACGATGATTTCTTAAATGAACTGGAAACACCCCATACAAAGTGCCAAAACTCCAGGGTTATACAAGGACAAGACAGTAATTGGGACAAAATTATGGGTTTTTAATGATTTTAGGGAAATATCCCTCAACTTACAGGTGAACAAATATATAAAACCGACAGAAGAGATCCAACCAAACATTGTTAATACAAAACTCAGCAACTTCCCAGTATACAGACATTCTTCAATCTTCAATCAGTACTCCGAATAAGCTGAAAGCCGTCTTGGAGGTGACATCTCAACAAGTGCAAACTACAAACAGCTTGGTGCAAATTAAAACACTAGAATCCACTAAAATCGTATACAGCTTATTTGGCGATTGCCAGGTGTTTGTTGTAGTCAGTTTCACCCAGGAATGTGGCGTAATCCAGTCAGTTACGGCTTGTTTGAAAGCACTTGGACATTCTGTTAGTTGCACTGCTTGTGGTAGTGTATTCCAAAGACGAACCGATCTCACATAAAACTGGTACTTGAAAACATCCGAGTGGAGAGACTGTGGTATAAAATACTGGTTTGGGGATCTGGGATTTGCATGCACCATTTCCGGAAATTGGATATTTACTAAACCATAGCGAATCTTGTGGAACATGGAAAGGTCAGTGATCGTTCTTCTGTGTTGAAGAGGTAGCCATCCTAATGATGTAAGCTTATCAGAGAGATGGGCTTCTGGACCATATTCATGGTAGTGCAGTACGAATCGTGCAGCTCTGCGTTGAACATTTTCTATTTTGTCGATATTCCTTGTTGTGTGCGGGTTCCAACAAGGTGAGGCATAGTCTAAATGCGGCCTGACAAGGGCTTTGTAGGCAGATTCTGACTTTCACGGAGCACATGTACAAGTTTCGTCGACATAGGTTCAGGATAGTGCTTGCCTTTTTTGTAATCTCGTCGATGTGGGTATTAAAGTTTAGACGGCTGTCAAGATGGATACCGAGATATTCATCAGAGTCGATACTTTCTACGTAGTGGTAGTCGTAATCGCTGGTGGGGTTCTGTACTTTAGACATACGGTAATATAACCTTGTGCTTGGTTCGGCGAGTGAATCGTAACACTTTGCATTTTTCTGCATTGAAACGCATTTGCCACCTATTTGCCCAATATTGTAGCTTGTCTAGGTCAGCCTGAAGGGATAACGCGTCTTCTTCGGAGCGAACATAAATACGTAAATAACACTATCGTCGGCAAAGAGGCGAATTGGGTTTTCGAGGCCATCTTCGATATCATTAATAAAAAGCAGGAACAATAAGGGGTCCAATACTGTTCCTTGTGGTACGCCAGAAGTCACTTTAACAACACCTGACTCAGAACCGTTGACCACTACTGATTGGGTCCTGTTAGTGAGAACGGCTTTGATCCAGGCTACAGTGCTTCCAGTGATACCATAACTTTTCAATTTGATGAGTAGTCGCTGGTGTGGTACCACGTCGAATGCTTTGCTGAAGTCTAACAGGATGGTATCTACCTGCCCCGAGCCTGTGTTGAGGACGGATGACCAGTCATGCCTGGCTTCTATCAACTGTGTGGTACACGACATGCCTCCTCTAAATCCATGCTGTTTGCTAGTTTTAGATTAAAATACACAAAAGCATAAATTGTGTTTCTAAGGTAAACAGTAGACAAGTTTGGGACATAAAATGTCGGCCTGAACATGAACCATTTACAAACAGCGTTACAACCGATGTTCCAGAACATGAACCAGTCACAAACAGCGTTACAACCGATGTCCCAGGACCAAGATGGCGACGTCAACAAATAAACAGCTGATCAATCTGGCTGGTTTTATTAACTTTTCTCTTGAACAACAAATGATACTTTCAATTTTATGTTACAATATTACGAGATACACTTTTCAAAGTATGTGGAGCTAAGGATATCCAGTAGTAAAATGGGTAAAGCAGGTTTCAGCCTATCTGCGTCAAATGTCTCATTCTACCCTCCGTCCCATTCTACGGTCTGGGCCTTGTAGAAGGGATTTCACAGCTATTACACCGTTACAATAACGATGTGCAGCGTTTGTAGGACCACTGAAACCGTTAGGATATCGACTTATGGAGACGGTACAAAGTGCACCTCGTTAGGGCATATTAAGGACAAACATTTTGTCCCCCTGCAAAAAACTGAGAATACCGGTGAGCTCACCATTTTGGAAAGAAAACTGCAAAGAATTCAGCGAAGCAAATACCTATTCATATTCGCAAAGGTAGAAAGTTACTGGGATGAATATCGAAACGGCTCGCGTTCCGCGTCAAAACTGCTAAAGGCCGTGGGGCACATCTACGCTCCAATAAATCAGACCTAACCTGCTGTGTTGCAATGGCAGTAGTTAGTGTTAAATGATTTAGCTATGTAAAATCAAATAGAAATATCAGACTCCAAGAGATAGTCATTGGTTTTCAAATCACTGTTTTTCATTTGCACAGAATTAGAATTGTAATCGAATAGATAAAAAAACATGTGGACATAAAACTTGTATTTTATTAACTGTGGTACGAAGTGGTAGTGGTGGTACGAACTGTCTTTTGGGGTGGTACGAACTGTCCAAAGAAATGGTGCGAAATGTCTTTCAGAGTGGTACGAAGTGGCCGTGGTACGAAATGTCTGTAATCCCGTAATATTATGGGCCCATGGGAGTTGTTGTTATAAAACATGACCTCTGCGAAAATTTATCTGTTATGTACAAGGCTACAAGCATCAAGCGGATAGGTATTTTAAAAAGTAGCTCCTCTCTTGTTAGTACAGTTTCTAGTACGGTTGCCGATTAAAAAGATTTTATAACAAAGCCAACTGACGTAGAGGTGGACTGTTGCACAATAAAGCGGGGGAGTGCGGTTTCTGGTTGAATTACGTTGCTGTTCCACAACCAACCTCTACGGCGATGACTGGATCATTTCAGAGGTCAGCTGTTATATAACAGCGGTTACTAGGTTCGTGCTAGGCCAAAAAGTTCTTTCGCATGGTGGTGCGAAAGAATTTTCTTTTGCATATGGAAAATTTGTTTCGCGGGTGTTTTGGAAAATTTATTTTAGATGTTTTTCTTCTGATATACCAATTAAGTATACAGTATTTTTTTGTGCAACAAGCGTTTTACAAAAAAAATCAATAATAGGGCTTAATTGTGGTTGTTGCTGCATATTTTTGTATTAAAAGGAAATGCGGAATTTAACGAGAAAACAAATTTTAATTTATTTAAATACCTCAGATATACTAGAATTTGAAATCATTTGAATTGCAGCTAGAAAAATTAGACAACCATTCATATGAACCTTATTTATTGGATTACATGAGTTATGCTTACAATACCTGTTAAGAACCAAAACGTCGCATCTGTTACTAAGATACTGCTGAATTTTACCAAGAAAAATATTATGTAACATCACTGTTATTAATTACTAAATTTTAAATCATATCCAGGGTCCATATCAAACAAACTGCAGTCACAAACTAATGTTTTTCATGCGTTAGCGTTCTTCACAATGTTTTTACAATGTTTCTATCCCTGAATCAAAGATCCTGATTCAAAGACCTACAGCAACATGCAAGTTTTCCAGCCTTTTCAATACTAAGACTTGTGCGCAGAGATGCATAGGTGAACTTCATAGTACTGAACTATCTTTCTTATCCCGCACTACTAGTATTTCCTATTGCCGTGATCAGTTGCAAGGCGATTTCACACAACGATTCGTCGAATCCCATCCGTCTACCTGCCGTCCACCAGGTGGACGGTTCAACGTCGTTACTAAACAGGGTAAAGTCGTACGATGATGTTCCCGCTAGTAGGAGGGTGATGGCACGTTCAGCATCATAATCAAGTTTTTATATTGGGACTACTGTTTACATAATTACGCGTATTTCAAACCTCAATGTCATGGGAATAGCAACAATACATTAAAGTGCTTTCTCAACATCCGACTCAAAATCACTATCAAAAGTTTCCCTGTGGACTATTATTACCCAAAATCACTTCTCTGCTCATAAACTGTTTGCTCAAAGGCCATTTCAGTTCTATGAAGTACGCTGTTTAAGTAGGGGATTAAAATTGTGATAACAACTTAACACTGCGTGGCACCATAAACTGATTCAAACCAACAGATCTAGCTATAAAATACACAAAACTAATAGTAGATAATAAAAAAGTTATTTTTGGGGGTTTTTTGAATTTATGACACCTTGATTTAAATCATGATTTAAATCAAGTGATTTAAATCATACCAGCCCTGGTCCCCTGCCGCCGCGTTGCGCGGCTTGAAGGACTATAGTTTTCGGGTCTGTCTGTCTTTCTGTCGACACTTTTTTGTTAACACACTCAAGCCTACAATTCTTGATCGATTGGCGAGATTTTTTACATATAGGTAATATGATTGCTAAACAAGAGTTGGTATTGTAAATGAGCCACGTCGGCTGGAGGACATTGGCCCAACTGGACTGTAAAAATTCACACAGTCTTGGAGCACTTGGGTGAGTGTTAACACATTCAAGCCGACATTTCTTGGTCGATAGACAACCATACATATGACCCTTATTTATTTTACAAACTTACGTTACGCCGAAATTTATGTACGGACGGACAGACGAAAAGAAATGAGAGAGTTTTCTTTTCTTAACTAGCCTTTATTCCTGGATAACATATAAACATATACCGTCACAGTATAAAACACACAAAATCTTGAATACAAAGGGGTGCAGAAATGACATTATAAAAATTACATTAACACAAGATGTGAGAATCTTTGCGCAGGCACAAAGAGATTACTACAAACTTAGAATTTCTTGTAACTACAATTTTACAAACTTACGTTACGTCGAAATTTACTTACGGACGGACAGACGAAAAGAAATGAGAGAGTTTTTTTTTTCTTAACTAGGCTTATACAGAGACATCAAAAAAGAGGAAGACCCCTCTAGTCACATAACAATGTTAGCAGAGAACTCGTTAGGTACAACCATAGGAACATAGTTATTGTAAAACACTTCTTGGGTTTTCCAACGACCAACTTTCATTACTAATTCTGGTGCTACATCAGTTTCAATCACAATACTAGCCTCCTTAGGCCGAAACATTTTAGCCGAGAAACCTTGACCTTCTAATCCTCAAGAGCTGTACACTCATTGAGAATATTTGTTACCGTTTCAACGGAGATTGGGCCATGTGGCCTTAGTAATTGTGAAAATAGCGGGGCCCTAGGGGGTTCACCTGTGGGTTTTCTGACTTCATCAGTTCGCTGAACACATGTGCGCAAGCATTCCTTTGGGTCAGTATGAGGGTTCGAGGGAATCGTAACTTCAGACCCTTCACGATTTATGTCGTTTTTATACCAAAAAACGTTATTGCCAACCTCCCATCATATTCGAAATTCACTTGATCTTTTGACAGCACAAACCTACTTTATTCTCGCGACAGAGAATGAAGAATTTGTCTAGAATCCTGATTTAAGATGACAGAGTAGAACGAGCTAAACAAAATGGCAGTCTTTCACCAACCTGAGAGGGCCAACCTGGGCCTATCAAACTGTCAATCCAGATACTCGCCAAGCGCACATTCGCCATTTTAAGTTTTTCATTGATTCCATCACATGACCTTGGCGCACTGTTGTGGTAAGCCTGCGGGGTAGACGTATTGGCAACGCTATTGACATTCGTTTCAGTCTTTGATACCATGATTGGGCCTTCCAGGTGGGGGTAATTAGGCCCCGACCCTTCGGATTGGGGCCTATAGGTTTGGGGTGTCCGTCCGTCCTGCCGTCCGTCTGTCCGTCAGCGCTTTATACCCCTATGAATTGGGGGGGGGGGCGGCGGTTTGGGCCTGCTTGTGTTTCACAAATACTTATTGTTGCTTCGGCATTTTGCTTCGAAACGACGTCGGGCACCTTGTTTATCACACTGAACGGGGGATTTATGTAATTGTTTCCTTGTTCCCAGTTTTATTGGGATAAGGCATTCACTCCTTCCGTTCCAGGATCCCAAAATCGACAGTTGTATTCTATAAAGTGGCGAACCGATCGATAGTGTGTGGGCCTCATTGTTGATCTAATAGGGCGAATAACTGTGGATGAAGTTCCCATTCGTATTTTGGCAGTAGTCTTGATAGACGATCTGCTGTGCACTTGTTTACACCGGAAATATGGAACATATTAAGTGGGTTCCGTTTGTATAGACCTCTGACCAAATTGCTTGAGCTAGTTATCCCCCGCCGTCCTGCTGGGGAATATAGAAACGCACTGTGTCCGTCCGTCCGTCCGTCCGTCAGTCGTCAGTTTTGTTTCCAGACGATATCTCCGAAACAAGTGGGCGGATCTGGTTCATAGTTGATATGCGTAACAACCAAGACATCTAGATGTGCCTTGTGGGGTTTTTAATCGAATCGAAGCCCATCTGGATGCGTATTTGGACTTAAAATCCCAAAATTCGGATCTCAATGTGTACTTTGGTTTCCAGACGATGTCTCCGAAACTAGTCAGCGGATCCGGTTTTTATATTTGATATGCATAACAACCAAAATATCTAGATGTACCTTTTGGGGATTTTGATCGGATCGAAGCCCATCTGGATGCGTATTGGGACTTAAAATCCCAAAATTCGGATCTCAATGTGTAATTTGGTTTCCAGACGATATCTTCGAAACTAGTGAGCGGATCCGGTTCATAATTGATATGCTTTACAACCAAGATATCTAGATGTGTCTTTTAGGGTTTTGGTTGGATCGAAGCCCATCTGGATGTGTATTTGGATTTAGAATAACAAAATCCGGATCTCAGCGTGTGCTTCGGTTTCTAGACGATATCTCCGAAACTAGTGAGCGGATCCGTTCATATTTGGTGTGCTAACAACCAAGATATCTAGATGTGCCTTTTGGGGGGTTTTGATGGGATCGAAGCCCATCTGGATCTGTATTTGGACTTAAAATAACAAAATCCGGATGTCAACGTGTACTTTGGTTTCCAGACAATATCTCCGAAACTAGTGAGCGGATACAGTCCATATTTGATATGCGCAACAACCAAGACATCTAGATGTGGCTTTTGGGGGTTTTGATGGCATCGAAGCCCATCTGGATCTGTAATTGGACTCAGAATCTTTCTTTCTTTCAGCCTTTCATTCTTTCTTTCTTTCTTTCTTTCTTTCTTTAGTCTTTCTTTGTTTTCTTTCAGCCTTTCTTTTTCTTTTTTTTTCTTTCTTTCTTTCTTTCCTTCTTTCTTTCAGCCTTTCTTTCTTTCAGTATTTCTTTTTGGCAGATTTTCAGTGAGGTTGTGTGTTTGCTATGTTTACTGGCCAAATATTGGTAAAACCGGGTAACTTTAAGAGAACCAAAAAAAATACTATTTGTCCAACAGAGCCAGTCAGATTACTGTTGATAGCAGTGTTGCCCGTGAGGTTTTCTAACAAAAATTTTTTTTTTTCGAAATTGGTGGTTTTCTCCTTTCACTTTTGTGTCTTCGCTTTTACGTCTGGGCAAATGTCCACGCACATTCTTGTTTAATTATTTAAAACATATCCATTTTTGTTGCGTAGTAACAGTTTCTTATTGCATCATCGTGAATGTTGCATATGGCTGGATTCAAAATTTAAATTTTCAGATTTTTTTCTGATTTCAGTTCACATCTGTAAGGCAACGCCTGTGCAACACTTGTTCTGCTTGGATATTTCATATAACAAAAGATCAAAACTGAACGCTACCGCTATGACTTTGGTGGATGGTCTGAATAAGAGGAAGATGGGGCTCGTGCCTGTGGCAAAGGTAGCCGTCAACCCACAGCACACGTCAGGTACATAGCCACTAGCAGTGTTTTGCTAATGTAATGCAGATTAATCTTTGCTGATTTGGCATATCTGGCGGGGCGGCTTGTATTGAGGTGGACCCTGGTTTTGTAGGGTGGAAAATAGTCGCAAAAAAGGTCATAAGCCGGACAGACAGACAGTATTGTTTTTCGCGTAACATCTAAAGTTTTAGACAAAGTTTCGGCTTTTCTTTTAAATTTTCAGGTATTCTTTTGAAAACAAAGCACAGCGTAGCCGCAAACTTAGCAACCCTATCGATGATTGATTCCCCGTGGAAGGCAGAGTGCTTTATGATTTCTCGCATGATCTACAGGTGTGCTGCTTCATTCAGGGCAGAAAAACTGCTTTCGCGGATGCGACAGGTATGATCGTAACCTCCGAGCTTTCCCTGTCGGTAGATTTTAGTCAAACGAAAGAAACGTGTCGGATCTATCGAAAGTTTGTAGAACCGGCTGGTTAAGTGCAAAAAGGCGTTTTTTTCACAATTACCCAGAACCGACCCATCTAACTCCTCTCTTGAACAGACATAACTAACAAAGATTCCCAAAGACATTAAGTGAACGAACCGAGAAAAACAAATGCTGGCGTCTGGACTGAGTAATGAAGAGCTCCCGGCATGGTTCCACCTGAGCAAGCACCAACTCTTGCGAGTCTTAGTTCAGGTCCGCCTCGGCCAGTGTCAGATTATCCACCAGTGTCTGGCTTAGTTCTGTGTCCAGTGGCATGTGGTTAAACAGTTATACTGAAATGGGCTGTATCTCAGTATGTTCTGGAAGGTCTTGGGTCCAGTCAACCCACGACCAAGTCAACCCTAGCAAACTCAACCCACCCTGAAAGTCAAGTCAACCCACCTTTTCATACCAACTCAACCCACCCTGAAAGTTAACTCAACCCACCCATTTTTTTTTTATTTTATTACTTCCGTGTTCACCTCTTGTCCCTAAGGCCTAACTAAAAGAAAAACACGTACCTTAAATGATTTATTTAACATATTCGTTTTTCTGACACTAAATCTTGAACTTTGTAATTTTACTTATGTAGTAATACATACTAAATATATTTTATTTATTTGTAATTGCTGCCAAATTTTATTTGTTGTTAAAAATACGTATATAATGTAAACAGCTAAACGTTAACATTCTTAAGCGGCTGAAATACTACAAAGGAAATGTTGTGCAGTCCACCTTTTACACACCACATTTTACAAACCATAAAAAAAACATCCTTTTCATGGGGATCTTTTTCACCACAGTTTGACTTTCGGTTGGTTTCTACAAATTTGGTGCATGCAGTTTTGTTGATTTGCACACAAAAATGTGCAAATTTACCTTTTTTGCGCGCTTAGTGCATTTATCAGACATTTCAAAGGTTTGATAATTAAATTTGTCCAAACAAAATTTCAGACCATCCTCTCAAGACTCGTAAATTGGAAATGGTTTTCGAGTGCCATTGGGGAGCTTTTTAGAGTTTAAACATTGCAAAATTAAACATGAATAACCAATAAGAAACGTCTGTTAAACTTTAGAACAAAGTACATTACATAAATTGCAATTAACTCACCCCCCCTGAAATTTTGCGTTTATTCGCTATTTAAAATACCAGAGGACACGCCTTAATCCCAATTGCGATTTGGAATCAACCCGTAATGCTAATCCCCCTATCCCGACGTCAGACTAAATCGCTACTCAGCGTGTCATTCCTAATTGCACACGATAAAACGCCCCTCTTCACTTCAGATGTTTCCTGTTATTTTAAGTTGACAATGGAGAACAGAGAAGATCAAATGTTTTGGAATTTTCTCGAATTTTAACCAAACCTATTTCAAATTAAGATTTATATTCACTTTGTTTCATTTTTTCATATTAGAACGATTTAATGCAGGTGGGTTGAGTTGGTTTTGAGGTGGTTTGAGTTGACTTTCAGGGTGGGTTGAGTCGGTATGTAGGGTGGGTTGAGTTGACCAGGACAAGGTGGGTTGACTTGACCAAAGTGGGTTGAGTTGGTCTTGGCTTGAGTCGGTCGTGGGTTGACTTGTCCCAACTCCTTCTGGAACAGCCTGCAACAACAAGATCCCCAAAATAAAACATTTCGGGGTCAGGAAAGACATTAGTTTATTTGGCCCACGTTGGAGAACAATGTGATAATTCAGCAATTCAGGATCCTAGTGCTAAGAAGACAACTTGTAGAACATATGATGGATGCCACAAGCGCTGAAATAAATGAATACAGAAATAAGTCGAAGGCTGATGATGGGAGATTTATTTCAGCTTATTTTCTCTCTAACTTATTTTAAGTTCTATTGTACAATTGATCTCTATCGATTTTAAGAAACCGAAAAAAGTCTACCATTGTTATTATTAGACCGTACATACTATTTTATATTATCGACCAACAAAATTAGGTTTTCGAGTACAATTAGATTTCAAATTAGGCTTGAATTATCAGAGCATATATCACCTTTCGTAGAAGTTATGATGCTTTAAAGTTATCAGTGTGTGTTGTACATACCTAAAACAACTGAGAATGTTATCTGTGTAAGGTTTGTGACTTGCGAAATAAAAAATATCAAGGTTTGCAAGTATTACGGAAGATAAATTTGGGCTAATGTGAGCGCAGCTGCTCAATTTAAAAGTACACGTGAATGTTTTATAGCTGGAGCCTCTGTCGGGTACACACTCGTTTCTGAGTAACACCGACTTAGCTATTGTACGTACAGTATTTCTCGGTAACAGCGACCTAGCTATTGTACGTACAGTATTTCTCGGTAACAGCGACCTAGCTATTGTATGTACAGTACTTCTGAGTAACAGCGTCGTAGCTATTGTATGTACAGTATTGCTGAGTAGCACCGACCTGGCTATTGTATGTACAGTATTTCTGATTACAGCGACTTAGCTGTTGTATGTACAGTATTGCTGAGTATCAGCGACCTAGCTATTGTATGTACAGTATTTAAGCGCTTTGAGGCCTCAGTTTGTTGAAGTGTGAACTGTTTGTAGCACTGCAAATGAAAGAGTTGTTGCATTAAAAATTAATGATTTTTGTTTTAGTTAAATAAGCTTTTGCTGAGGTACAATGAACTAAAGACTATGGAGTTGGTGCAAAGCATCCTCGGGTTATTAGAAGAAAGGTAAGAAACATTTCGACACTACTTTGGGCATGTCATTGCGTGGAAAGTAATATTTCTTGACAAATAGACTGCGAACGTGTCTGATGTGCCGCTTTAAGAGACAACTGTCTTGTAAGAGACATAATTTTTCCACGAAAAGCTTTGGTTTTATATCTAGCTGACTGTTTAAGCAACCATCACCTCATGGAGACTTCAGGTGTCAGTAAATTAAACTGTTGATAAAACGGTCGAGGCATAATCCGGTTGTCATTGCCCTCCCTCTTCATAACCACTTGTTGATCATGACCAGTATAGTATATTGGTTAAAAAGAGGGAGATCCGAATTTAGTTAACTGCATTTTATTCTGTAAAACAGCGTTGCACGCCGTTGTTTCATGCAACAAGCACTGTTCATAAATGCCCTTAAGCGTAATCTCAACATTGCTGTTTCAGTGGCATTCATGAATTCAGAACTAAAATCCACATCCCGTCAAAACTGGTATGTACTGACTTCCAGCGACGGATCTTTAGAGCGGCAACTGTTCTTCATCGAGCCATCTTTTTCTGCTTCGAAGTGAGGCTGTATCCTTATGTGAAAAGGGGATTCGGCATAAAACATGAGCTGTTAAAATGCCGACAGCTAAAAGCTGACTGTCAGAAGGTCGGCGGATAAAACGTCGTCGGTCAAAACGTGGACAAGGGGGATAAAACGTCGACTAACGAATATAGGCTGAAATGAAGTATACAAAACTTAAAGACCTTAAATCAATACAGACTGCCGTCCTGCGAAATAAATCCAGACGTGACTCACGCCAGATGGGCTAGACTTGGGATATTAAGATGCTAACAGTACCTTAAATAAACATTGTATCGTTCCTCAAATATGGAGCACCTTAAAACAGGACAGCGCATATTTCTCCATTAAACTCCTGTAGGCAACACAAATCTCGGTGGAGCCCACGACCTATCCCCCCCCGCTCCCCTCCCCCACCTTGACTCCTGGAAGGGGATGCAGCTGTTAGTAAAAGGACACATTCCCAATAATCCTGGTTTTTGGAGGGGAACTTGATGAAGGAATAGTCGACGTTTTATCTGTCGAGGTTTTGACCGTCGAGTTGTGTCCGTATGCCGTTCAAATAACGTCGATACAGTGCGTGCAGAGAATGATTGATAACTCCAGTTAAAGAAATATGGCACAGAAGTGCTGATGCTGTGTTTAATTCACAAGCAATAGAAATGCTAAACCAATGGACCGATGCTCGGTTGCATTGTTCACTCTCTTTTAAAACGTAAACTTTCAATGCTGCTTTAAACTGAATGAATAACATCAAAACAGCGGTACAGGACTGAAGTATCAATTTCGAGCATCAACCAAAAAGGTTTCTTAATTCATACAAGATTTGTGGAAGACCAGTTAAAACTGAAGCGATATGTTCACTTGATGGCTTCATATCATGCACTGATAAGCAGAATTTGGTAAGAACTAAATTTTAGGTAAATTTCATGTTGTTCACGTACAATATACTGCCATAAACAAGCTTCAAAATGTTTTCTCTTTTTTTCTTCTTTTTTTAAAAAACTTTTTATGAAGAAATAAACAAAAACAGGCTATTCTGTGACAAAATCTAGATACGCTAAGGCATTTGACCACTCAATCCTGCTTCTAGAGCATTAGGGGTAAAATGTATTTTCCTGAATAAATCGAAACCTTTTTTACCTGAATGCTCATTATTGGGTAGTACAAAAAAAACACATGTTGTGATTAAAAACTACATTATACAGATCAATATTTATTGATTATGCAAATGAATTTTGCATAATTAAATATTTGTGCTTAATTTTGTTGTTATTCTAGCCTTTCATTCAATATCAAACATCGGTTTGTTTCAGGATATTATGCAGAACTTTATTGATATCAATGGTTGAGTTGTACGGTGCCTTTGCGACATTTGTAATTACGTGTTTTCAAGAAAGCACCGTCGCGGGGCAGGCGACAAAGCCCGTAAGTCCGCGGAAATGATGTAAATTGCTGGGGCAAATCGAACCAGTAACTTAGATGAAATCAGTCTGTTTCTCTCTAGAATATATCGAGAAAGGGGAGAGGCTTAACGGGACTTCAGGTTTCTTAAACTAATCGTATAAGGGCCAAACCCCTCTGCCGCCGTCTCTCGAGACGACCCTTCAGTTCACGCTGTTTATTCGGTAACTTTTAGGACCCGTATCTCTCAATCAGCTTCACGTTTTGTAGGGATAACACCGCCGCAGCAGAACGGAACATGTTTCTTTTCCATGTAGTCAAACACAAAGAGTGGTTTTATATGAGGAATAAGTAATTGGTGTGGTCAGTAGCTATAACCAGTATAAAACAAAAAACAAATGATAATAGTATTGTTTAAATTCTGAAAATAATTTTGCTATAGAGGTTTTCTTACTGCTTATGAGATGCCTTAAACTGTAGAGCATAATATATTTCTTTTATCTTTCTGTTGATTTAAGAGTGAAGACAATCTACCCCGTGATTTGGACCATTTGTACCCATGTGAAGGTCCGACCAGTGAAACTAAGTAAGTTAAGTTAACAGAGTATTTTAAATTCACATACGATGAGGAATTTCATTCTGCTAAAAAAAGGCCTGAAAAGCAAATGATGTGAAAATTATTAAAATTATTTGGTTTTACTTTAACAGTTAACTACGAAGTTTTGTGTGTAAGGCACGTTAAAATGTATACCGAAAAGTGTACAGTAAAGGCTAGTGGTTTAGTATTAGGCTTTCAACGGAGATAAACGTCTTCGTCTACACTCACGAGTAAGGCTCGAAATGATCTTGCGACAGAATGTGGAAGTATTTTATACCATAAAAGGAAGTTTGATATTTCACTAATTTCTGTGTAATGAGTAATCGGGCGTTTCTGGGATGCCTGTGGTTACTAGCACTACACGGATTGCCCACATTCCTGCAAGTGTTCGTGTGACTTTTTTCCCAGCTCAGCCGCAAAAAAAGTTTATGCAATTCATCTTATACCTGAATAGCAGCACTTCCATTACCACCCCCAAACCCCTGTCGCACCCCGTCCCACTTTAGCCACCATTATAAGGAGGGAGTAATAACGTTAGTGATGTGGAACTAGGGGCAGATTATAGCGTTACTGTTTTCAAGCCAGAATATGTTATGTACAGTTCAGGTGGGGTTTATAGACTTGTTGTTTGTTTCAGAAATGTATGTCAAGTGGATGATATCCTGGATGGATATAACCTCAAAGTGTTTAGCTTGCACATGGATCCGGAAACAGAGAAAGACACTCAGAACGTCTCCGCCATTTTGAAAACAATGCACACCAAAGATGTCAGTCGACACGGCGCTGCTGATAGTAAGCCGAATCTAGACTCTCCAGCTACAAATGTGACAAGCGAAGACGCAGATTTGGGCATCCGCATTGAACGAAAGGAAGAACACAGGGTTGTGCCTGAATTGGTGAATCCCGAGCCAGTGCGCCAGCCAGGGAAGAAAACGAAAGTAAAGAAAAAGAAACCGAAAGTGGATTTAACGAATCAGATGATTCCTGGTAAGGAAGTTACGAACAAAGGTAAAAAGACTCCAAAGAAAGTAAAGAGAAAGATTACTGAGTATGATCATGGCAATGAAGCGACTGTTGAGAGAGAAAAGAGAGCCAAGAAAACAGTTTCAGCGAAAGTTGGTAGTGATAGTTGTTATGGTGATTCCCACGTTACAGCAAAATCAGTAATAACTGAAAGTGTTAAACCGGGTATATATCTAGATGGTAGTGCCACCATAAAAAAGAAAAAGAAACTGAAACCAAGGGGAAAGCTGGACACAGCAGGCATTTCGTTAGGCGATGCCAATGAAAAAAAGCGGACGCCAGAAAAAAATATAAATAAAATGCCAAAGCAAATAAAAAAGAAACTGAAAAAGAAGCGGCGTTCAAGCATAAGTACAGAGAGATCTTTTGAAATGTGTTCTTCAAGTGTTCAAAATGGGAAAGAACAAGGGAGGTCCTCGTCGCTTCTAAACGTGGAGAAACCATCGGCTGCAGGCGTAGCAACACCGAAAAAGAAGAGAAAAGTAAAAATTAAATACTTATTAAGTGACGACTACACTGTTGAAAAGCCTCAATTATCAGATAAAAAAATCAAGGTAGCGAAGAAAAAGAAACTAAAGAAAAAGGAAAAGGTTCGTTTAACTGATTCAGAAGTTGCTGGTGCAACTAAGATGAAGGCTGGCTCGCCAAAACGGAAAATTAAAAAGCGCAAATTAGAAATGAAATCACAGGACAATGTGGAAAAGGTAATGAAAAAATCCAAGAACAAGAAGAAGAAAATGAAAACTCGAGTAATCTCTTAGATTTTGAGATGACAATTTCGGATTTGGCTAAAATTTCCCCTGACACAGTTCAGCTTTTTGCCAATGCAACTCTGAGTGAATGAATACTTTTAAGGCTGACACCATTACTTGCCTTTAAATCACAGTTTGGTAGGTAATTGTATTGCTCCTGTCCTGAACTAATTTACGTTTAAACATCAAAGTTAGTAGTCCACTGATTCGTAAAATCATAAACATTTCAATTAATTGTAGAATTATTAAAATAAAAATGGTATTTCGAGTACATACAATTATTTCGAGTGTGTTTTTATTTAGTTAAGGCATAATTCACCACCCCCCCCCCCCACCTCTGAAGGGATATATGGCAAGCTAGTTCTTCGGACCGAATGTATTTTCAGCTTGATTCGCAACTTCTTCAGATTTGGTGTATGCGTGTAGTGCATATTAAAGTTGGGCAAAAATCACACAATTTGTCAAATATGTTTGAAAAAAATTCAGTCATAGTAAACCGCAACAAAACGAAGCTCGTTGCCCATCAAAGTCTTAGCGAAGTCTTATCTCGCAGTGTTGCCACATCATCCTTTTTAAAAGGATTATCTTTTTTTAAAAAAAGCCCGATTTTATCCTTTTTTATCCCTAAATACTTTTTTTAGACTTTTTTTTTAAATTTTCATCCTATTTTATCCTTTTTTCGGTTTTCATCCTTTTTTTATTTTCATACTTTTTTAATTTTTTTTTTCGTTCAAAATACTATTTTTTCCTAATTAGTTATGTGTTTTTTCTGCTAGAATTTTTTTTCTCACCCTAGTCATAACCCTTGATTAGGTCATAATATTAATCTCTCTTACACTGTATGTATATGTAATTTCCAACTTGTTTGCAACGTCTGTTGTTAAAATCAACACATCTGTAGAAAAGGGGTATTTTTTCGTGGAATTCAAACATATAGTCCGTAAACGTAATCAATATCTTATCACACTGTAAAATATCCAGTATTCTAAATGATGTTAAATAGTTTTTATTTCTTGAATGATATTCAATAACTTCAATCTATGATTTTGAGTTGCGTGTTCCTAGGGACCATCGATGAAGTACGTACGCACCTGTTTTTAGACCAGCCGACTATGTCGGGCTAGTCTTATCACATCAGTAGAGGGGTATCCGTTGTCTGTATGTATGTGTGCAAACGTTTACTTGAAATTAGGGTTCGCAATCGAGTCCCGCTCGTTTCCTTCGAGCCTCGACTCTGTCGAGCCGGACCAGCTTTTTTTTTTTTTGAATTGATATTTTATTTATTTAACTTTGTGAATGCAGTCTTGGCAAAATATTTTGCTATTCACAACGGAGTAATAGCGAAAGGGGTGTATCTCTTACCAAGCCACTAATCCCTTATCAAATACGCAAACTTTCACGAGAGATTGTGTTTGAGTAGGTTAGGAGGTGAAAGGGGGAGACCTTGAGAAGACATGAGTACGGGCCTGATTGCAATTTAAGTTTCTGTGCCGTAGCTTTTAGAGATTAAGAGTTATGTGTAAGATACCGTTTGACCTTTGGTTTCTAATTGGTCAGTTTTCTTTGTACACAGTTTTATTGACAGCTAAAACTCCTGTGTCTTTTTAATTGCTTAAAACTTTTGGTTAAAAAATCGCGCGGGGGGCAATTATATGTGTCCCCCTAAGGGAGACCTATATAGTATTTGGTGTGTCCGTCTGTATGTCCCCAGTGACTGTTTATGAAATTAATGAGTCGATTTTTCCCCAAGACATATATATTGGGGTACATGTCTAGATGATGCCCATGTTATTTTTTGTTACTTCAAAAATTCTAATTTTGGCAAATTTTGAACATGGGGGGTATCGGGCATTCTTTTCACTTTGGCAGGCTCAATCTCCAAATCAGTTCGATGGATAAGGCTCAGACGTCGCAAGGAGAACACACATATAGCGCAAATGTATACTGCAATGTTTTGTTTTCATTTCCATTGAAAATGCATTTTTGGTGTTTTTTTTTTTAATTTCTGATTTTTAAGTTTTTTGGCCATATTGTTGCGATATCTCCGAAACAGTTTGTTGTGAAACGTGAAACATTAGGCTGAAATGTGGCAAGAAGAACCCACATATAGTGCAAATGTTTACTGCGAAGATTTTCTTCATTTTTCAGTTAAAATGTATTTTTGGCTATTTTTTAGATTTTTTTGGCTCGCCATTGTTGTACTTTTAAGCAAGGAATTTTTTCCACATGACTGATTGGGGCGGGGGAGACATCCGTTTAACAAAAAAAACTGGCCAGTCTAGTTGTTCGTACAATTTAGCTTTTTCTAAAACTGATCGTTGAAAAGAAAACATCCAATTTCAAAAAAGTTCCAGATGAAAAGGCTCAGTGCCTTATTTGCGATGGGATATACAGTAACAAAGGTCATTCTACTTCGACAATAAAACTCCATTTAGATGGCAAACATTGTGCTGTCATGGAAGAAAAGATGAGGGCTAAATAAATTACAAAGCAGAATAAAGTAAGTTTTATCCATTTTTTACATCGAAAACTGGCCATGAAAACCCAGAGTCCCGCTCGACGTAAAAGCACCGAGTCCCGACTCGGTATTTTGCCCAAAATTGCGAACCCTACTTAAAATGCTTCTCCCTCAGTTTCGATCGGATTCCTCTCAAATTTTACACGAATATTTTTTAGGTAGGCCTCTCTTTAAAAAGTTTTTTTGGCCATCCGCCAAAAATTTGTTAAATTGGGGGGGGGGGCATTTAAAATTTTTCGGTTGCCAATTTCCAAAATGCTTCTCCCACAGTTTTGATCTGATTTTCTTTCAAGTATGTACGACTATTCTCTAGGCAGGCCTCTTTTGAAAAATTCTCATTTTGGCGATCCGCCAAAAATTGGCCAAATGGGGGGCATTTTTTTAATTTTTTAGTGTCTAATTTTCTAAATGCTTCTTGTCCCACAATTTTGATCTGATTCCTTTCCAATTTTGAACATTTATTCTCTAGGTAGGCCTCTCTTGAAAAATTACTTTTTTGTGATCCGCTAAAAATTGGCTAAATGGGCGCATTTAAAAATATTTAGCCAATTTTCAAAACCTTACTTTTGGCGCAATCTGACCATATTCCTTTATAAATTTATAAAGTAGAATCAGGTATGCAAATAATTTTAATCGCTGTGAAAAAACGAGCACTATAAATTACAAAAAAATGATACAATATGATTAACACTAATGTTTTCTCGATTTTCAGCAAAATATGAATTATCCCTTTTTCATGCCTTTTTTCTCAAATTTATCCTTTTTTTCGTGATAACTCCGTGGCAACACTGATCTCATCTTAATGAACTCTTTATCGCATGGACGAAATTTTTCACCATTTTAATGGTGCTGCTTATATTTAGTGGCAAAAGTTTATTTTCGTTTTTTTAGACCCCAACCGGGCGAGCCCCCGGGGGAGGTCTATAGGATTGCCGTCTGTCTGTCCGTCGTCCGTGTGTCACACTTTGGATGCTGTTTTGTTTGCACACAAGTTCTCCGAAACTATCCTAGGCATATGCAATCTTGCACATTTAAAATATATATATTGAAGTTGTGCAACGTCGTGTTATTTTTCAAATCGGTAAAAAATTGCCTAAATGGCGACAAGTCAAAAATTGACAATTTTTTAGATAACTGTAATGTAATACTCAGGTGGTTTCCTCGTGAGTTCTTCGAAACTATTTACTCTAGGCATATGCAACCTTGTACAGATATATGTTGAAGTTGTGCAACGTTGTGTTATTTTTCAAATCGGCCAAAAATTACCAAAATGGTGACTTGTCAAAAATTGTGATTTTTTTAGATAACTGTAATGTAAAACTTGAGTGCTTCCTCCGAAACTATTTATCCTAGGCATATGCTACCTTGCACAGTGAATATACATGTATGTATATTGAAGTCGTGCAACGTCGAATTATTTTTCAAATTGGTCAAAAATTGCCAAAATGGCGAGTTGTTGTGTCCGTTTGGGGCCTGCGCCTTCGACGATGGCTTTTTGTTTGTTTGTTTTTTTTTTTTTTTAATTTTTTTTTACTTGTCAGCTACATTTCCATAATGTTTATCTGCGTTTTTACCGAACTTTTTAACACAGTATCACTGGCTTACTTCACAAAATATCTTTGATTCAGTGAACCAACTCGGAATACCAGACTCAGTTGGCGGTATAATGTTTGTTTTTATTTTAAACAGTAGGGGCATCTGTCCATAGGCTGGCATGTGCGCGTATATGTTTTGATTCGGAACGCCCCACAGTTTTGATAGCATTGCATTCAAATTTTTTATGAATGGGTTGTAATTAAGTTGTGCTTGGAAAACATCTTTTTGGGCGATGCACTAAAAATTTGACCTAAAAATGGGGGCATTTAAAAAATTGGGAGCCAGTTTTCAAAATGCTTCTAGCATTTGAGATTTTTTCAAATTTTTGCATGAATGTTCAGTAGGCAATCGTCTTTTAAAAATGACTTTTTAGGTGTTTCATCAAAAGTTGTTCAAAGGGCGGCATTTCAAACGTTTTAAGGACTCAATTTTCAAAATGCTTCTACCAGTTTTAATGGGATTGCTTTAAAATTTGAATGAATGGGATGGGATTGCTTTAAAATTTGAATGAATAAAATTTGTATGAATGTTTCCTAGATGGATCTTTCTTGCAAAAATTGCATTTTTTGATAATCCATCGAAATTGGATAAATTGGGATATATTTTTCAAATTATTTTTTTGGGAGCCAATATTTCAAATGCTTCTGTTATGAATGGTGTGCTTTAAATTGAGTGTTCCTTTGTGATGTTTTCTTTTTAATTAAGATTTTTGGCAAATTTGTCAACTGACGATATTTCTAACAATTTAAGGGATGGTCCAGTTTTTCAAAATGGTCCGTAGTTCCGTAGAACAGGTCGGAGGTCAGGATTTTCCTGGCAATTACTTTTTGGGGGACTCCGCCAAAGAAAGGGTAATATCGGAATGAATTTGAAAAATTTTAAGTAGCCATTTTTCAACAGTGTTCTACCACGGTTTGATCGAATTCCTTTCAGACTTTATGTGAATAATCCCTAGTTGGTCCATCTTTGAAAGAATTGATCAACCAGCTTATCACAAATATCCGCATTCTTTTCAAACCTGCAAACTAAAGTTTTTCACAAATAATAGCTTTACCAGTTTTAATTAATTTTATTTTATTGTCTTTTTCAGTTCAATCATGGTTGCATGCATTTCAACATATAGGAAATTATGTTTCCCCGATCAGTCCGTATGTGTATGTGTGTCAGTCTGTTGTGAACAAAATGTTGTGTGCTAGATATCTCGGGAACGAAAAGTCCGATCTACTTCAAACTTGATCAATTTATTCCTTGGTTAGGTCGGACGGTTCTGTCAACTTTTGACGCATGTTACGTTATTAGGGCAGACGTATGACATCATTACGTAAAAATCTTGTGTGCGAAATTTCTCAGCCTCTGAACCTCGAAGAAAATTCAAATTTGGTGGGATTGTTGCTTGACAGGTCTGAAAAATTCTTAAACATTTTTTCGCGAGTAGAACGAACGAATGGGGCGTATGACGTCATCGCGTAAAATATGCATATATTTTAAACAAAATGCCTCGATAACGGAAAGCCCTATCGACTTCAAATTTTATATGGTTATTCCTTGGGTCAGTCTGTCAATTTTTTACGCATTTCGAGTGATAAAGGCAGGCGTATGACGTCATAGCGTAAAAATCTTGTATGCGAAATTTCTCAGCCGCTGAACATCGAACAAAGTTAATACTTGGTGAAATTGATGCTTGGTAGGTCCGAAAGATTCTGCTCTGCGCGAGTAGTATGACGTCATCACGTAATATATGTATATATTTTGAACCAGATCTTGTATACACAATATCTCGATAACGAAAAAGCATATCGACTTATCGCGTGTGGTGAAATTAAGAAGAGCATAATTACGTAAAAAATTATCTGTTGTTGAGCAAAATATCTCGATAACGGAAAGTCGGATCGACTTTAAACTTACTATAGTTATTCCGCGGATAGGTCGCACGGTTTCGGTTAAACATTATTAAACTCGTATAGAAAATCAAGAAAGGTGTATAATGTCAACACCTCCTGCCTCCCCATTTTTTGGCACCTTGGTTAACTAAGCATAGTTGTTAACTACGCTGGGAATTTCGGTGTGTTCCAGAAGATTCTCGAGTGTTCCTGCATTCTTTAGAATGCTTGAAAACAGTAACAGCGTTGCTGTCGGCCCATTGCTATTTTTTATTGCCTGAAATTGAGCTTTGTGTGCCGTTCTCATCTACGGCTATTACCTAATATGCCACTCAGTCAGGGGTCAAGTGTCAGTTGTGGTGCATGGTGAAGTCGTTGTCTACGAGGTTATGAAATACTATTTTCGTATTTATAGGTCTCAGCAGGTCTAGCTATTGATTTTTTCACCGCATACTAGATTCGGTTGCCAATGTGTTACATGTGGGGGCTACCTTGTATCGGTTAGCACTGTCTGCATTACCTGGAAACATTATTTGCTTTTAAAATGGGTCATCTGATATCTTGTGTTTTGAGAAGCAGCTCACCATTTTGGCACCGAAATGCCCTCCTCCTTTCTCCCACCGAGGTGCGTCATCTGATGCGCAGTTATGAAGAATGCCTTTCTAGTGTTTTTGGCCGATGGGAATGTACGAAGACAAGGTAGTATATCATGGCTATAACTAGACTTAGGGTACAGATCGTTATCGTTACCTTTGGCAAAAGGGTTATATTTGCGTTTACAGTTGTACATATATTCAGGCCTTCAAACATTCCAAGTTTTTCCTAGTATTCCTTGTTATGTGCGGTTCCTAGTTTTTCTAGTTTTTTTTCGAAATTTCTAGTTTTTCTTCTTTTTTCACGGATCCTTGGAAGGTCTGTAAACATTAGATAGCTGGAAGGGGGATGATGGTTAGCAAAAAAAATCCTGTCCACCTTCAAGACCTGGCAAAAAAAAAAGATATAATGTAAGATCCGTTTGCCGTGATCCATCGAGATTTGGGTAAAAAGACGTACGGTGAAACCTGCCTGTCTTGATCAACTTCCAGACCCTGATAAAGCTGCAACGTACAGAAAAACTACTGTAGTGACCAGCTTCAGACCTGGATAAGAAGGGTCTACAGTAAAACCCGTTTTAGCGACCACCTTTCAGTCTCGGATAAAAAGGCTTGCAGTAATATCTGTTTTAGTGACCTCCATCTGTTTCGTTTATATTGAATTTTTTACAATGAATTACGGTTATGTTTGCAGAAATGAATATTTTATTTCAGTAATGAATAAAGGGAACTTCTTTTCGGGGGGGGGGAATTGTGGGTTTAGTCGGGGAGACATTTGCTTTTGTTTACAAAGTGTGGTATATAAGCCTATACTCTTATGTTTTTGTGTGCAGGCTGCTCTAGTTTAATCTGTTGACAAGGTTTAGTTATAGCATGGTTCGGTATTTAGCCGAAGTTGAGATAAAAATAAATCAAATTTGTGGAATTTTAGGCTGTTATTTAATGCATATTTTTCTGTCAAAATACTACATATTCATATTCATATTTCACAGCAGAATTTAATTTAATGAGAGACAATTGCATCTTGTGCTTAATTAGTGAATTTTACAATGAACTAAATCTAATGAATGTCCAGTTCAAAGGCCGCATTCATCGCCTAGTCCGAAAGTCGAATTGACTTCTGGACAATCCAGAATTGTAATTGTTGACGGAATTACTAAAAAATCTTCCCACTAAATAGTTACTATCCTATTCAGAAATTTTTAATTGTTTCGATTTTTCATTTGTTTGCGGAAGTGGTTTTAACGCTTTCTTTTTAAAAAGTTTAGTATGTAATGCACATTTACATTCAATAAAGGAAATATTAAGCGTGTTAAGTTGTTATGCATTCAGCAGTTATGAGATTTTTTAGTGTATGCCTTGTGGCATCCAGTCTTGTTTCAGCAGATCCTCAAGGCAAGTAAACGTTACTCATATTCTACATAGCTCCGAGTCAGCTCTGAATTGTATAACATCGTATATCTCTCTGTCAGATTTTTTAGCGCACCGCTGCTTGGAGCTACTCGTAGTCGTACTTACTGGTAGTTCCGAGTCAGCTAACTTAGCTGTGAGCAGGGTTGGCATTCTTCCGGGAAGAAAGGCATTTCTTCCCTTCCCAGGGTAGAAACATGGGAAAATAGGGGATAAATAGGGAAGAAATGGAAATTTCCGGGAAGAAATGGAAGAAATAGGGAAAAAACATACCGCTTATTCATGTCTATAGATATGCAAATTGTTTTAATATCCAAAAGTGTCTAACGTATGCACACAAATCAAAACTACATTTCATAATTTGTAATTGTCCTTTATATACCGTTTGATTTTCATTATAATATTCTGTACGCATGCGCGAGGAACTACAATCGTGAAATTTTAAAACAAACAATTTTGGAAATTTTCTGATGAAAAAATGCTCGTACCTATCCGAAAAAAAAAAATATATATATATATATAAATAAACAAAGTCTTCGATCGAGTTGCTTTGACCGGAATTAAGTTTTGTAAACAATCAAAATCGAGTCTTTACAACCCAACGAGTCAAGAGCCGCCTAGCAACGACCCGGAAACAAGTATTTTTTCATCAACCGAAAACATCATGCCGCCGAAAACAGTTTGTGAAATATGTAAGAAAAAGAAAAACAACGTAGATATAAGAAACACTGATAGAAGAGAATGTGAAGAATGTTACAAGACAAGTACTGTGGGAAAAGGGACCCTTGAAGAAGACTTATCTAGAAATATTGAGCAACAGGCACACAGCACACCGAAAAATCGGCAAGAATCAGGAAAACATTTCCTGTGTATGACTTGTAAAAAATGCGTAGACAATCTCATAGCTTGTGAAATGTGTGAAAAATGGTTCTGTGCCGAGTGCGCAGAGTTAAAACCTGATGAGTTCAACGTTCTCATAAACAACAATGAGACCCTAAAATTTTTCTGCAAAGAATGCTTTCCTAACCTAAAGAACGCGCTGTTACAAACAAGAAGAGAAGATAGGAAAACTCCAATATCATCGCCAAGAACTTTACAATTCGACAAAGAAACAGTAGTTAATCCAGGTACGTCTAACCCACTCTCCCTATCCCTGGAGAACCGGATAACAAGCATTGAAGAAGCCGTTAAAGAGTTACTGAATGCTAGCAGAGAGAAAGCCCATAAACATGAAGAGACAGCCCAAGAGCTCAAGAAAATAAACAGTGAAATAAAGAAAACCTATGCTGACTCAGTGAAAGAGCTAAAAACACACAGTATAACCCCTACTCAAACGAAACAAAAGGAACTACTTAATACCTTAGAAGAATACAACAACAGAGAGAAAAGGAAAAACAACCTTATAATATACGGTTTGTCAGAAAACGGTCACACACCGTCGCAGCTAAGGGATATGTTTAAGGAACTCCGCATCAAGGAAATAGACATAACGAAAAACATCCGACTTGGCCCTGCAACAGCTTAAGTAATAGAAAAACCACGACCACTCCTCATTACAGTTACCGACCAAGCAGTGAAGATGAGCATCATGTCTGTAGCTAAAAACCTCAGGCAATCAACGATATTTAAAAATACTTTTATTGCTCCCGATCTCACCCCTCAAGAACGTGAAGAAAACAAAAAACTAGTCGAAGAGCTAAAACGGAGAAGAAAAAATGGCGAGGACGTCATCATACGAAGAGGGCAAATCATTCAAAAAACGGCACGGACTGACGAAACTATTCGAATCTACTGACAACCAACTACCAGCAGGAATAACAGAACAAAGAACAAAGAAAACGTCAAGATTAGATACAACTTCCCTAGCGTGTATTGCACAAACGCCCGCTCACTCAACAACAAAATGGACGAGCTTTCGTGTGAAATAAAACAACGAAAGATCCCCATAGCCGTTATCACCGAAACATGGTTAAACGACGACATTCCAAACAATTTATCCATCATACCAGGATATCAACATATACGAAAAGACAGAATTTGCAAAAGAGGGGGTGGAATCTGTATGTACATAGAATCAACAGTAAATTTTAAACATTGGAGCGAGTGTGAAAGCCATGACTTCGAAACAATATGGATAACCATAAGACCCACCAAATTACCTAGAAACATATCTTGTATAGCCATTGTTGGCATCTACCATCCGCCACAAGCAAACCATAGACTTATGAATGAACACCTGTCAAGTGGAATTGACTATATTCTCTGTAAACACCCATTAAGCGGAATCATGGTGATAGGTGACTTCAACAAACTCCCAGAATGGCACCTGAAAACGCACTTCCTGCTAAAGCAAATTGTCAATAAGCCAACCAGAGAGGAAGCCATTCTTGACAAGTGCATGACAAAAATGGCAAAATACTACACGGAACCGACAACCCTACCACACCTGGGAAAGTCCGACCACAGCGATTCTGATAAAACCATTGTATGAATACCATCACGAACCAAACGTTGTCGTTACCAAGATTAGACGAGTCAATGGTAAAAACGAAAGAAACCTGTTCGTTCACTCCCTGAATAACACGGACTGGAGAGAAACGCAGCGACATGTAAAAAACAGTTCGAAATCTTTGATGCAAAAATGACACAACTGATCAATATGCACTTTCCAGTTAAACAAACCAAGCGCCACGAAAGAGACAAACCATGCATATCACCGGAATTTAAGTCATTAATAAGGCGAAGAGAACAACTAAGGACAAAGGGCGAAAATACGGAGTATAGAAAGATCAGAAACATTATTAACCGGACAAATAAAAACCTAAGGAAATCCTTCTTTGCCACTAATATCCGAAGCCTCCGGGAGAGTGACTCGAAACAGTGGTGGAGACGAATTAAAGAACTAACTGGACTCGAAAAGAATGAACAAACAAAAATTTTTCGGAGTCTAGCAAGCGAAAACTCCGAAGGAAACCTACTGACTTTAACTAACCAAATCAACACCTTCTTCCAAAGCATTTCAGCCGACCTTCCTCAACTATCCGGCCTCAACCGTTACTCCAGCAAGGATTCCGCAGTACCTGACGAACATCTGGTATCAGTTGAGGAAGTTCAAAAGCTAATGATGAATTTAAAGCCAAGAAAAACCCCAGGACCCGACAACATTGAAGCATGGATGCTTCGGGACCTGTCACCAATCCTCTCAAAACCTGTCACGGCAATCTTCAACAGCTCTATCCGCGAAGGGTACGTACCTGAAAAGTGGAAACTAGCAACAGTTACCCCAATCCCAAAAAAGTCGCCCCCCAAATCAATAGAATCCGACATACGCCCAATATCGCTAACATCACTATTAGCAAAGGAACTTGAACGAATTGTTATCAAAATTTACCACAAAGCAATAACGCAAGAGGAGGCAAACGATCTTCAGTTTGGCAACAAAAAAGGTGTATCTACCACACATATGCTGGTTGAGATGTTACATGATTGGTACAAGGCATCAGACGAAGGAAACGACGTCAGAATAATCTTTCTCGACTATGCTAAAGCATTCGATAGGATCAACCACAACATACTGCTGCAAAAGATGGAAGACATGAAAACACCACAAACAGTGCTGAAGTGGTTAGCTTCTTTTCTTACCAACAGAATGCAACAAGTTAAAATTGGAGACTACATATCATGTCCAGTGCACATAAAAGGGGTAGTACCTCAAGGAGCACTGTGGGGAATGGAGTGCTTTTGTGCCATGACAAAAGACCTAAAATCAACATTGCCACTATATAAATACGTAGACGATAGCACACTTTATCAAATTCATAAAAACTCCGAAAGTCACAATCTGACTCTGCAAGAAGCCTTGGACCACATAGTTCAGTGGACTACAAACAACGACATGAGAATTAACCCCACAAAGACCAAAGAAATGATTATAACCTTTGGCAAACATCACCGAGACAAGATGCCAGAACCTCTGCAAATCGCAAACTCAGCCATTAGAAGAGTAAATTCCACGAAGCTAGTTGGAGTCATGATCCAAGACGACCTCAAATGGGACAGTCACATAGAATCCATAACGAATAAAGCGCGAAGCAAATTGTTCTTTCTAACGCACCTGAAGAGATCAGGGGCAGACAAAGACGACCTACTTAACTTCTACAAAGCCGTTGTAAGATCCCAGCTGGAATACGCAGTACCTGCATGGGGAACAAGCATTACAAAAGAACAGACAAATAATCTAGAACATATACAGAAAAGAGCCCTACAAATTATCAACCCACAACTACCATATGACCAGTCATTGCTACTACTCAACCTTGCAACATTTGAGGAAAGAAGAAGAGATATCTGTAAAAAGTTCTTCAAGAAAATTCAAGCTAGTACCGACAAAATAAATAAACTTCTACCAAGCCCTAGACAGTCATCGTACACACTGAGGACAGCCAAACAATACCCAATCCCAAACGTAAACACAAGGCGATACAAAAATTCCTTCATCCCCTTCTCGCTGTTCAACTTTCAGTGACTTTATATTTTAGCCTATAGACAGTGTGAAATTCTTAAACTTAAAAATAATGAATACCGAGCAACTAACAACGAGAACAACAGATAACAACAGATATTTTGAAACGTTTGATAAGTGTTCACAATATCCGTCGAATATTTATCCTGTATTTTCGGACGCAATTCAACCTTAACGGTTGCAAGTTTCGAAATAAAATGATATCTTATCTTATCTTATCTGTTATCGATTTCTGAAGCTCCCCGGAGCATTCTGTAGCAGAACACAAGTTTCGATGCCTTTTCGTTTCCAAAGCGGTTGCGGATTCGGCTGTAAATAATCCCAAAGTTTGAAAACACGCGCTCAGTAGCCGCCGATGAGCAATTAACACGATGACCAGACAGGAATTAAAATGGCTCACATTGGGGATTAGTTGTTGACTTAAGTCGCTAAGAGCGTGCACGCCCAGCTGGTGGATAAAGAAGGGAGCCAATAAGTTCTGAGGGCAAAGAGGTGGTGCTTAGTAACAGGGAAGCGCGAAAGTAGCAGGAGGCTACTTGTGTATGTTTGAATTGTTTGTTCAAGTGACTAATCGCCGTATGTGTATTTTATATCATTGATAAAGGTGTTTAAAAACCGCGACAATGTGCTTCTTTGCTTTATTTATAATGAAAATAGTGGATAAAATAGTGTTTTTGTATTTCTTCCCTATGGGAAGGGAAGAAAGTATTTCTTCCCTATGGAAATTACCCAGAAATTTCCCTCGAGGGAAGAAACTTGCCAACCCTGGCTGTGAGTTGGCGCTGATTTAAATATCGCAATGTCAGAACCTGAGTTGTGGGGCGCTTCTTGGAGCTAAGCTCCGAGTAAGCTCTTACTTACTTTTACTTCGTAGTTGTAGCTCCCAGTTGGTCCCTTATTTTACTCTGTATACTCGTATATTCTAGTCCCAGCGGACCCTTTCTTTCTTCCTAGGCCAGAAAGGGTCACAGTTCCTGTAGCAGAAATGGCCATTGATCTCAACAGGCTCTGGATCTTTCGGCGCACGTTCCAGGACACCGAAGTTCACGCTTTTTCTTTGAAAGGACACTGAGAAGTATCCTGGCGCATTATTTTAGAACATATCGAAACTACCAAACTTGAGTAAAGAGTAGTTTTACAGTTATAAAATCACTGTTGTTGGGTGTGATGATCGGGGTTCTTTATCCTGATCTCAAGAAAACTTCTAGTTTTCTCAGTACAAATTTGTAATTTGACCACAGAAATTGTTTGCCGTAATTTATAATTGGGTCATTTATGTGATGAACTCTATCTAAAATAACGCCATTGGCCAGATTAATGCGCCGAGATTAACAAATTTGACATAAATTACAAGTTCTGTTATAGGAACTGTACACTTGCTGTCATAGGAAGACCGCAAGAGTCATCTAGGATATATTTCTGTCATAGCTACGCCGCGCTCCATTGCTCAGCTACGAGACAAGGAGCATTAAAACTGAACACTACATCGTAATTGATTCAATTGCAGATTGGTCTAGTAGTTGCAGAAGATTATATTGACCTATATAAGAATGCTATAGTGAATCGTGTGAATTCTAGTTTGGAATAAACTTGGTATAACCAGTGCAAATGCCAGTTTTGATATGCTTTCTCTCCTTGTAATAGCGGCCAACTTTATTTCGTGTGGACAGCTTCGGACTTAACGATAAACACCAGGACTCCATTTGGCGGGGGGGGGGGGGGGGGGGAGGGGGGTGGAAGGGTTGTAAAATGCATGGGAATCAATGGGAAAAATAGCAAAACCAATAAGAAATTGGTGTAGAGCTAGTTTTTGATTAGAAAAATATTTTAATAATGTCATTAATAAGTTTTCGTACACCCTAATAAAGATTTGAGCCCTTATACATCTGGCATGACATAGCAAGCAACTTTTAACACATACTCTGTATTTGTTTATTGGTTTACTTATGTCTTATCTCCGCTGGGAGCCTGTAAATTTCCTCCAGTGAGTATGCGTAGTGGAAACCCCGAACTGGCTTATGTACGCAGTTTTTAATGGACATCACATCTTTGTTGAAGTGGAGAAAAATTGGGCTTCAAATATCATGTGGCCAATCGAGTAACCAAAAATTAAACCAAAAATTTGTCTAAAAATTATTCTGGTTTACTGCAGAGATAGGCGTAAATTTGTTCTGTGTACCCTTAAAATAAAGCGTGTAATTTCTTACTATTTTTTTTTAAATATAAATTCAGTAATAGTTGCAAAATTTATTTGATAGTTCCTATAAGCATGCCCATTGAATGTAAACAAATGCCAATTATTGCGGGAGATTATTCATTATTTATTCCTTTGAGGGTATTATGTAACTCTACCAAAGATTGTTGATAATTTAGTCACACAAAAATCGTCACAGCTGACTTGCTTTTTTCTGTGATGAAATCAAACTGAATTGAAAGTTGCTCTGATAGTCGGAAGTTAATTGAATTGGCAGGATTGTCCGAGATGGCCCATAACATATTTCTTTCTCATCCTCCATTTACTACTTTTTTAGTAAAACGTAGTCGTTAATCGACAGTTTCGTCACTATTTTCTACCATTCATGCGGCAAAATTACAACATTTCCGCGTCAGCTGTGTATCGCGCGCTATTTCTTCTTTCGATAACTTGGTTATGTATTTGACTTTGCTTAATATTTAGGATCTTTAAGCGGAATCTTGCAGAGATACGAAACTCTTCATCGGAAGGATCTCTTACATCAACGTGTTAAGCGAGACACTGACAACAAAGATGTAAAAGAACTCAATTTCCACACTCTAGGCAGGTACGCACATTTAGCAAGCACAATATAATTAATACTTAACTGGGAATTTATTTTGTTTCTTTACTTATGTTTTTCTTTCTGTACTTCTGATGATTTTATTTCGATGGACTTCAGACTCTGGTTAGTCTGGTGCGAATGGATGAGACTGCGCGTCGTCCATATTTACGTGTGTGCGTATCCTTTCACAGTACTACTTCTCGCAGGGTTTTGTTCAGATTATTTTGAGATTTCACGTATTGTTAAATAGGTGTATGCTTTCAGAGAGTGTTCTCATGATCAGTGGAACAATAGTGGAATGATGGTACTTTTAATAAACATTTAACTTGAGTTTTAAAGGCAAGATATATTGAGAAAATCTGCTTGTCCGAGAAATGAGACTTTTCGTTTATACTGTGGCCCACCGGGAACCACTACCATATCCTTATATGGAATACACATTTAATAACTGGCGTAGCAGTTTTGCTGTATGCTATTACAGCAGATATCTGGTCAGATGTAATAATACAAGACGCAAACAGTAAGAAAACATAATCGATGCAATGCCTTTGCCCCCAGTTTTAATTGAAACAGTTTACGAAAAGGTATTCAGGTCATGGTATTTTTTCTTTAATCGCGTTTTACTCTGTATGCGTGTTACCAACATATTTTATTGTGAAATAAACAGGGACTTTAAGATACATCTGAAGAAGAATCTTGGAGTGTTGGCAGCGGGTTTTCAGGTCTTCGCAATCGACAAGAACAGTAACGCCCGGCGGGTGGATGTTGACGTCTCTAACATCTATCACGGTTACGTTGACGGTGAGTTGTCTTAAATGCACGCCAGACATACATCACTGAGAGTGATAATCTATTACCGAAAAAATGTGACTGAAAAGCCTGAGTTTTAATGTATTAGATTTAAATTCCAGCATGAGTTGTAACGTAATAGTTATGTTGTATTTGATTGTTATATGATGTTGAAGGTGAAGCGGACTCCTCAGTGCAAGCGTACTTTGAAGAGGGGGGTGAGGATGGAGAGGATCTGAATGCTAAAATTCAAACCAAAGACGATGTTTACGTCATTGAGGTAAAGCCAATTCGCATTTCGAATTTAGACGTACAACTGTGTCAAAAATAATAACAACAAACAAACAGACAAACAAAAACAAGTTAGTTTTGCAGCTGAAACGAAAGAAGAAAATTGTGTCATTGTCGAATCTGAATCCTTAATTTAATGTAAGACATAAGTGACGTGCAGCTACGTAGTTTCTAATTCTTAACTAAGGTTATTGCGGGGAGAACTAACCAATGTCGTATGATCATGGTGGTCCTTAAAATGTGTTTTATGTATAGGAAAGATCTGTGTACTTGTGTTAATTAGTTAAAACACGCTAGAAATATTAATGCTGAAATTGTCACAGGTTAATATCAGTAGTTTAAAAAAATGATTTTTAAGATGTTGTTTAAAAATGCTCAAGTGTTGCAGTTTATATTTTAACTAGCCTTCCTGGAGGCATTTGCCAAAATCCAACAACCATTCCATGATTGCCTATCGGGGTTCAGACTTGAACATAGAAAATGACTTTGGGTATGTGTAACTGTCTTTCAGTGAGTTATAGAAAATTCTCGTGCCACTTGTGTTTCCCTAAATATTTGGATGTAGTTAAAGCCTATATCGAAAATGCAAGTTTAGAACAAGTTTTTAGATTGTATTATTCCTAAAATGTATATTTATGGATGTTGTCTCCAAAAAAAAAAAAGTACACAAAACCAACTGTGCATCTTTTCAAACTCAAGCTATTTCTCTGTTAGCGCTAAGTACTGCGGTCACGTGAGGCCGGACGGAAGTGATGAAGCCGCCTACGACAGTGTAGACCACAACGTGGAAGATCTCATCTTAGATGGGCATTCTGAGTGTAAGCTTCAAGTGTTCTATTCAGTGCTGTCTCTACCACTCCCTGCAAGCAGTGTTACAGTATAATCAACGCACGCCTCTGCAAGAAAGCGTGTACATTTATGCCTAAAAGGATCTTTTTAATTCCAGAGCGTTTATTGACTTCTTATTAAAGCTGATTCATGCAGTTTGGTGATATGACCAACGCCAGCTTAGTGCTTTCAATTTTTCAATGTATTTGTGCTTCTAAATTTGATGTAACACAAGAAATGTGCGATTTAAATATATTAATCTCCAATAACTTTATCAATATGTAGTGAAGTTCTTTCGTACCGTTACGTAAAACGATGCTGTGGAGTTTCCCAGCATTGTTTCATCTTCTTACGTCTGTGTTGACACCAGCCGAGGGTGAGTCGGAGCGATACAGGCGACAAATCAAATATGCTGGCTCGTACACGCCGGATAAAGACACGTGCTCTATGCTTCTGGTGGCTGATTATAAATTCTTTGAAGAAATGGGTCAGAAGAGCTTGTCCAGGACAACCTCTTATCTCGTAAGAATGTTTATACTTTTTCCACATCCGGTAAAGACGTAGGTAACATCAGTTTACATCTACCTTGAAACCTTTTCTTGTAAAGTGATGCCAGGCGCTAGCTACAACGTGCGTTTAAATATTTTTTATTGGAATGAAGGGAATTGGACAAAGTACGGTTAGAGAGAGAAAGAGAGAGAGATAGAGAGAGAGAGAGAGAGAGAGAGAGAGAGAGAGAGAGAGACGCACCCTTACATCGTGTTATTGCTGTCTGGAAAGACCCCACCCATTTTCCTGCTCACTAGTTTTGGAAGTGCTTTTGGACACAGGTTAGTAGGCAGTTGTAATATATTGATTTTTTTTTTCAGATAAGTCTGATTGACAGAGTAAATCATATCTACAGAAATACCAGATGGGCCAATGGCTTCTTCGGTGTCGGTATTGGCATTAAAGAGGTATTTAAAAATATTAAGTTTAGACCCAATTAGAAAATAAAACCGGATTTGAAATCAGTGATTGAGATTAAATTTAAATTTGAAAAAATGAAGACAGTGGGAATCGGGAAAGAAGCTAGGATATGTTTACTTAGAAGACGCCAGGGCTTTGAAACTTAAAATGCGGTCACAGCTTCCATAGGTATTTGCCTTCGGCTGTAAAATTGCTTTCTTAAAAGCAGTGAAATACTTGATTCATGAAGTACTTGATTCATGAAGTACTTGATTCATGAAGTACTTGATTCATGAAGCACTTGATTCATGAAGTACTTGATTCATGAAGTACTTGATTTATGAATCCTCTGTCGTCTGGCGACATTTTGGTTACCATCGCATGTTAGTGGTTAGCTTGGAAAAACAAAACCTGCAAAAACGAAAATATTCATGTAAATACCATTTTAGATTCTTATCCACGAAGAGCCGACAAAAACGAGGCCGGGCGAAATTCACTACAATAGCGACGTGCAGTGGGACACCAAAGATCTGTTAGAGGTAAGCACGGCTTTGTTCCATCTAGTGCAAGCCATAACCTGAGAGAAGGTGTTCATTGTCGAAGGCTGATACACAATCCCCTGTCCTTTTTATCCAAATAGTGTTTTTTACTGCAATAAATAAATTCAAGTATGTAAACAGTAACTTTTGATTGGGACTTATTTCACGGTATTGGGACTTATTTCACGGTATTTTTTTTTTTTTTTTTGTTTTTTTTGTTTTTGACACATTGAGTTAGAAGAAACTGTCGAATAGTATAAACACTATCTTTAAAATGTATGTCGTGACGTCAGCTTTATTGCTCGATCATGTGAGTTGCTGTTTAGGGGTTATGGTCAACTCATCCAAATACCAACTCATCCAAATACCAACTTGTCCAAATTTGGTCAACTCATCCAAATACCAACTCATCCAAAAACCAACTCATCCAAATATGGTCAACTCATCCAAATTAAATTGGTCAACTCATCCAAGTTATTTTCTCTCATTTTTCGAGACTTGAATAAAATCTTCAAAGAGGCGTTTGATCCCTCAACTTCTAATACTGTCGCTTCTGACAGATTAAATTGAATTGGATTATATGGAGATTGCAAATGTGAAATCGCACGAGTACAGCCGCCTGTGTATTTATTTTGAGTGGATTACCACTTCAAATGAAAGCGTAAAACATTTTATAGACTGCAATTGTTATAGATTTGTATTTATAATTGCAATTAAAAGGGTTGCAATTGCATTAAGTACGATGAGTGGAATTTAAGTATATTAAGTATATATTTAAGCAAGTGAAAAGTCGTTAATTTGGATGAGTTGACCAAAATGTTTGGATGAGTTGGCGAAAAAATTTGGATGAGTTGACCAGGGAATTTGGATGAGATGACCAAAGAATTTGAATGAGTTGGTATTTCGATGAGTTGACCATCTCCCGTTGTTTAGTTATATGTTATTCAGAAACTGTGATTCAGATAGATTTATAGTCTTCATTTCAGACATTGTTTCATTCTTTGCGTTTTTAATTACGGCTGTTAGGAATATGTATTCAACATTAATTACCGTAAGACCCTGGTTATCTTGAAGTCGTCAAAACAAACATTATTACTTCATGAAACGTTATAGCAGTTTCGACCGTCAATTCGTAAAATCGAGACTTTGGAAAGTTTGAAATCAATAAAATTCAAGATATGCGACCCCAAAATAAGTGGGGTTTACACACAACACGTAAAACCAATTGTCTAGTTTTTCAAAACATGAATTGAGATGAACAGAGCTGTTACCTTGTTTACAGTCCGTATAGGACTTGACCGCTCGTCCTATTCACAACTTGTGTAGCAAGTAGGTGTGTCGATTTTTAAGTTTCACCCTCTGCTGTGTATATGTTACCTTGTTTCTCTTCATCCCCAGTGTTATGCTGTAGAAGTTTTTACTTTGCTTCTCGTATTGTTAAAATAATGCATAGAATAACAGTAAAAGCAAGTAGAAAGTTGATATTTTATAAATCAAAGTATTAGTGCACGGCTATTTTTAAGAAGCCGTTTGTGGTATTAATGTGATTAATTAAAACATCAGAACGGATGTATCGTAATTTTCTGTAATAATAAAAATGGAGCTTGTGGTAACTAATCGAAATTGAAATTTTAATAATTGATTCCATGATATTTACTTCTCTTTTAATGCATATTTAAACGTATAATTCAAGGTTCGCCAGAAGTCTCCGCGTAAAAAAAGTAAAGAATAAAAAAAAGAAGAAGAAAAAAAACATTGCTAAGAGGGATAGGTTTGGGGTCTGTTGTAACTGTAGTGGTGTGGTTTCATCGATGTTAAACGTACGTTGTATCGAACTATCCTTTCTTTGTAATGTGAGAAAAAAAGAAAAATTATTTTATTTCATGATTACCAGTTTTCCTGCAAAGAAAACAGCAGTACATGTCATGAGTGGGTACACACAGTAGTACCGGTACATGTCATGAGTAGGTACACACAGTAGTACCGGTACATGTCATGAGTAGGTACACACAGGCGTGATCCCCGCTCGTTCAGTACCGAAAACGTCAAGCTGTGCACAACTGGAATTATGTACTTTACGTACCGACATTGACAAACAATTAAAATGTCTTACGGGAGTGCAGAAAATACTTAAAATGCAAGAGATTGTAATTTTATAAACAAAAAATCATGAAATAAAATAAAAGTGACTGTGATCTGCGGCCCTGCCTTGGCCTTGCGCACTGTTTACACTCTGACGTCCGGCTGCAGGAAGGTTTTCGGGTCAGTTGTAGTAGTAGTAGTAGTAAAGTTCTTCATTCTTTACATACGTTTGTTTTGCTTTTGATTGCAGTATTTTAGTCGCCAGAGTCGTTACAAAGACTTTTGTCTAGCCCATCTGTTTACGCACCAGGCATTCGAAGGCGGAGTCTTGGGACTTGCGTATATCGCCGCTCCACGTACTCATTCTGTTGGGGGAATTTGTTCCCAAGGTATATGCCCCAATCCCCCCCCCCTACCCCGAACACGGGACGACTCCCTGCTGTAGATGTAATTAATGTTACAGGTGTCTTCAGGGCTCTACATTGATTAAAAACACTTGGTTTCTTGTTATTTGTGAAGGAAAAACCTTTTTTAATCGCTTTAACACTCCAGTTTACGTCCATTTAGTCCCCTTCACAAGTAAACATTAAAAATAAATAATCCACGTGTCCATTGTGAGAACGAAACGAACCAGAGTCGCTGTACTGCTTCCCAAGCCAAAACCAAGCTTTCCAACATTTGCCAACTTGAAAAAAATATGTATTGAAAAAAAAAGAAGTTCCGTAGTGAACCAGTAAGACACTTATCAATGTGGAGCCCTGGTTTTCGTTTCTTTTTCTGTGTTGCTTACTGTCTATGTTCACGCAGTCTGGTTCTGTTAGCGACTGTTTTTTTTTCAGGAAAAAGATTCCTTGTGTTAGTTTGGGAGTTGAGGGTGGGGTACTTGAGTATTGCTGTTTTATGACAATTTAATAAATGCCTTGGAAAGTTTTATTAAACCGAAATGCACACTTCGGATTGGAGCTATTTAAGGTTATTGAAAAGGATATTGAAATTTTGACACAATTTATCGCCTTTGAAAGTGCTTTCTGTGTTAACTGCAGTAATACTTAAGCTTCGTGGCCGCTGCCCACCCCGTCCCCCCTCCACCACCACAACTTTAAATGTTTTTGTATGTGTGTTTTTCCGAGTAGTGTGTGCTTTTCTTTGTGTCTAATTTATTAACTTCCCTTTGTTGCTACAGCTGGTTGAGGTTTCATTTAATGGCTATTCATATGCTCATGCTAATCAGTTGAAACTTAATATACTGCCTGAGGGAGGAAAAGGGAGGCGGTCTCACATTGTTTTGTAAATATCTTTTATATTGCCTCTGGTTAGACTGGTAGATATTGCACTATCCAATATGGCGGTAACTTCACCATGAATGTCACCGTTTCCAGTTTCCTTCTCGCTCTTTAATCTTCCCAAATCTGTTTTGCTTTTGTCAAGATTTGGATGTGCAGCATTCTGTTGTTAAGATCAGGTATTTATAAAAGCGGTTTTCTTGCAGAAAGAAGATTAGGCTATGCATGAAGAAGTCAATGTTTATTTGGCAGTTTTTCTTATATCAATGCATTTACTTTATTTTCAGGTTTTTACACGCTCAAAAGGTGACAAGAATTTTTGCCTGTCACACCTTTTCACTTACACACGATTCACAGACGGTTCCCTAGGACTCTCATATGTGGCCTCGCCCCTGTCCTATAATCCGGGAGGCATCTGTTCAACAGGTACCAGACAAGAACAAAGTGTAAACCCTTCTCACTCATCTTATGATTGACAGTTTTCCGTTTTCAAATCAGGAGGACAGGCAACAGTGTGAGGATAATGATTTTTGACGTTTCGTCTTTTCAAAGAACTTATGTATATAGATGAAAAATCCCTCACTCTTCTGTTGCATAGCAAATATTCCAGATAATCGTTACGGAAACAAGGAAAAAATAAATTCAAATTTAGGAGACAGTATCAAAGTCTAAGACTGCTGCCTGTTGTAATGATTTGGATATTTTAAACTACACTTAAGTTAAATATGCATGTTTCCAAAGCTCCGTCAGTATTTAGTTGCAGCAGTGCATGTGGTGAAAACAGCACGTCAGGTCACGTAATCAAATTGTGTTGCATGTTAAGTAGCGCAGTAAGTGTTGTATTTTATTTGTATATTCATGTTTTCCGCCGGAAACAAAAATCTGAGCATTCACATGACCCACAACTACTAGCAATTGTGCATGGGTATTGTGTGTCCTATAATGAGTACATTTTGCAGTTTGTTCGGACTACTCTGTCGCGAAAAAGTCTTTCAGTGGTAGTGGTGTGCACCAGCGGGCTGGCTTCAATCAAAAGGGATATAGATCTTTTTAGTCTCTCACCGCCGCGTAGCGCGAAGCGGGGGACTATAGAATTCGGGTTCGTCCGTCCGCCGACACTTTTTTGTCGGCGCCTTATCTCCGTAACCACTGAACCGATTTAATTGTTCTCTTGCGCATGCAAAGACTATATTGTGGAGCTGTGCAACGAGGGGTCATTTTGAGATTTTCGCCAAAATTTGCAAAATGGGAAAACTTTGAAAATTCCACACAGCTGACCTATTCAATGGGTGTTTGTCGGCGCCACATCTCCGTAACCATTGAAGCGATTCAATTGTTCTCTTGCAAAGGCTATCTAGTTGACCTGTGCAACGAGGGGTTATTTTGAGATTTTCGCAAAAATTGGGAAAATGAAAAAACTTCGAAAATTCAACGCAATTGACCTACTCAATGGGTGTTTGTCGTTTTGAAATCCAGTGATTGCACGCCTGCGGGGGACTTGTTCAGTTTAATGACGGACGTAGAGAAATACACTTTGACATTTTGCCAGTTGATATTTAATTTCCAACATTCACCCGAGCATTGAAATCCCAAAGCATACCACAACGTATCAGATACAAGGTCACATTTGAACCTTTCTGAACTACAAACAGAATATTGAAAACTATGAGCTTACAGAGTCTGGTTTAAACGAAAGAATAGACACATATGTTGCGTCAAAGTTGAAAAAAGTATAATGAAAAATGTTTATGAATTATATATCGGGTAGAGCAACTGGAGCAAAAGGAAAATAAGCGAAAATTTCAAGGAGAGAGAACAATTGAATAAAAAAAAACAACACAGTCTGAGAACGAGAAAACGAAGACGTGTCGATGAAGAATGTTTCTGTGATCCATGTGCTGGGTTACCTATGCAGCCAACATGCACTTGTATTTAGGATTTTAAGTTCTGGGTAGGACACACCATACTGAAACCAAAAACCACCACAGGCTTTTAGGACTCACTGTAGTTGAAGATTAAAACTCACGATACAATCAACCGAGATACAAAGAAATTCACTAAAATGGTAAATAAATTCAACAATAAAAATATGAGGCCCGATGGTGAGTGTTAGCAACTGGTTTGGTTTTGATATATATTGGCTGTCCGTTTGGTTGCACGTCGACCTGGGTGTGAAGTATATCGTCTATTTGTTGTTCCTTTCTTTTGCTTCTTGTTCTTTGCTGGTGCTACGTGTGTATTGAAAATTTTGTAAGACCAATGGTCTGACTATGGTAT